>OX336368.1:47100814-47234771 GCA_946902895.1 Fragum fragum
CCCAAGGAGAGACAGTCCACAGCCTACATACGATATAATCGACAGTGCTAATAGGTCAGCCTTAGATAGCTTCCCACCAGAGTCGTAAACATCCTGTAAAATTATGATAGGACAGTACGTAAGTGTTGATTAGTTACTACTCTTAGTGATAAGTAGAGCGTCGCCTACGGTTGCCCGAGGCTCAGTCGTTGGGTTCTTTGTCTACACTGTAAAAAATAATTCGGCACTTTACACCAATATTGGTGGCAACTTTGCTGCCACCAATAATGGTGTAAATTTACACCTGTTTTAAAACGGGAAAAGTCACACTAAAAATAGTGTACTATATATCTGTGTTAAGTGTAAAGTAACACTGCCAAACAGTAAAAAACATTACACCAATATTGGTGGCAGCAGAGTTGCCACCAATATTGGTGTAAATTTACACCATTGTAAGAGTTACTTAACACCGACGGATAAAGAAAAACATTACACCAATATTGGTGGCAGCAGAGTTGCCACCAATATTGGTGTACCTTTGCACCATGGTAAGAGTTCATTAACACCATAATTAGTGTTTTTTTAACACATATAGACAGAAGAAAATGTTACACCATTAATGGTGGCAGCAGAGTTGCCACCAATATTGGTGTATCTTTTCATCACTATAAGACTTTGTTAGCGCCATAATTAGTGTTACGTAACACTAAAAGACAGACGAAATGACTTGTGATGGACTGCAGATTTATGGAAATTAAACCTGACAGAAACCCAGGGTTTGGCCAATCAATCTTTATCAATTTTTCATTTAACCCAGTCCAGCTTTATGACACCCAAGAAGAAAGAGTTTAGAAAACATTCTAGACAATGACAAAATGTTTGTTCCAACATATGTCCAAAATGGTTTCTAACCTGAAAGACAGATTATTAAAAATCTCATCAAATATATATTGTCGTCCTCAACTCGTTTGAATTTGGACCAGTCTTAAATTCCGTTACCTGGTAATGGGGTGAAGTCTAAATAATTGAGAATATAAGACAGCAAAGATAATAAAATCCAAAACATATGAAAATATTAACATTTATTAAACAATGACCAAACTGCCTAAGTAAGCATCCAAGAACATTTGTCTACACATGGTAATTGAAATAACTAATTTCAGTTATCAAAGTATATGGTCCATACGCTAGAGTATTATTGACATTAATATTGAATTAATATAAAATAGATTTTTTATAAAACAAGTTTCACAGAACTATCATATTTAAATCTCTGGAAGTATGATTTCCTTTGTCAATATTTGTGCCCTATTTCAGTTCAGGAATCAAAGAGGGACACATGTACTTGCAGACATTTTTTTCTGTTTGTGATTTATCATACTCTATCACTATAATAATCAATTGAAAAGAAATTTAACATATGTTATCCATATCAAGTTATGGTATATCATGGACTATAAAATATTGCATATTAATGTGTTAACAAATGCCAATATACATTGAATCAGAGTATTGATCACCAATACAGGGTCAATAATATTGTCAGTCTACAGGATTGACACTAGTATTGATCATTGCTGTTATTGAAAATTGATCAGTATATCTATTGCATATTATTATTGTCAATAGTATAGACCATTTATGGGTTGTTTAAGACCCACTATGTATGCATACAGCTTTTTCAGAAAAGTCTGAAAACAAAAACTTTGGTGAATGTGGAATTGAACTTTTTCCTTTTCTTATTCCCTCATAAATCATAATTGATTTTAGTGGTCTACAATCGACTACTCAGGAAGTTTTGAAGAAGAACAAGATGTGTTTGTGAAACACCATGCCCCCAAACCAAGAATTCTTTAGAAATGGGTGATTTTTATGGGTTTTTTCTTTATTTTAGGGAAAAGGGTTAAAGTTTTTACCTTGATGAAATGACCTTCCCCAGTTGCGCCTTGTTGAGACCTACCGGTATCAACATACCAAATATTAGCATCTATTATGTTCATTATTTCATTATTAAATAAAATTCATTTTGTCAACAGCAGCAGCTTTAAATTTGGCCTAGTCTAAATTTTTGCCGTTTAGGAAAGGGTTAACCAAATTTGTAGATATAAACGTAGGTAAGATAGAAAAGACAATAAATAAAAGAAGATGAGTGTAAAAGCGCACAAGTAATGATGAAATGAAATTGTCAAACTTAATGATGTTCCAGGCACATCCACTTATCATGGTTGTTATATGTTGAAAATGTAAAATTAGACATATCAAAGGACAATAACTCAAAAAAGGGCATGGCAAACTTTGAAGTTACTAGCACTTATGGTTTAGGGGATATGTTCAAAAAGAAATGAACAGGTTAAAACAACAAAGGACAATAACTTGAAAAAATATGCAGGATAGAGTAACGGTTCTTGTACATGACACTTCTCCACATTGTAATGTATAAGTGTATCTAGTTTGAAGCTGCTAGCACTTATGGTTTGGAAGACATGATCCAGACTAAAGTGTGACCGACGGGCAGCTGGACTCAATCCAGCAAATCTATAGTCCCCCAACCAGTAACCAGTGGGGGAATAAAAAATCTTTTGTCTTTCCTGGAAAATTGTGCTAGTATCTCTTTCGAAAAAAAAAAATAAAAAAAATTCTAAGTGCAGTAACATAAAAGATGAGTTTCATAACTATTTCCTGTATAATCACTGGTTTTTACGTCCATGCAATTTTATACTTAAGAAAATATTGTGATAAATGAAGAAATTGCTTGATAATTCTGAGATAATTGTGGACTATTGCGTACACAAGAATATTTTGAGTAAAAATCCATAAGGCCCCTTTTCACGGATCTACCTCATTTTTGAAAGGAACCTTTCTTATGACCCTACAATCATCCTGTGAAAGTTTCAAGGAAATCTGATAATCTTTGTAGACTTTTATCACATTAACGAGAAAGAATATTTTGAGTAAAAAATCCGTAAGGCTCTGTTTCCAGTGTTCCAAAAATTAGCCCAATTTTTAAAAGAAACCTTCCTTATAATCCCAAAATCAACCTGGGAAAGTTGCAAGGAATTCCGATTATATTTGTGGGCTTCATCACGTAAACGAGAGATTTTTATGGATAGACAGACGGGAACAACGCCATTGATATAGCTCTTCTGACCTTTGGTCAGTAGGGCTAAAATTATGGCAGGTGTTGAAGAATTCTATTTTGATAGAGATGACCCTGAGAAATTATCATGACCTTGTCTGATGGCCTAAGTTTGGTATCAACAAATGGGTTTTACAAAATGTTAGTATTCAAGATTGAATAACTATAATCAACCTTTAAATTTTATTTAAAATCTAAAAGATTTATTATAGTTATCTTTTAGATGAACAGATAGGACAAGAATTTATATACCCCCGATCTATTTAGACTTGCTCATTGTGAAAGTATGAGCTCAAGTCAATAGCTCAGAGTGAAAATGTTGTATCTGCCTATAAACATATAGACAGTTACAAATGTTTCTCCCTGAGCCATCGAGAAATTGTGTGCAATATCTAATTGACAGTAAGAAACAGTATGAAACAGTCCCTAGCTTCTTTATTATTTAACTGCCAAGGCAATTCAATTTCTTACACATTTCAGTATTAACAAGTGGATGTTGCATTGCCATGCAATACAGGAGTCCACCACCGGATTAGAAAAAGTATTTTTTAATCTTAACCTTTCCCCAAACAAGACCTGGTTTTGACGTCCCTAATAGTAAGCTTTGGAAAACATTTAGAACAAGAGGCCCATGAGGGCCTGAGACGCTCTTCTGGTTATCAAGTTTTCCTTTTAAGAAATCTGATATTTAAGGAAGTTAATTGCTCAAAGAAGAATGCATAAAGAAAAAAAAGGGCTTTATCCCCTATATCATTTTAAGCAACAATCCTCAAGGCCCCTTTTCCCATGTTTCATGACGGATCCACTCCATTTCCAAAAGAAAGTTAGCTTATGACCCTACTATCATTCTGTGAATATTTCATCAGAATCTGACAATAATTGTGGACTATATCACATAAAAAGGATTGTTTTGAATGAAAATCAATAAGGCCCCTTTTCCTGTGTTTTCTGATGGATCAATTTCATTCCAAAAGGAACTTACCTTACAACCCGACAATTGTCCAGGGAAATTTAAAAGACAATTTGATAATGATTGTGATCTTCATCACATACACAAGAATGTTTTGAATGATAATCTGTAAGGCCACTTTTCCTGTGTTTCGAATGCCACAATTATTCCATGCATCTTTGAAGAGAATCCAATAAAACTGTTGACTTTATTATGTTAACAAAGATGTTAAATTCAAGTTCTCATAAGGCCCCTTTTCCCCCGTGATATTTTACTGTTGGTTTTATCATTCTGTGAAAGTTAAAAGTGAATCCGATGAAATATTGGGAATTCATTATGTTTACTAAAATATTTAAAAAAAAAAAAATCATATGGTTCCTTTTTAAATGATACTTGATGGATTGTACCCAGTTCTGAAAAGAACCATTTAAGTGATCATTCTGTGAAATTTTGAAGTGAATCCGGTGAAATCAAGGGACATCATTGTGTTAACCACAATATTTAAGAGAAAATGATAAAGACGGAGGACTTTATTGTAATAATGATGTTTTGTAATAAAAGTTTTATAGGGTCCCTTTTCTTGAGTCACTTAACCAATCAGACCTAATTTACAAAGGAACGATCCAAATGATGGTACAGTACAATCATTCTATTAAAGTTTGAAGAGATTCTGATAAAGACTGAGGACATTGTTGTGTTTATGAGGATTTGGTAATAATTTTTCATACAGCCCCTTTTTCTATGATACTAGACAGATCAGGCCCAATTTGTAAAGAAACAATCCTTATGATGGTACAAACATTCTGTGAAAGTTTGAACAGAATCTGATGAAAACTGCACACTTTATCTTGATGCAAAATTTTTAAAATAAAATTTTCATAAGGCTCCTTTTCCTGTGATACTTGAAGGATCAGGTCTCATGTCAGCATCAACAATCGTGATTATTGTACAATGATTCTGTGAAGGTTTGAATAAAATACAATGAAAGCTCTGGACTTGGTTGCAAGAATTAAAGATAAGATTCTCAAAAGGCCCCTTTATTGTGGTACAATGATTTTAAATTTAAATTTCATAATGCTCCTTTTCCTGAGATACTTGACGGATCAGGTCTAATGCAACATCAACAATCGTTATTATTGTACAATTATTCTGTGAAAGTTTGAAGAAAATCCAATGAAAGCTCTGGACTTTGTAACAAGGATTTATAAATGAAATTTTCATAACGCCCCTTTTCCTGTGTTTCTTGACAGTTCAAACCCTGTTATGAAAAGAATGATAGTTATGACCTTCCAATCATTCTGTGAAAGTTTCAACAAAATCTGATCAAAGCTGTGGGCTTCATTGTGTTAACAGGGATTAATTAATTGAATTTTCATATAGCCCCTTTTCCCATGTTACTTGATGGATCTGAACCAATTCCAAAAGGAACTCTTCTTACAAAAGTATAATTATTCTGTTTGAGTATAAAGACAACCCCATGAAATCTGTGGACTTACAAGCATTAATTAAGATTTTTGTAATTGAATTTTCCTAAGGCCCCTTTTCCTATGTTTCTCAATGGATCAGACCCAATTTGAAAGGAACAATCCTTATGATGGTACAATCATTATGTGAAAGTTTGAAGTCAATCAGGTTTAATCTAGGGCCATGATGTGTTAACTAAGATTTTTTTATCAAATTTTCATAGGGCCCCTTTTCAAATGAAACTTGATGGATCAAACCTACTTCCGAAAGGAACAATCCATTTAATGTAATAATCATTCTGGGAATGTTTGAAGAGAATTTGTTGAAAACTATGGACTCTATTGTGTTTACGAGGACTTTTTCAATCCAGTTTTATCAGGCCCCTTTTGCCCGTGGTCCTTGACTAATCATACCAAATTTTGAAAGGAACAATTCTTATGAAGGTACAATCATTCTGTGAAAGTTCGAAGTCAATCAGATGAAAACTGTGGACTCTAGAGTGTTAACAAGATCTTTGAATTGAATTTTAATAAGGCCCCTTTTCCTATGTTTCTTGAGGAGTCATATCCAATTCCAAAAGGAACAATCCTTATGATGGTACAATCATTCTGTGAAAGTTTGAAGAGAATCCGTTGAAAAATGTTGGCTCTAGAATATTAATGAGAATTTTTAATTAAAATTTTCATAAGGCCCCTTTTTCCTGTGTTTCTTGACGGATCATACCTAATTTCGAAAGGAACAATCCTTATGATGGTAAAATCATTCTGTGAAAGTTTGAAGGGAATCCGATGAAAACTGTGGACTCCAGAGTGTTAACGAGGATTTCTTAAAAGAATTTACGAATTAATTTTCATAAGGCCCCTTTTCCCGAGGCTCCTGATGGATCTGACCAAATTCCTTATGATGGTACAATCATTCAATGAAAGTTTAAATACAATCTGAAGAAAACTGTGGACTCTAGAGTATTAACGAGGATCTTTTAATTAAATTTTCGTAAGGCCCCTTTTCCCGATGAAATTTTTAATTGAATTTTCATAAGGCACCTTTTCCCATGTTTCCTGACAGATCATACCCAATTTCAAAAGGAACGATCCTTAAGATGGTACAATTATCCTGTGAAAGTTTGAAGAGACTCCGATGAAAACTGTGGACTCATTCGCGTAAACGAGGATTTTTAAATAAAGTTTGAATTAGGCACCTTTTTACCATGTTTCTTGACGGATCTGACCGAATTTCGAAAGGAACGATCCTTATGTTGGTACAATCATTCTGTGAAAGTTTGAATTGAATCTGTTGTAAACTCTGGACTCTAGAGTGTTAACGAGGATTTTTTAATTAAATTTTCATAAGGCCCTTTTTCCTGTGTTTCGTAAGGGATCATACCAATTTTTGAAAGGAACGATCCTTATGATGGTAAAATCATTCTGTGAAAGTTTGAAGAAAATCCCATGAGAACTGTGGACTCTATCGCGTAAACGAGGATTTTTAATGGAATTTTTAATTAAATTTTCATCAGGCCCCTTTTCCTATGTTTCTTGACAGATCATACCAAATTTCGAAAGGAACGATCCTTATGTTGGTACAATCATTCCATGAAAGTTTAAATACAATCTGATGAAAACTGTGGACTCTAGAGTGTTAACAAGGATTTTTTAATTAAATTTTCATAAGGCCCCTTTTCCCGTGTTTCTTGATGGATCATACCCATTTTCGAAAGGAAAGATCCTTATGATGGTACAATCATTCTGAGAAAGTTTGAAGAGAATCGAATGTAAACTGTGGACTCTATCACGTAAACGAGGATTTTTAATGGAATTTTTAAGAGTGTTAACGAGGATTTTTTAATTAATTTTTTCATAAGGCCCCTTATCCCGTGTTTCTTGACGGATCATACCCATTTTCGAAAGGAACGATCTATATGATGGTACCATCATTCTGTGAAAGTTTGAAGTGAATCCGATGAAAACTGTGGACTCTATCGTGTAAACAAGGATATTTAATTAAGTGTTAATTGGGCCCCTTTTCCCATGTTTCTTGACGGATCTGACCCAATTTCGAAAGGAATGATCCTTATGATGGTACAATCATTCTGTGAAAGTTTAAAGGGAGTCCGATGAAAACTATGGACTCTATCGCGTAAACAAGGAAAAGTTTAATGGACGGCCGGACGCCGGACGGGAAAAAGCCATCTCTATAGCTCTAGTGGCCTTCCGCCAGTAGAGCTAAAAAGGATGTCAAAACCTGGTCGCGTGATGAGTGAAAAAATGTACAAGTAATGATAGAATGAAATTGTCAACATAAATGCAACACTGAATTGCTTCTTAAAACTACATGCAGAATTTGTCCATTTTTCTTGAACTTTGTATGGCAATTTGATACCAGACAATGAGTCGTAATATGCAAGAAGGGGGCAAACTTTGGGTCCTCTTTCTAATTCTCAACATTGGCCAAGTCATAGAGTTTTCTCAAATCCTAACCTAACTAGGAAAATTTTCTACTCTTTTAGTTAAGGAATGACGCACAATTTCAGGGGCTCAAAAATTATCTTCCAACCTATCCCAAATTTTTGCTAAACTTCTTCCGGGAAAATTTGCATTGAAGCTTTATGTAGTTAAGGCTTGTTAACCCTTACCTGTTTTGCAAAATTTTAGACTTGTCCAAATTCAAAGGGTAGAAAATATTGTGGAAAAAGACAAAAAATGCTTGTTACAAGCATTTTCTTCTTTTTCTACAATTTTTTCTTAATTATGAATTTACAGCGAAGTAAAAACCAAGGATTGAACAGGAAAGGGTTAACTTGAAATAGTCCCAAAATATTCAATCAAAAGGTTAATTTCTTTCCAAGCTGCAAACATAGCCCAGTAACAACACTCAGGAAAGTTGCTCTCAAGAGCATGAAAAATTATGGAATATCATCAAACTCAACTAATCTATTAAGAAGTAGCTCTTTCTCGACTCATTACCAGACAGCAAAGTTTTAGACTGGTCCAAATTGAAAAGAGTTGCAGAGTACATTTTAAAGATTATGAAATATTAGATTTTTTTTAACTTTCTGGGTAGAAAACATTATGGAAAATGAAGAGATTGATTGTCACAAGCAATTTGTTAGTTTTACACAATGTTTTCCCAGTTGTTTTTCTTGAGGGGCGTCCAAAAGCACCGCTATGTGGGAGTAGATTAAATGAATGTGACTTGATCAGGCTGCTTGTTTAAACTTGTTTCTGACAACACAAATTTATCGGCTTCTGCCTTTAACCCTTTCCTGTACAATCCCTTGTTTTTACGTCTTGTAACAAGCAATTTCGTCTTTTACCACAATATTTTTTAACCAGTAGGTTGGTTTCTTTTCAAATTGCACCCACTTTTAATTGTCGTCTGCATCTCCTTTCAAATAGGACCAGTATAAAATTTTGAAAAACAGGAAAGGGTTAAAGGAACACTTATCAGTTAATCATCAACTTTAGGTAATAAATTTATGAAATATTCTGTTTTCTCAAAGGAGGTCAAAGGTAGAACTGTCAAATTCAGTTTACGCTATAGATTTATCTCAGATCTTTCGAGTGACCTTTCGAGTTCTTCTACTTCTGCCTCTATAGAGGCAATGTTTTTTTGATCATCAAGCAGTTCAATCTCCCCAGCTAGCTAGTTTTGCTGATATCACAGACACTCTGGAAGCCTCTGAACCCTTTGGTGACTCTTTGTCTTTCTTTTCTAAAACCAAATCAATATTTTCCAAATAACATGATGCATTAAAGGATTCCTCCTTTCACGAGTCATTTTCTTTCTCTCTTAAAAGGTACATAATATCAACTATCTATCAATATTCTCTCTCAAATTTATCAATTTCTGTCTGAAATGCTGCACATTTTCATTGAATAGTTGTTCACCCTTATCAGTCCACTCCTCACACGATCTCTAGCTGTGGTACCTATGTCTTCCATAAATATGAATCTTCCTTTACTGGTGCAGCCTTGTTCACATCTTTATAGGATTTTAACTCTGATTAAAAGTGCTTTAGGTGCAGGTTTCTTACTGTAATGGCACTCATCGTGATAAAATGATTAGATACTGTTTTCCCATGCCAACTGAAATACAAATACAAAAATTCCTTAGAAAATATCCATATCTCGGACTATCTTGTATAACCTCTAAATCAAGTACCCACAACATAGGGACAACACAGGGTAAATTGTTTGCAACATGACAGTAAACAAGTGAATATTCACTACCATGTAGACCGGTACCGCTGTCGACTTTAACAAAGTTAAGATCCCAAACGTATAGAGATTGGCTGATGGGCATTTAATGACGTATATCCAAACATCGAATCTGATTGGCTGGTCGATTGTTTGTAAACAATGTGGCTGAAGCGGAACGCGGAGTTCCTTATATATTGTATATGAAAAGGATAACATTCCAAGGTTTTTCTCGCACACAAATTCGATTGATCATGTGAAGGTGTTTTAACATTAAAACTGAATGCTTGAAAACTACAAAAGTAGGATTTTTTATCGTACTGGATGGAAATCCCGTGGTGTGTCCAAATTTTCCCAACAAAAATTAGCTGCACATGCGTAAGCCTCGTTTTCAAATTTAGTAAGGAAAAAACTAAACGGGCCAGGCTTTTCGTGTATGTACCGAAAATCGGTGTATACCTGTCGGCTTTTTGTTAATGTCGACAGCGGTACCAGTCTAACTACCATGATGCAACCAATACGAAGACTAGAACAAGAAGAAATGTTTATCCAAACAACAAGCAAATTGCTTCAAATTCTCTTTAGGTACCACAAAAAGTTAGCTTTACCCATGGAAATTGCAGAAGTATGCATGTGGCTGTATTTAAATGATTTAAATGACAGACAGTTTGTAAAATAAGATATGGACTGAATTGCCCCATTATGCTTGACATCATAATCTGACGACTCTATTAGGTAAAAATTTGCAAATAGAATAATGAATTTAGTGGTAAATCGATTATCTATCAAACTTGTATTTTAAATACAGAAAGTGAAGCCATTGTTCAACCTGCACAACATGTGCTGAACGACCAGTCCATAATATCTGCGAATCAAAAATTCAAATTCACTGTACTATTCCTCGACAAACCAAACTTTAATCATTAAATTACTTGTAGGCCTATCTTATTGAATTAAGCACTAAACTAGATGCATGTTTACCCTAAGAATCAAAAGTCAAGGCAAAAAATATATGGTTACAGGGAACTATTCCGTTTTCCGTAGGCGACCATTATAAGAAAATTGCACACAGCTCATCCCCAAAAATTGCAAGGGAGTCAAACCATATATCAAATTCAAGAACAATCACTCATCCGTCAAAATAACTGAATTGTGATATGGCATGATCCCTTTTATCAATGACTTACGACGTCATTTTTAAGATAGCCCTCTTCGCGCAGCTAGTTTTACTGCATTCTCCGAAAAATACCCCAGGGTATAGAAACCGCCCCTCAAGAGGCGAAATACATTAAAATGTTATCCTTTTCGTTCCTAAGTTATTAACAGAGTATCAATTTATCGGATCAAATCGTTAGATTTCGTCTTGATATTATATGGACCAATCAGAGGTCACTTTGATCTTTGTTTACATCACCGTAGTATCCCTAGACAAAATGTGACAGATGGCGGGAAACTGTATTAGTTCCCTGTAACCATATATAAGAACAGAAAGGTGATAACTCCACCCAACAATTTTAGTAAACCGACAAAGGCTAAACACTTTCCATAATTAGATATGGATGCATGTAACAGGCCCTAAACTAAGAGAATATTAAGACTGAATTATTTGAGCCATCATTACCCTATGCACAGCCTTCGATTGAAGAGATCTTCAAACTCGATCGGTTTTGCTCACCGAAAACACAACATGGCGCCACCGAATTCAAAATTATACTATTAGACTGGTAGATTCATAGACTAGAAGATTGGGAACACGAACAACCCTAGACATTTATTTACACTCAAATTGATAGTTATTCGTTTTCACAATCAGATCGACACATTGCTAAATAATGTGGCTATATGAGACGTAATCGGAAAACCATCTATCCCATAACTAATAAAGAAAATAGCGTCACTTCTATGCTTTATGGAAACGTGACTGATATCATTATAACTTCCTTTGAACAAAAGCCACACTGCATGTCTATGTGGATATGAACAGTGAAATGACGTTTATTTACCTTGGCGATATCTGTCCTGCTTAAACGACTGCAGTAGAATCCCCAGTGTTTTCAAAATGCACCAAAATCTCATACGGATTCATTCACGGTAATAAGCGCAG
The DNA here is from genome assembly GCA_946902895.1 of Fragum fragum. NCBI lineage: Eukaryota > Metazoa > Mollusca > Bivalvia > Cardiida > Cardiidae > Fragum > Fragum fragum. The sequence continues at coordinate 47,112,643 of OX336368.1, forward strand.
CAATCTTAACCGGAAGTGACTCTAGCAACCTCAGTAACACAGGGCACCCATAAGTTTCCCTGAACATAGCGTATAGTAACACTAATGGTGAAGACCATTGCGATCTAGTTTAAAAAGAAAATTTACACCCAAAATGGAGCGAAGTTCCACCAAAGAGTAAAGTCTCTCTCGATTATGCCTATAGTAACACTTATAGAGTAAACGTGGCAGTTGTTAACTAGTGTAAGGGGAGAGTTTACACCCAAAATGGTGTGAAGTTTCACTATTGTGAGAGTAAGGTATCTCTGAATTTAGCGTATTGTTACATTGATAGTGTAAACTATTGTAAACTAGCGTAAAGGGAAAGTTTACACCCAAAATGGATTGAGGTTACACCCCTGAAAGAGTAAAGTTCCTCTGAATAGTGTAAATTATGGTAAACTAGTGTTTAGGGGAAATTTACACCCAAAATGGTGTGAAGTTTCACCACTGAAAGAGTAAATTTTCTCCGAATTTAGCGTATAGTTACACTAATAGTGTAAACTGTTGTAAATTAGTGTAAAGGGAAAGTTTACACCAAACATAGTTTGAAGTTTCACCATTAAAAGAGTAAAGTAACACCAAATGTTCATTGCTGATTATACACTTTTGCTCGTGTTATTTAACACCAAAGTTGAGGTAACTATTCTCAGAAAGTGCGAATTCACACTTACTTTGGTGTAGAGAAATGTTACACGAATATTGGTGTTGCTGTCAACCTTTTTTGGTGTAACTTAACACACTTTTTTTACAGTGTAAAGGCGCACAATTCCTACAAAAAAATACAAATGGAGTTACCTTTCCCGATAAAATATTTTGCTTTCTTGATAGTAAAATTGATAGCAAAGTCTCCAATAAAAGTCATCATTTATACCAGAAATATCACAAAATGTCACACTTTCTGCACGACCAAAACGTAGATAATGACAAAGCTGTGGTAACCGTAACGCCTCTGGTTTTCTCCGAAAACAGCCGATGTAAAACGAGTTAAAGATAACGAGAAGGAAAGAGAAAGGGACAGACAGACAGGCAGACAGACACACACACAGGCTTCATTTACACAATAGCTTACATACTATGTCGTTGACATAAAAGCGGTATTTAAATGTTTTCCAATCGGTGTTATTCATTCCTTGCCCGTAATGTCATGGTAAAATATAAGTTATCCATCACGCATTAATCGACCATTTTCGTGAAACAAATTGTGTGATACGAGATAAGGTTATTCAGACCGATCAGGAAAGAGAAAACTTAAAAAGACATTGACCATATAACAACTATCTCACTTGACACGTGAATGCAATGATGAAATCATATCGTGGCTAAATCTATTTTAACCCATCTTGTCGAACCAAGGGCAGTAAACGTTTTACTAATATAAACAAAAAAAAATTATCGATATCGCTTCACTCTTGAATTTCTTTTTACTAAATTATCCAGTCTTGGTCGGATTATACCAAAGAAGACAAGCTTAATTATATGAACCCTTAATATGCAAACATGTGCTATTGATTTAATGCTTCTGAATTGATGAATAAATCAAAATGTAACTAATCCAGAAGAGTATGGTACCATTCGGTATGTCTCTCAACGGTCGTGAATGTCTTGAAATCGCTCAGACATTTCCAGACGAAATCTAAAGCGAGGGATATACTTATTTCTACATATATGAGTGGTTGCGAAAAATTAAATAATTTCAAGTCAATAACACATTAGTTCGGGAGTTAACCCTTAACATGCTGAATAAAATCCTCTTTAGAAATTGCATAAAAATCAAAGGACTGAAAGCAATGGAAGCACGAATTATTGGTATATATTTCTTTTGAAAATCGATATCATAGACAATTCTCACTTGACAGAAACGAGCAGGTGGTGTAGACTAAGATCAGACTGCACATATGTGCAGGCTGATCTTGGTCTACACCTCCTGCCAAAACTGGAATATTCCGGGTTGTATTTCTGTATTTATCGACCATCAGTAGGGATTTTGGCAATACAATTAACAGAGTAAGTAACAAGTACGTATTCAAGGGAAACAAATTGCACATTCTTATTGCTTTGGAAGTTCAGGGTTATCTTCCCATTGAATAGAAAAAACAAAGACAAAGTCTGTGATGCGTTAGTAGTACTTGTGCAAGAAAAGCCGAGAATCCATGGTAGGGTGCTCCAGCCCCCGTGAAATGAGTGAAATACGGTTAAAAGTGGCTTTAAACGCCATTCGGAAAAATTAATAATTTTGGAATTTACAAGACCATCGCTCACTTTGTATAATATGACAAGTCCGTGACTACATGTATTCTATCATCTTGTCGTACCAAGGGCTGCGAACGTTCTATGTATCTCAGAAGGACTCCATCTATATGGTTAGAGTTAAACCTTTCTCTACTGCTCAGAATTGAAAGAGGTTTCAGACGACAATGAAAATTAGATGCAATATGAAACGAACCCATCCTATCTGATAGAATACAAATTTTTTTCAAGTATAAAAACTCGATAACGTAAAATCCGAGGTTTGAACAGAAAAGGGTTAAACAATATTTTAAGTATAAATGTTCTTCTGAATTAAATGGATGATATATGTAAGTATACTTAATATTGATATGGTGAATCTGTTCTGGTTTAGTAGAATTTGGTTTGTTATAATCCGATCTAACCCAAGAAATCCTTTAATTGTTCGCGGCTTTCAATTAAAAAAAGATCAACTCATCAAATCATTAATTTAGATCGGAAGTGAACTTTGAACCCAGAGGACGTGGCCATCGATCCGTCAATTTATATCCCGGTTGAAAGGTAGGTAAGGAGAAGTGTTGAGGCCAGTAGTCATGAGATAGCTGGATAGAGGCATCTCGTTCAGGGATCCAAGGTACAAAACGAAATAGAAAATGTATCAAAACTTATTTCAAGTGTTTAAATGAAACAAATACTCAATTATCCGCCTCCTTGTATGAGGATAGGTAGCCAATTCTTAGAATAGTTCATTGACATCATAATTACAAACGATCGTATGCATTAAATTATAGTCGAATTATCTTTGATAAAAGAGGATACAGAAAGTGAATCAGCAAAGAACGGCAATAACTTATCTCGAAATAGTGGCGGGTAACCCGTTATGGTTAACGAATGTTGTTATTCTGTCAAGACTGTTGCATTACAGTAGATTTTCGCGCTAAAATTGGTGGAAATCTTGTTCTACACACATAATCCTTCGTTAAAAGTCAGAGTATCAAAATGATAATAATGATAATTACAAAAAATAACGTGACACTCGCCCCTTTTTCACGTCAATTAATTTACATGCGTTTGCATGCAGTTCAAGAGCACTAATGCGAAAAAATTCACTAAATTATCTTGAATCTTAACAAAATGAAGGTTTTCGTGAAAATTAATGTGCCATTTGTTTTATTGGGATATAACAAAGAAAACATCATGAAGATGTTCACAAAGTATGGCCAAAAGCGCACTTTTTCGCTTTAATTATCCGGTAAGTAATGGCTGTTCTATGCTACCGTAGAATTCTTTATTATGTTATCACAAGTTGATTATACTTTTCGTTTGTTACAATAACAAAGTAAATCATTTCTAATACTGTTGCTAGGTTACAACGATATTGATACATGTATTTATATAATTTGATATCGTTTTACTATAATTTCCATATTATGTTAAAAAATACTTTCGAATTAGATGACATGAATGTTAATATTATTGGTCTTAACCCTTGTCATGCTGTATAAATTACCTAGCTGAAATGCTGTCAAATCAAAGGGCTGAAAGCACTGATAGAATTTGTTGTTCAAAAATCAATATTTCTTTTAGAAATCAACTTCATAAACAACTCTGGCAGGAAAAGTACAAGCAGGAGGTGTAGACTAAGATCAGACTGCACATAAGTGCAGTCTGATCTTAGTCTACATCTCCTGCCAAAACCGGAATATTCCGGGATCAGCATGGTAAGGGTTAAGGACTTACAAACGGCAATTCAAAGTATAATAAGTTCAAGTAGTAGCATTACTTCGTATGTGCTTCGGAATGTATCTAAGAGATGAAGAGTTTATTTTTTTTTTTTTGTTTTTATTGGGGCGTGAACCGAAAAATTAATCATATTGAACATTGTATAAATACGTGAAGCAGATTCATACATAAGTTTGATTTAGGTTTTTCGGTTCATTCCTCCATGGCAAAAAATATTCTCTTCATTTCTTATACTAACTTAATAGCATCGAGCAAAGAAAAAAAAACCTTTACAATTTTTTATACTTTTTTGTATTTTTTTTACGAAAGCATACAAAATGGCTGCGTTGTAAAATTTGTTCATGGAGGTATCAATAATCTTTTTCGACCAATCATGACGCCCGTTTTTGATTGACGAAACTAAAAAAATTAATTATTTTGTTCACATACGACCCAATCCTTATCCAACCGTTGTCTCAACCCCTTATCCAGGCCAAAACTGTCTATTCTACAAGGTTTTGGCTATATACGGTAATAAGACGCCTTTTCTAATGGTATGGGACAAATAGGCTCATAAAGAACTCCAATATTATTTGTTTGTTTTGTATATTTCAAATTTTGTTAAAAAAAGTGAATAATCTTTTGTTTATTTAATTTCTGTGCAACAACCTCCTTTCTTTCAATATGTACAAAAAAGGGGGGCACACACGGATACATGGGAACACGTTTGATATACAATTTTTATCGTTTCATCAGAGGTCTCTAAATTTATGAAAAGGAATTATCGAGGGCTTAGAGCAAAAACATAGTATGTTTTTTGTGACTATACATAGTATAATATACAATGGCCCGATAGGCCAATACTTTCCATACGTGGTCTAAGAAAAGGGGGAGGTATAAAAGTGGCATCTTGAGTAATGTATAACTCGAATATGATGTCCTGAACACCAAAATATTTTTGTTTATAATACGAACTTTGACTAAACGCGTTGAATATATATTGATGTTAAACGGGTGATATTACTCTTCTTGTGAAATAACTGCAAAGGAATTCGAAGCCTATGACGTCATAGCGCATCTAATGGCGTCATTTTATAAGTTTCACAGAATAACATATATCAAATATATTTTTACAAATTTTAAATATTGGTTGATAATTAATGATTTGAAGAATGAGTTGTTTTCGGTTCTACAGAATATTTAGTTTTTCATATATATAATTCAAATTGTCGTATGCAAAAGTCTTATCTATGCTACCAGAGGTTAGTGCACACAACATAGGGGGGAAGACCTTGGTAAAACAAGTTGTGTTTTAACGAGCTCTGTCCCTTTTTTTTTTTTTTTTTTTTTGAGAGAGGAATCCCAATATCAACTAATCACGACTGTCAATCAAATAACCAGTCGACAAATGAAATCCTTAATTCAAACTAGAAATGGGGTTTGAACTCCGACAATGACCGCCATTTTTGTTAACCTTAGTTGTTGGTTTAGCGCCTTAAACGCCGTTTCGAGCTGTAGTTAAGACGATAAGGTCGCTTACCAACTATTCTTGTTTTTTATTGCATGATATTGGCAATGAATGTTTCAATATTCGCAGCGGGACTTCCTGTTGGAGTCAGTGGGCAGGGCCTACGGAGTAAGTGGGCGGGGCCAGCGATTGGCCAATTACTCACCATGAGGAGAGCGAAGTTCGTAAGATGATAACAATGGCAAATGGTGGCATCTTCATTGGTTTCGTTAACGAAGCAGCCGTCTGACGTCCAAACATTATCTTCTACGTCCCAAAATACGCATTCGGCATTGACTCCAGCCTGGAAAACCATTACGATTAGCCTAATTTTGGTATCTAATCAACAAATGTCATCAACATACGAAAGATTTTATACGTTTGTATTGTTTTTATAACTATCACACATCATTAATTAAAAGTATAGTGAACAGAGGAAGCTAAAAAATAATATTTCGTGGGTTTTCGTCTTTATTAGCTACCAAAGATTTCTTAGAAACGTCTAAAAATCAGCAAGATCAGAATAAGTGTGTTTTAAATTAGTGATTTTTAAGAAAACTTGCACCTTGTCATGCTAGATTTAAATTCATAACATATTGCATTAAAATCAAGGGGCTGAAAACACTGGAAGCACCAAAAAATGGTCAATATTTATATCGACAATTTTATTTTAAAATCAATTCTAGCTTCAAAGTACAGGTAGGTGGTATAGACTAAGATCAGACTGCACATATATGCAGGCTGATCTTTGTCTATACCTTCTGCCAAAGCAGGAATATTCCGGGTTAAGCATGCCAATGGTTAAACACTTGAAGACAAATAGCATTGCGTCTAATATTGCGTCGAAAAACTTTTCAAGAAATATGAACGTCTCTGGAACGCCTTAACCTATGTGCTCGTGCATGATATTGTGTCTGACACACCTTTACAGAAGGAATATTACGTTATAGTCGTGGAAACTAGTAGGAAAAGTAGGAAATTGTAGTTAATATAGGCCGAGTAAAAGAGATTCCAATACAAGGTTTTCTATCACTACTACATCATAGTGTTCTATTTATCATATACCAACGAATTGACAAAAAAGATTCAACCAAAATCAACCTTTATTTCAAATTATTATGTAGTTATTCTTAGCGCGACGTCTTCCGGTTTTGTCCGCGTGAACTGAATATATCCTAAATAGAAATTCGATAGGTATATTATAAACGTAAATACCAGCGGACAATTATCCTTGTGTCAGACAAGTCCCGGAGATACTCACAGACAAATGCCGGAATACAATCTTCACCGGATTCTGAAGGTCGTTTATCAAAACACCTGGTACTGAAGCGGAAATTACGTGACTATTTATGGATCGTGTGGCATTCACCGTCTTGTTACCAGGAAGATCAATTACAGTTGTGGTCTTTTGTGGGGAAATAGTCTGGAAAAATACAATAGAAATATTTTTATTTTAAAGAGGCTTTCAATTTAGACCCGCGCAGAGCATCTAGGGAACCGCTTCCATATAACTGAAAGATATGAATATTAATCAAAGAAAAGAGAATTATTACATACAATATAAACACTGCCACTTTTTCTTTATAAGTTAGCCCTCAGACTTTTATTCATGGGTTCGATCCCGAAAAACCTAATCACACAATGTATGAATCCGCTTCGCGTATGTATACTGTGTGATTAGGTTATTCGGTTCATACCTCCAAGAAAACAAAAAAATATTCTCTTTAACCCATTCCAAGTCAAGCCCTCCTTTTTACGCCCCTCAAGAAAAAAACTTTGGAAAACATTGTGGAAATCTAAGAAATTGCTTGTATCAAGCAATTTCTTCATTATCCACAATGTTTTCTATCCAAAAAGACGAAAACATTAAAAATTCCATCAACCTGAAATTGTCGTCTGCAGCTTCTTTCAATTTGGACCAGTCTAAAATTTTGCTGTGTTGGAAGGGGTTAATAAATCATGTCTAGCTATAAAATAAATCATGATTTTGAGTTGAAGGAATTTCCATATGCTCAACGTGGACATCAAAGGAAACGTAAAGGATGGGGATAAACATAGTTGAACCGATTTCGAGACAACACAATTTGAGTCTGAACCAAATTGTAAGGAGTTACAGACGACAATATTGTGTTTTTTAGAAATTGAAAATTTATTTTTTTCAACCTTTTGGGAACAAAATATTGTGTAAAATGAAGAAATTGCTTGCAACAAGCAATTTCCTCATTTTACACAATGTTTTCAGATTTTTTTTCAAGCGCTTTAATAAGTGCAAATATGTTGGAAGGTGTAAACGGGCATGTGCCCTATACAATGTATTTCGTAAGTGAATTTCGGTCAAAATAACTAAAATATACGAGTAGAAATCTTATTACATACGTTGTAAAGTTTCGAGTCTTTAAGTGCGTACATGGACAGTTGATGAACATTTTGTTTTTCGGTAGTTGTTAAACCATCGAACAGGGTAGCGTCCATAATCATTCCAGATTGTCCTGCCCCTATCCCAACCTCTGACGTGTGAAACGAACTCTGAATAAATATAAAGTGATTCAAAATAATTCACGACAAAGAATACCATCACATCTGCTCTACGACCACATGAACTGATAGCTCTCTACTGTCAATCTAGCATAAATTGAAAATAAAGACTTTGAATAAGCTACAGTTACGACGTTAAAGTCGCCAAACCAACGAACTTGCTTAACCCATTCCCACTCGAGATCGCTTTTAGACGCCCCAAAGGAAAGGATTTTGGAAAAATTGTGGAAAATGGAGAAATTGCTTCTTACAAGCAATTTCTTCATTTTCCACAATGTTTTCTATCCAGAAAGTTGTAAAAAATCCAAAATTTCATAACCTTTAAATTTTCGCCTGCAACTTCTTTAATTTAGACCTATCCGAAATTAAGTCGTCTGCCAATGGGCTAAAATGAAAGGGGAGTTCAGCGGCCACTTTTGGTCTAAATGAATGATTTTATTCGTAAATCGATGTAATGAGTGATATCGGCAACCGATCAATTATAATTAAATTCGAAAATTTGAAATCATTATAATTAGATTGGTTTAACCCATTCCCACAAAATGACGGTTTTTGGCGCCCCCAATAAAAACAATTGGGAAAACATTGTGTAAAATAAAGAAATGTTCTGTGCCCAGAAAAATGAAAAATGAAAAAAAAAATCCAAAGTTCATCGACTTTAGATTTTTGTCTACAATTCCTTTCAATTTGGACTAATCTAATTTTTTTGCCGTCTGGTAATGAGTTAATCCAATCACTTTTACACATACTTCAAAATGATTGTGAGAACAGTGTGCATTTCCTCTTATTTTGACAAATGACCACTTGAAAATGTCAATCAAAGGATCGATAGGACTATCAAATCATTTAAGAAGCTCAAGAGTGAACATTGAACCCCAAGATGTAGGTTCGACTTTGAGGTGGACCTACAAGCCTCTCTGTTGATTGTTGCATGTTCCTGGCTATAAATTTTGCAAAATAACGCCGTTTAATATTAGCCATACTAACAGGGCTCCGACAGAAAGTTACAATTAAATTTTAATTGTAACTTTCTGTCGGAGCTCTGTTAGTATGGCTAATTCGCCAGTTCGCCCATTTCAGAACTAAAACGTGACCAAAAATAACAAATACGCGTACTTTATGCCCCTGTGAAAAATAAGTCTGAAATCTCAAATTCTGTTTACGTTTTGGCGAAACACGTGTCAACCAGGATTTGATAGCAGGGCTCGTATTGGGGAAAACAGGGGAAAACACACACAAACCAAACTATACAACAACAACAAAAAAAACGACCTTGAAAGCCTTAGACCAACCATAATTGGCCAATCGTGGCTGTCAATCAATCAATTAATATATCGATCATTCAAATCATCCATACAGCCCGGAATTAAGCTTTGAACTCCGACATTGGCCGCCATTTGTATGAAACATTTTATTGGTTATGCGACTTAAATTCGTAGCTACAGCTTATCCAACCACTTCACTTGTTTGTCACATGCTACTTGCTAGGAATTTCGCAAAATAACGCCGTTTAAGATCGAAATGCAACTTTATCTGTGTGTCAATGGGCAGGACCAACGAGGCATGCGATTGGTTAATTCCGGATTGTACAAATCGTAAACTGAATTTTTGTTTCCCTTATTTACGCTTGGTAGTACAAATACATAATAGTATATTCTTATGATTAAATTCGACAGGGCCTTCTAAAAAGTTTGATTTGTGAAGATTTTTAAATAGAATGTTGTTTATAAATAGGCATTTTCAGTGATTTGACGAAATTTCTCTGTAGGCTGTTTGATCAGTAAATTCCTCGGAGTACAATAGATTTTCTAAACAAAATATTGGATGGTATTAACTACATTTTCATTTATTTATTGCTGGAACGTAAAAGTTTCTCAATTTCTGTAAAAAAAAAACCCGGAATATCCTTACTTTACCTTTGCCTTGATTTTCTGTGAGAAACCAGTTCAAAAATACTGTCTTAGACACAACAATAAAAGCCTTTATAAGCTGAAAGAGATATGCTGTTAATTGTTTTTCGTAAGCAGTTGAATGTTCAAATTGTCTAATGGATCATTTCGAACATATGGGCGCCGATACAGGTTACTCAGGCACATCCGAATCTCAGAAAATCGTCACAGCCTATCGTTCCCATTGTAAAATCGAATTTCGATCACTTGCTCAAAATTGACCAATCACAGGCCCCAACCACTGACTCCCTATGCCCCGCCAAGTAACTCCGACTGGAAGTTCCGCTTCGATTTTTAATGGTTTTATTTTGCAAAAGTTATGGCCAGCAGTATGTGACAAAAAAGGAAATGGTTTGTTGGCGACCTAAACGTGGTAACTACAGCTTGAATATAACCAACAAAAAGGGAACAAAATGGCGGCCAATGTTGGAGTTGAAGGCTCAGATCCCGACTCAATGAATGATTTGATTGGTCGATTGCCTTCTTGATTGACAGCGGCGATTGGTCAATTGTATGAACATATAGCGCTATAGTCGTACCACTGCATTATATAACGGACAGTTGAACGTGTGTCTATCCAACCATGTTTTACTATAAGAATGTTGATTGGCTGCAACATATCGCTGCCATTTAAAATACGATGTTTATAAAAGCTTACAATCAAGAAGAATGGAAGTATGGATTTTTCTAATTGTGTTCTACCTCAAATTATAGTTTGTTTAGTTAAACTGGTGATATCAAAGCGATTCTTTCAGTTTCGCTAGTCATTTAACAACTGATTTAGAGTTCCACTTGGTCAAGGAGAATATCATTCGCCAGCGTCTTTGCACATAACGAAACCATGCCATTGATTGCTGTACATAATAAAATACTAAACATTTGGCATGATTATGTTACGTCTACAAACACAAGTAGATCACTCTTTCGTGCGTTCAATATCAGGATCTTTGCCAAAGTACATGATTAGAAAAGTACAAGAATTCTGTGTCTATTAAACTGTATACCATGAAACCTTTCGACGACTCTAAAAGAAAATCGTTAATGCCAAACCATTAAAATTTGACGCGCGCGTATCTGTAGCCAAGTTTAATACCATCATTTCTACCTATACTCATAAATAGCATTGGATTAAAAATATGATAAAAGATAAATTTTATCTCTAGTGTCTATGGCAATACATACCTCAGAATTTAGAAACGACCCTTGTCTGTTACCAAGTAACATAGTTCTGCCATCAAAGTTGTTAACCACATCAATCTTCGATACATACATGGCGACGTTATCTTTGACTGCCGTGAAATCATCACTTGTGACGTCAATGTTCTCAGATATGTCGTCTATCACAGAAGTAAGTCTGAAATGGACCAATCGCGGCTCTCAATCAAATTACCAGTCGACCAATGAAATCATTCGTTTAGACTTGATATAAGTTTTGAACTCCAACATTTGCCGTCATTTTAGTCGGTTTGGTGACTTAATCGGCGTAACTACAGCTTATTCAACCAACTACTCTACTTTTTCGTTGCATGCTACTGGCCTTAAATTTTGCAAAATAACGCCGTTCAAGATCGAAACGGGACTTCCTGTTAGAGTCAGTGGGCATGGCCAACGAACTAAATGGGCTGGGCCAGCGAATGGACAATTCGAAAGACTCAGACATGGCGTTGTCCTGTAACAGATCGCTGGTCCCAGCTTTGATAGGAAGTTTCATCTCGATATTGAACGGTGTTATTTTGCAAAGTTTAAAGTAACGAATGTGTAAAAATGTATAATGGTTGGTTTGAGAAATAGAATCTATATTTAGCTACGACAATTAACCAAGTACAGACAACAAAATATTACACTGGTCAACATTAAACGTAGTTACAGAAGATTTTTAGTCGGCAGAATTTTAAATCTAGATGGTTGTCCTAGGTCAACTGCTGTCGAGCCCGCAAAGTTTTGAAGGCATCATGCCCAGGACAACACAATTTTAGTATTTGACCTTTAGCTTTGACCTTGAACTTGAAGCTATCCAAAATATTCTTTCAAATGGCACATCTACTCATGATGGAGAATAACTGTGCCGATCTACTGTGAAATCCATCTATAAACGTAGGAGTAATAGTCCGGACAAATTCGGACGGACCGACAGACTAACGGACTAACTTTTAGTGTTTGACCTTGAGCTGTGACCTTGGCAACAATCCCCAAAATTCTTTCAAATGGCACATCTACTCATGATGGAGAATAATTGTTCCAAGTTATCTTGAAATCCATCCGTAAATGTAGGAGTTATTGTCCGGACAAATTCGGACTGACGGACGGACTAACGCTCTAACACTAACGTACAAACACCGACTTGTCATAGTGACAACTATGCCTCGCTCACCGCAAGCGGGCTCGACAAAATCTTTGTCACTTTTAGATCACTATGGATAATGAAGAATTCGCATGTTTTTCTATGCACTTTTTTTCTTGGGAAGGCGTCAAAAAGCGTGATCATGCAGTAAATGGTGAAGTCGCTAAGCGAATAAAATGCTTCACATAAATATCGGTCAAGGCTGGATGTCAAACTTCAGTTCCGATCTAAATGAAGACTTTGATCGCTCGAACGTTCTTTAAGCGACAAAAATGCTTCACATAAATATCGGTCAAGGCTGAATGTCAAGGTTCAGTTCGATCTAAATGAAGACTTTGATCGCTCGAACGTTCGTTAAGCGACAAAAATGCTTCACATAAATATCGGTCAAGGCTGGATGTCAAAGTTCAGTTCCGATCTAAATGAAGACTTTGATCGCTCGAACGTTCTTTAAGCGACAAAAATGCTTCACATAAATATCGGTCAAGGCTGGATGTCAAAGTTCAGTTCCGATCTAAATGAAGACTTTGATCGCTCGAACGTTCGTTAAGCGACAAAAATGCTTCACATAAATATCGGTCAAGGCTGGAGGTCAAAGTTCAGTTCCGATCTAAATGAAGACTTTGATCGATCGAACGTTCGTTAAGCGACAAAAATGCTTCACATAAATATCGGTCAAGGCTGGAGGTCAAAGTTCAGTTCGATCTAAATGAAGACTTTGATCGATCGAACGTTCTTTGAATGACAGCTCCGATTCGTCAATTGACTAATGACTGGCCCCGCCACTGACTCATTTGGCCCCGCCCATTTACTCCGACTGGAAGTCATCCTTCGATTTTTGATGGAGTTATTTTGCAAAATTAATGGCCACTAGCATGTTCCAAATGAGTAGGTTGGCGACCTAAAAGTCGTAACTACAGCTTCAATAAGCTGTAGTTACGACATTAAAATCGCAAAACAAACAAAAATGATTCATTAAAATGGCGACAATGTTGGAGTTCAAACCGAATTTCCCTTCTAATTGAATAATTTCATCGACCGAATGATTATTTGATTGACCAGATGCGATCCGTCAATTTTCATGTAGGAACAATTAACAAAGACACGATCGTTGGCACATAAAATAGGCACAGAACTATTAAAGTATGTTGGGCTAAACCATGCCTTGAAAAATTGATCATATTTGATTGTGATCAAGATAAACATTCTTCCTTTGAGATATGTTCTGATTAATAGTTATGTTTCCTAGTTTTCCATTTAACCCATTCCTGTACGAACTCGAATTTAACGTTGCTGTAATTCTATACTTGAGAAAAAATCGTGCAAAAGACTGAATTGGTTGTAACAAGCAATTCCTCCTGTTACAGCCGTATTTTTTACTACACAGGATGGATGGGATTTCATTTCATTTTTGCATGCAAGATTTAACCAGATTTAGACAGTTTAATTCGAACAAATATTTTGTGCCATTCCCGTTCTCATTTTTTCAGGAACCTATCATTAAAGTTTACGATTATCCACCAACTGTTAACCCATTCCAACCCAATCCCTCCTTTTTACGCCCCTCAAGAAAAAAGCTTTGGAAAACATTGTGGAAAATGAAGAAATTGCTTGTATCAAGCAATTTCTTCATTATCCACAATGTTTTCTATCCCAAAAGACGAAAAAAATCAAAATTCCATCAACTTGAAATTGTCGTCTGCAGCTTCTTTCAATTTGGACCAGTCTAAAATTTTGCTGTGTTGGAATAGGTTAAGAGACAAAAATATCAACTTTGATGTGGAATTGGCCGATCACGGTTGTCAATCAAAGAATCAACCGATCAACCAAATTATTCATTAGTTGACTTTGTTTCCGCTATAAACGACTTCTATTTGAAGCATTTTTGCTGGTTCTATTTTTTTCGTTACTATTTCAGGGTCGTATTTTTTATTACAAAATACGCCATTTAATATCGAAGTAGAACTTTTTGTCGAACTTCAGTGGGCGTGGCCAGCGGAGTCAATCAGCTGGGGAACAATATGCCAATTCCAAGCTGCTAAATTTGTACTATTCATATTCAAAACAAGCCTACCTTGATGACGTATTTTTGTCATCTTGTGCTTCTGCTAAGGTATTAGTGGGTATAAACAGGACGTTGTTTATTGTGTCTATTGTGTTGTCAATGACGTCAAGAGACGTCAGTGACGTATTGAGGATTTTTTCGACAACATTCACCGTCAGCGTGACGTCAATGCTCTGGTAGCTTTCCCAACTAGATGACGCGTCACTGATACTGGATGAAATTTCAAAGACGTTTTCTGTGAAAGTAAAGGTGGGAATATTAAAACTTTTGACTTTCGACTAAAATTTGTATACGTTTGTTTGTTTATTTAGTAGTTAATTCACTGACTTTTTAATTGAGTTTAATCATTCCCATCTATATCCAAATATTTTCCTAAAAGACGACAAACTGAAAGCAATTAAAAGCAAAACTATTCTATTTTGAGAAAAATGAAATATAATTGTCAAATACAAATTCTTTTTAGATATATTTATTTTATTTATATATTTTTTTATAAATAGAACCAGTAATCCTTCAAAATGAGTTCTTTTTGAGATGTTTAAAGGAATAAGAAGTAACATCTTTTCTTATACTTTGTTTTAAACGACGCCAGTGAGGAGCGTTAGTTAATAACAAAAAGACAAAACAAACACAAAAATGTCCATGGGTGCGCCCTGATAGTTAATAAAAGGGTAGAGTGTTCCTTTTACATGAAAGTAAATTTAACGTCTAGCGAACAGGTGTAGTCTTAAAAAAATTAAGTGACGTTCCCTATGTGGTTGACAATACAAAACACTTAACCCTTTCCCGTTTCGGTTTTTTTTTTTTTTTTTTTTTTTGACTGGTTCATATTGAAGGAGGTCGCAGATGACAATGACAATTGGATGCAATTCGAAATGAAATCAACCAATGTGATATTTTGGGAAAAGAAAACATTGCTTGTTACAGGCAATTTCTTCTTTTTCAAACATTTTTTTCCAATATCAAAACATCGAAATAAAATGAACTATCAAATGAAATAAAGGGAACCTACAAATAAATAAAAGGAACAGTGTATTTTCAAAAGCAAGTACATTAAACATCTAGCCCCCAGGTGTATTCTTCAATATTTTTGTACTGTTTTCGCATTACACGCTCCTTATGCTGATGAACAATACAAGATACTTGAGGGGAGGACTTTAGTTCTATTCTATAACAAAACTTGTCAGACAATGTGAGAATTAAAAAAGGAGAGATTCGAGTACGTTTAACATCGATGAGGTTGATTACATTTCATAGGCAACACTCATTGAGTGGCTTTATATCTGAGCGTTTTACGCAAAACTTTCACCTGCAACCAAGAACACAGTGATATCCTCGAGAGTCTCTATTCGGCTTCCGGGGATACGAGCCCAATTTTCTAAATGCTTTTCCTGTCTTATAGTTAACTTAAAGAAACCTTACCTAATGGAATACAAACAGTATTTCCCACGGATTTACCTGCATTAGCAGACTGTATATAGGGAATATTATGTTACGATAGAGATAGAGAGAGAAAATTCTGTATTTGCTTTGACCTGCGGAGGGAATTTTTTTATATTTCAAGAGACCTATTTTCTATTTAATAAATCGATGAAATAATAAAAGAAATCTGCATCTCTATAAATATTTCCATTTTCATTTACCGTTCTGATTACGTTTATTCGCATTATGACCTCATCTTAGACTGCCTTATATGGAACTGTATTTGACACTATTAGATACGGATTTATTTCTGACGTGTTCGATTTTGCCTGTGTTGAAAATACTTATCTTACTAGAAGTTATTATAGGTTTTTAATAAAATAAGAGATCAGCCATAATACAGAAGCAATCTTGTCATTGTCTTCAGTTATATTGTCTGTTTACTCATCACGTTTACTCATCAAGTGTATCTATCGGATTAAAACGGAAAGCCGGCTTTTCTACAAACAATCCGACCAAGTTTCTTTTGAGAACTACGTGTATTTTCATGTTTTAAAGAGAAACAAAGCAGAGAGATGGAATGGGAGTCAGAGAAAGAACAGAATAAGAAATATGGGTGCAGAACGAGAGAAGTAGAGAGAGAGGGGAAGGGGGGGGGTCTCGTATTGAAATTCATTTGTATTGATATTGTATCGCTCAGAAAGTAACGTTGGAATTGATTGTTTTATTTCCTTATTATTTTCAGTGAGATTTCAGATGTTCAGTCTGAAAGGTATGTAATAAAAAAGAATATTACCGCATTGTGTTCTTCTAGTTGTTGCTATCGTGTTAGGTATTTTTTTTTATTGAAGGAGACCTTGTTATTAATTCGAGAATACGATAACAACAACAAATAGAAAAGCACACTGCTGTAATTATCCCTATCTATTTTGCAAAATGTGAGGTCTGAGACAACAAACTATAGGCAGACCGTTGGATTTTGATCGTGACGTCGTAATTTCTTGAACTAGCTTTATTTACGACGATTAATTCGAGTAGCAAACACAAATATTCAAGATTTATGTCGGAGGTCAAAGTTCCAATCCGACCCAGAAGACTAATTTGATTAATGAATCTATGATTTGATAGATACTCACCGGGAGTGACATCTTGTTCAGCTATTGATATAAGTTGTCTAGAGAGCTCACTTTCTGGTGAACATTCTGTGAAATTTGTCGCAGACCACATTCCTGTCAGATCACTAGATTGAAAAAAGGATAATCGCTGTACTAAAGGCAATATACCTTAAGTCAGTTTTTAGCATTTATTTAATGCAACAACCAATGATAGGTCTCGAAGATCTGTTTATAACAAAAACTTACAGCAAATAACGTCTACATGAATCTACCGAAATAATAAATAAAAAAAGGCAACTTCATTTCTATTGTTACGGGAAACCACTCTATCCTGCAAGTATGGCTTTAACCCATGCCCATACAACCACGCTTTTTGAAGCCCACAAAGAAATAAAATCATGAAAATCTTTCTGGAAAAGAGGAGATTGCTTGTTATAATCAAATATCAGTTTCTCACAATGTTTTCTACCCTGTTTTGCACCTTTTATTCCCAATTTTAGTACAATTTAGATGTCGCCTGCCACTCCTCTCCAATTAAGACCAGTCTAAAATGTTGGCGTCAGGTGATTGGTTAAAAGATACAATGCCTGACGGGTCTGGGAGAGCCGATATGCCTTCGTGCTCACATTGGGTTATACCAGGCCACTACGAATATTCGTAACAATCATTTCAAACTTCTTTAAAATTGATTCAATGATTTAACCATAAACACGTACGAAGGTAAATAAATATTTTTTACAGTTTTCAAAATCTACGACACAGTATTATTCTGCACGCCCAACAACGAACTATGTCCGAATGAAAGCCTGTACTTGAGATTGTCTTACAACAGGAGTGATCTATGTTAAAACAGGTGAAAGTATTTTGGAGATATAAACTTAAATCATTTGTGAAATTATTATTTCTAAATAATATAGATTAGATTTTTATACTTCCCTTAAACGAACAGAGTTCAGAGGAATAAAATTCCAATAATTGAAAATATTCATAACCAACAGAATGTAAAGCCTCATGAAATGTTGTTGATAAATCAGGTGTTCCTTATTTCATTCTACAGAAAAAAAATATGCATCTTCACGTGCAAAGGGTTACTGATATTTCAATTGACCAGTCGCGACTGTCCAACGTTGACCGCCATTTATATGAAGTACTTTTTCGGTTAAGCGACTTAACCCATTCCCACTCAAGAATATTTTAGACTGGTCCAATTTGAAAGAAGATGCAGACGACAATTTTAGGTTGATGAAATTCTAAAACTCTTTGTCTTTTGGGATAGAAAACATTGTGGACATAGAAGAATTTGCTTGAAACAAGCAATTTCTTCTATGTCCACAATTTTTTCCAAAGTGTTTTTCTTGATGGGAGTAAAATGGAGGGATTGTGAGGGAATGGGTTAAATATCGTTACTACAGCATATTCAAGCTGTAGTTACGACGTTTAGGTTCCGAACTAACCATTCCCCTTTTTCATACTAGCTACTGGTCATAAATTTTGCAAAATAAAGCCATTTAAATGGCAGTGGAGCTTCATGTTGGAGTCATTTGGCGGGGCCAACGGAGTAAGTTGGCGGGGCCAGCGATTGGTCAATTGTGTCACGAAGATATGCCTATTCCCTTTAGAGGCTTCAAACTTAAAACTTTGAAATTAATTTCTCATAACAGCACAAGGGCTTGATTGAGAAAATTACACCTGATTTGGTCAAGGGGTTATGGGTACATCGATTTTGGCGGAATGAAGAACATCATATTTGCGTGTGTTCTCGTCTTTCAATATTGAGAAGTTTTTTTCATTCGTTTAAGCCTAAATTGACCATATTAAGCAGCAATCACTCGACCTAAATCGTTTGACACAATTCTCCCATTTACTAACGCCTTCCTTACAACATGTTTTGATACTTAAGCTGTGTCATGTGGCCTCTATTCCAGCATCTTTACCGTCAGGTGATCAAAGATATGACATGTTTATTTATTGAATGCCCTTGTAAATAGCTCATTCTTTAGTATAATATGACAGTCACACGGCAATGTTAGGAAAGCACGTATACATGATGAACCGACTTATTGAGGTTTGTAAATTGATTTATAACATGACCTACAACTCGGGAGTAAAATAAAGACTTTGATTATTTTTTAAATAATATGGGTTGCGCGATTGTGATAACTATACAAATGAAAGGAAGCCTATGGTAACGCGTTTTCGTTACCGTGAAAAAGACGTCACGTAATGTATATAATGATGTTATTCCACAAACGGCGTTATATACATCGCAGAGTACCTTATATCGTTAAAGTTCAGTAATTTTATTTATTTATCCCAAAGATTTACGTCAGATTTACGTCAGATTATATACAAAATATCGAAATCGTCATCATAAAATACTACAATACTTAATTTATTAACGCGTTGTCTAAAATAGATAAAAACTATGCATACTCTATTTTTATCTATTAAAAACAGATGGCTCGTTAATAAATTCGGGATTTTGTAACTACTCTTTCAACCCCCTCTATACATGGTATTTAAGAAATGAAATTTTTTTTCATTGTAATGATATTCGCCGGGGCCGAGGATCGAACTTTTCAAATCATGATAAAACAACTCATAAAATTATAACAGTTTTTTTATGTTTCACATGTGTTTGAAACGCTTACTCACCAGTATCGTGTAGCATAAATAACCACGCCGTCAGTGTAGAATGGACAGGGTATGGCTGCCAGTGTATCGGTGCTAGTTTGATCCCAGGAAAAGGTGCCGTATATTTCGTCCTGTTCGATCTCTGGGGCACATGAATCTAAAATAAAAGGTGTATGTGTTGCGATCGTCTTCAAATTTAGAAATATCTATGAGCGATCATCGCTTCGAATTTAAAGGGTGTAATTTTGCAATTTGTATGGCCTGTAGCGTGATACAAAAAGTAGAATAGTTGGGTGGAGACCCAAACGTCGTAACTGCTCCTTACATAAGATGTAGTTACGACGTTTATGCTAAAACCAACAAAATCGCTTCACATAAACGGCCGCCAAAGTCGGAGTTCAAGTTAACTGCCACTCTAAATGAACGATTTTTTGGTCGATTGATAATTTCACAGACAGCTGCGACTAGTCAATAGCGTTTACGTGTTGGTACATTTTTTTAATACCAGTTTAACAGGAATTCGTGCAAAAAGCGTTGGCGTCGCTAAGATACGAAAGAGTTAAGGAAGACCAAGCTATTTTGACCACAATCGTATTCGATTCACGTGATACGATATCAGATTCCAGCTATGAGCGTGATTTTTTGTTTTCTTACTTTTATAGCCAATGACTCTATCTTGAATGAGGTGTCGGGATGATTGGTGCAACACAGATTATAAAATTACCGTTATTTCTGAAGAAGCCTTGAGCCGAATATGAATAAGACCATTAATAAAAGATTGATCGAACCAAAATAAGTTTGCAGACGACAATTTTTAGTTCCTAAAATTTTGGAAAAAAAAGGTATTGAGACATTTAAATGGAAATGTATTGATTTATTTATTATAATTGTTGCTGATAATTTCATTTGAATAATGCCTTTTTAAATAAATCGGCGGATGCCTCTCGATGAAAGATTCCTTCGTATCGTAGTGGCGTAGTAGTGTTTCTTCGTCTCTATAACCCATTTATAAACCAAAAATTGGACTTTTCCAATTTGAAGGAAGCTACAAACGCAATTTCAATTGATGGAATTCATTTATTTATTGTTTATTTATTCATTTACTGATATGTATTGCTTTGATATAAATTATGTTGAAAATGAAGAAATTACTTGTTACAAGCAAATCCATTATTTTTCACAATGTTTATATTGAGGGGAGTCAATTTGCGGTATTATGAGGGAATAGATTTCAATGGAACTTATATGGAATTTATAATTTTTCTCATTTTGACGATATTACTCTTATTACTCTAGGATGGCTATTTTATCTCATTATATAATTATTTTACGCATGAGATTGTTGTATCACCTCATTTTCAAGTAATTTTAACACTAGAAAACCACCATCTCGACCCACAGGCCTCATTTGATTATGCCGTTAGTAGACAAAAGGAATGGACAATATTTAAGACGGATGAATCTAAATTCTACACAATGCCATTTAAGACGTTACGTCATTCATTGGAGAGGTGAACGGAAAACTGTAGTAACTCACATTTTCTCAGAAATAAGTCTAAATTTACTTGGCATAACTGAGACTGTTTAGTGTACAGTTCAGAAGCCAATTTGTAAGTGTCTGCATTATGAAACCTAATCTAATATCATTTTCAAGCTCCAACTCAGTTAAACTGCGTAGTTCAATGATTTTCAAATTTCTGAGAGCAAAATAAAGCAGTAAATTGCGATTTTACTTTATACTACAAATATCATGTCAGAGTAAGGAAATCATGATAACCCGTTTGACCCTTTCATGTTTTACAAAATTTTAGACCAGTCCAAATTTCAGGCGAAAATTTAAAGTGGATTTGTTTTGAACAAAAAGAAATAACCATTTGATAGGGAGAAAATATTGTAGGGAAAAGAAGAAATTTCTTGCAACAAGCAGTTTATTCTTTTTCTACAATGTTTTCTCAATGATTAAATCACAGGGACATAAAACCAGTGCTTGTACAGGAAAGGGTTAATCAAAATCACATGAAAGATCTCTTGATGCATTACAAAATACATCCATTCCCTTACAATCCGTAAAAGTAACAATTGAAGCATAAAATTCCCAAAAATATCAAATAAAAAATATAATACTTATCATAACTCTTATCACCATTTTATAATGAGCAGTTACGCATGCTTTGAACAGTGAAAATAGCAGACCACCGTTTATTCTATGTCGACAAGTAAGCACAAGTAGAATATTTGGTTGGTGACATAAACTTCGTAACTATAGCTTGATTTTGGAGTTCAAAAGTCACACCCAGGATTCCTGTCTTAATGAATGATTTTGTTGGTGGATTGATTCGTCTATTGTCTGTTGCGATCCGTCAATTTTTCGGTTAAAGATATATATGTTCTAACACGGAAAACTAACAATATTTCCACTAGATTTTTTCTAAATTAATTAATTTTAACACCCAACCATTGGCGTCAGTATTTGTGATATGTTCTCCACATTACCTTCGAGGAAGTAACACGTTTTGTTTGATTAAAAACCATAGGTTTTTATGCATATTGTTGCTGTAGATAAAAAACGATATACCAGCCAAATTTGAATATTCAATTACAACGGATATAAACTTTCAAATCCAACATATAAGTTCAGCTTTGAATTTTAAAGCAAGGATGGATATAAACCATCTTTTAGAAACTAAACCCCCTTAACTACAGCTAATTCTATCTACAGTTGCGATACTTTGGTCACAAGTGTATATTTTTGTACCCAACTAATCACATGTTTTTTCTAATATATAAAAGAACATTTCTATGCGTCGAGAGTTTGACGCTAGAACACCATGGCATGCATTTAATTCGGAAATAAGTTCGAAAACCATTGGGTATACAGTAGCCTATGGTATACACAATTCTACATGTTAATTAGTACAAGCCGAGCATTTCTTACATAACCTCCTACTTGTAGGTTGCATACCGTCAGAACTTAAAGAACCCCAGAGCCAAGGGTCAAATGACAAATAGTCGGTATTCTATGAAAACCTCGTACCTACAGCTTGGAGTAAGCTGTAGTTCCGGGGGTTTTGTAGAACGCCGACAAAATATTCTAGTTAACACTAGTTAATTTTAGTAAATTGATACCTTTAGTTACATAATAGCTACCTGAAGGTTGCAAGAATCTAGAAACAAGAGCACCGTATTTGGATGCCAATGCTCTGCTGTATTTAAGTGCTTTATAGCGAATAAAACTTCCTACTCGAAAAGGGGGCATTAAATTGTATTTGGGTTATCCCTGTTGTCGGTTAAGATTGCTGTTTTAATAGTGAACATACATTCCCGTTTTCAAGTAACAAGAACCTGCTTGGCATAGACATTGCAAAATATCTTAGTTTTTCGGACGACGAATCTGACGCAGACGAAGATGCAGACGCAGAAGGCAACCTGGCTGTAGCAATACCTCTGGATATCTCCGATAACAGCCTAGCTAAAAATATCTAAAATGTCATTCACACAGTTGGTAGTCTGATTGTTTAACGGCTATCTTGCGGAGAGACGATTAATCCAGCCTAAAAACAGCTAAGTGTTATGACACCCTTAAAAAACATCACGTATTTGACATTTCAAATAGTGCTTAAAAGGTATCGGAGAAAGAGCCAATTTTAAATTTTTCGCAAAGGCCTAGAATATATCAAGTGATCTCTGATTATGCATTTTCAAATTTAAATAGAGTTTACTGGTTTTTCAACATTCTTAGATTTAACTATGTCTGTAATAAATTAGTTTTTAGCTTCGTCTATCAAAAACGTTCGTTCTGATTGGTCTAAAAAAATTATTCGTATGTCCACGAACGAAATTTTGAGCTCGCAGCTATTTTTTATGCTTCCGCAAAAAATAGTTCCATACAAAAAAGTATCAATTTTTTTTTTCTTTCTTTTCTTTTTTGTTTTTTCCGCTGGATGCTATTAAATTTTAAGAAATGAAGAGAATATTTTTGTTTTCATGGAGGTATGAACCGAAAAACTAATCACACTTATGTATGAATACGCGAGGCGTAGTTAGCTCCCCGTCCCTCTTCATTGATTTTGGTCGATTTAGTTATAGAAAATTTCTGGTTTGAAAAAAGTCCATGCCTTCCCTTAGCCAACTCCCTCAGTTAAAAAGCTAAATACGTGCCTGACATATCAGCGATTGAAGCTAAATTACAGGGCATGTATATAGTAATGATATAATTAGGATAACAAATATTGTGACTTTCTCGTTATGCAAAAACTATCAGCGAAAAAAGTAATGTTGCATGCCCACACTATGAGGAAAGGTTGCTTGAATTCCACCTACATCAAATATGCCTGGATGCATATAGCTTCTTCTTTGTCGAACAAATTTCACTATAAGATCATTTGACTTTATTTAAAATAGAAGCGTAGTTTTACGCTCTGTTAATTCATTTTTTTTTTTTTTCGTTAATCTATTTTAATGTATTTTTAGAACATGCTTCTCTCTCTCTTTTCATCATGTAAAGGTGCTGTATGAAATGCTTTCTAGTCTCTGTTTTATTGAAATAATTTCAATTCTAGTTATCATTACTTAATATATAACATTGGCTCATTTTTGTCAATTTCTCAGGAAAAAGTGCAAATTTCATTAACAGCAATTTTCTCCGACCATCCTAATTTTTCAAGCATGTTATCAAATTTGTTTTCTCTTTACTCTTTAAGAACTCATTGCATGGCAAGTTGTATCGATTCATCTTAAATATTTGAAAAATTTATCAAGAGGCATTCCAAAATTCCCTGACAAAAAAGTGATTTTTCCCTGACATTTTATCGACGTTTCAACCGATGTTTCCCCTTTCCTTAACAATTTTATCAGAGAATTACCATTGCTATTATGCATATAATAGTTATAGAACTGCTGCTTTTAGCCTACTCATTTGAAAAAACAAACAAACTAAAATTCATTATCTGCATTCCTAACAAAAAAATGTAAATAGCATGTTTCTAAAGAGGTCAGAAGTTTTGTGATGGCCTCCAACCAACCCTTCTAGCCAACCCTTGCCACCACTTAAGCCACCAATTATTCTGAAACTATCACAGAAACGACCGTACTGTGCACGAGGCAAGGGGCACAAATCCCTTCAGTTTTTATTATTATTTTTTTTTAAATAAATATCAAAATTGGAAATCAGTACTTTTAGCATTTTAAGCCAAAAACATAAGAAACTGCCTTAGCCTTGAAAACTACCCCAATGAAAAATTCCCTGACAGTCTGTTCAAAATTCCATGACATTTCCCTGACTTATGCCTTATTTTTCAAATTTCCCTGACGCTCATCAAAATTCCCTGACATTTCCCTGACTTTTACAAAATTCCATTTTTCCCTGACTTTTCCCAGACGCGTGGGAACCCTGTTACTTGTAAACGGATGATTTTGTTTGCCAACAATGTTTTCATAATAAATTAAATGCAAATTTTATCAGCAAAAATGATGTTATTACTTTTTATATAAAAACAATTAAAATATATGAAAAATATGATGGCAATTTTAACATAAATAGGGTCATGACGGCCCTGATTCGCTCACCTGCGATACTGCAAAAGTCCGAGTATTGACGTTTTTAATTCTTTTCAAATTAGCTTTCTTTCCCATATTCAACAATTTTGATTTCTGATCTCATTGATCTCTCTTAAATTCTCAAATGAAATTGGGCACAATTGACAACAACCTTTCTTAAAGAAGTACTGTCTGTAACCTCAAAGTTACTCACAATGTTGTGCTTATACATATATCGCATCATCATAACCTAAGCTGTTGTAGTAGTGGACAATGAGGCAACGCTATATGTACAATTTGAAAGCTCTAGGCCTTACGATTATTAAGGAGAAAATTATAAAGTGTCCGATGGATATTCCCTTCGTTTTCCATAGCAAACTGAGTTATCAAAAATTTACTATTCCTTGAAGGCCATCACCAAAGGATAATTTCTGTACAAAGTCATTGAAATCTGAAAGCTAGTTTAGGAGATGATTTCCAAAGTCCTTTATTTGTAAAATCTCAAATACCAACAATATAGGGCTTGTTTAAATCATGTAATCACAAACTCAAGTATTTTGGAAGAGGACATGGAGGCCATGCTTTATCCACATATTGAAAGATCTAGGCGTTACGATTTAGGAGAAGTAGGCCTATAATTTATTAAAAGAAGTTTTGATATTTTCCAATTTGACATATCACAATTTAAGGTTTGTTAACATGAAATTATGACGTCAGAGATGACGTTTCAACTTTTGCTAGTCATTCAAACTACCATCTCGTCACGGAGATTAAAGAAATCATCTGCAAAAATAATAGCAGTCAACGCCGAAGATTAGCGTTTGCGGAGAAAAATCGGGTACATCCGACCCGATCTCGAAATGTAAGAGACAAGAATTTAAATCGATAATAAAAACACAAAATTCTCTTTCCAGAGAACCTCACTCATATCCCCCTTTTGCTTATTGATATTTAGAAGGCTCTTGTTTGCGTTAAGCACCAAATAAACGGAAGATTGTTTCCTTCATCGGAGAGAAGATTTGAAAAATGACCTTCAATTAACTCAACACAGATGATCTAGACAAACACCTCGCATAACATGCGTTGTATCTTGACTAAAATTGTAGTCGGAATAATTATTCAGGATAACATTTCCTAATTCTATTTTTTACATCGTATGTAAAACAAACACAGGTATTTAAAAATTAGTCGAACAAATCACCCGGTCATGAAATCAATCTCCTCTCAGTGAACATGCGAGATCTAAGAAGATTTCTAGAGCTTGTTTGGGGGAAGAAAAGTCAACCTATTACAACATTATACCTAATTTTCACCTAATTTTCACGTTTTTGCTGAAAATGATATGGAAAAAAACATTTTGAAATTATATGAACGTCTTGTTACAAGCAATTTCTACTTTTCCAAAATATTTTCAAATGTATAAGATGCTTTTGTTTCTGTTATCCCATCTTTTGATTGTTATCTACTCAGTCCTTTAATTTGGGCAGGCCTACAATTTGGTTGTCTGGTAATGTTTTGTACAGTAATGTATGTGTGTATTATTATTTATGAGTTTGAACTGTATAATCGTCATCTATTTTAATTGAAATAGTTTTTGATGTTCACTGTTCACAAAGTCAAAGAAAATCTTTGATACATAAAAACAAGCTATAAGCATCTATTTATATATAACTTAATTTTTAGCTTCGTCTATCACGAGCGTTCTGATTGGTCGAAGAAATTTATTCATAACTCCATGAACAAAATTTTGAGTAAGCAGAGATTTTGTATGCTTCCGCACAAAATAGTCCCATACAAAAAGGTATCAAAATTTGTAAAGCTTTTGTATTTTTTGTCCGATGCTATTAAATTTTAAGAAATTAAGAGAATATTTTTTTTTAATTTCATGGAGGTATGAACCGAAAAACCTAATCACACAATGTATGAATCCGCTCCGCGTATTCATACAGTGTAATTAGGTTTTTCGGTTCATAACTCCATGAAAACAAAACATATTCTCTTAGCACGTTTGTAACTTTACCTGTTGTAAGTTTCGACACATGGACCTGTTCAACCACCCGGCCTTGATAACGAATCGTTAGAAGTTTCCTCTCTATTGCTTCTATCACTTCCCAACCTTTCACAAACCATATTGTACTGGCCGTGACTTTTAAAGCAATTGTAACTCTTGGTGATCTGAAAGACATAAGCTATACTGCATGAATTCTTACTATTTTAAACTTAGAATTCTAGAACATTAAAGATCAACTGGATCGTGAGAGGAATGCTGTCCCTAATGATACTGAACCATACGAACGTATTTTTGCCTGTTGAATATTAACATTTACTTAAATCGGATTGTAAACATATTTCTCTTGCTGTACAGAGAAAGAAATATTCAAAATGACAAGAAATTCCAAGAATTATCCGTATGGTATGGTGGATTGTTTCATTTTGAAAAATGCATCTCAAACGTAACAAATAATTTTACTAACCTGAGATCTATAAACTCTACGAGAAAAGAACCTTTCTGTTGGTATAGATTGTTCTGAAACTGAAATGAAGCAATTGACCTTTCAATTAAAGTTTTCTATAATTAGCATTTTCTTTTACCCTTAAATACTCTTGCTGCTACTTTGGCTATGTCAGGCAGTAGGGATGAATCTCAACTTTCATAGATGTAGTGTGATTTTATTAGTGTAATCGGCAAGCTGTAATCGCCAATCCTAGTTTCGAGTTTTGCTGATAAACCATTTTTGAAACAATAGTAGCGTTCGAGCTAAATCATAAGGTCATGTCGATATCACTAAAAGAATTGAACAATAAGCAAACAGTAACTTATTCGTTAACTGCAATAAAGGACATATATGACAGAATTAATTCAGTTTTAACGTGGTCTTAAATATACATTTGAGCCTATGCGTGACATTTCCAACCATTTTGCATGTGCGTGACTCGCACACATTGAGCACCCAGGACAGCCATTCTGGTCAATTACTACATTCGCTGATTGTTTAAAGAAGCTTTTGGTCAGTATCTATCTACAGAGCGCAGAGTGAAGACTCTGATCAGACTGTGCGGATGCACAGGCTGATCTGAGTATTTACTTGGCACACATGTGTAATGGTTGGAAATGTCACGCATGGGCTCATTTCATATTTGACAATGCAATCTACCCAAACGCTATATTTACTGTAATGCGATTACAAAAATATTTGAATTGGACAGTTAATCGAAAAGTCGTTTAAGTGCAAAACTGTTATTAAAACTTGTATAAGATCACAATATCACAATATCCGTAGATGAATATTTTAAGGTGCTAAATCTTGGAGAGACCTTAAAAAATGAAGTTCCTACATGTATGTTAGATCAACTGATACTGTCAATGTCAACTTGGATAAAGGAGATTCTTGAAACGAAATGAGGCATAATTATTTAAGTGTACTTGTGTGAATAGATATGGCCCAATGAGATTGTGTCACCACTTTATATTAATTATGGGAAATATTAGTAAAGCTGAATTATGTAGTCGATAACACCCGATAAAAGAAAATAGCATCCGAGGACGAAGTCTATATATTAGTATAAGCATATAAAAGTCTATATAAAAAGCCACGAAGTATGGAATTTGTTCTCAGGTATTGCCTTAAAACAAATATGGAGGATAGAAACGAAATACAAAACAAACAAAAAAAAAAAAACGCGACAACTTTATCTGCATGTTAGACCTTAATTGTGTCTATGCGTTACAATGGTTTATCGCTGAACGATATTCTGTTTTGTCAAACTGCGAACAAAATTGAATACATCCTCTTTTTACGATGTTTTGGTCTCTCATCGTCCTTATGATTTCTTCTTTGTCTGTATATTTGTT
The DNA here is from genome assembly GCA_946902895.1 of Fragum fragum. Lineage (NCBI taxonomy): Eukaryota > Metazoa > Mollusca > Bivalvia > Cardiida > Cardiidae > Fragum > Fragum fragum. The sequence goes on from OX336368.1 coordinate 47,141,568, forward strand.
TTTACGCTTTCGAATTAATTAAACAAGATTTATGTGGTATGTCTTTTTTGTTTTGAATGGTGTTTAACGCCGCTTTCAACAATTTTTCAGTCGTATCGAGGCGGCTGGAGCGCCTAGTAATGGATTCCTGGTATATCTCGCACCAATACTACCATTTCATCCTTTCCTAATCTCCAGTTGCTATCCCACTTAAGTTTGCGATTATCTACCAATTGGTGAGAAACACAATTTGAAAAGGATATGTGCCGCCACCGGGAATCGAACCCGTGACATCCCATGATTATGTGGTATGCACCTTCATATTTGTAATGTTCTTACCTCTATGACAATATTGTTCACGAAGTTTTTGTATTCGAGAGTAAGGTTGTTCGAAAGTCCTGGGGTCATGTCCATGGATAGGGTTACAAGTACCCACAACCGCATCACTCTAGTTGTGTCTTAAATAGAAAAGAATGGTATATTTCAAATAATCTTGGACATGTAATATGAAAGAAATCCGTGTACTAGTGGAATGGTACATAAAACTGATTTACCTTTCTGACAGAGTACCGTCTTTATAAAATTGACATTTGTCATTTGTCAGCTTTCATGGCTGAAGTTAGCATTGAGTTTAAGACGTCCCAAAGTCCAACCAGTGCAGACTAGCACTGGAGGCTTAACAACTTATTCCGTTTAATGGCTACGCCATAAAAGTAGTTCTTCTGTTTTTCAGGAATATTGCAAACTCTGCATGCAAGTTCATCTCTTGGGTATTTTTAGCTCACTTGAGCACATCGTGTTCCAATGACTCTGATAAGAGTCTTCAAAGAAATTTCAGACGACAATTTTAAATTGCTGAAAATTCTAAAATATTTATCTCTTTCTTCATCTTCCACGTTGTTTTCCATATGTATTTTCTCGAAGGATGTAAAAAGAGAGGAATTGTGTGGGAATGGGTCAACTCCTTGGTTACTCCGAATCTTTTTATCATGATAACGACTGACAAAGAAGATTATTGAACAAAACAAGGCTTTGCTAGCTTACAGTACTTTTCAGTACATTGATTTACCACTAGTATGTAGGCATGTTAGACCGGGACATCAAAGAGCAATCCAAAGAATACTGGTACTCGTTTGAAAAAAAAAGACAATTTCTTCATTGATTAACCATTATCCTACTGATCCCGAAATATGCATGCATAATAGCCGTCAACGTCGGCTTAAAGGGCTTAAAACTTTCACATCTCCATTGTGGAGATGATCGGCAACAAAGGTTAGTTTTTCTCATTCATCTAAGAATCTCGAGGTCAATTCGTGAATTTCGTTTCAGAAATATCTTACTTGCGACGTCCAGCCTCCTAAAGCGTTGCTCACTGTTACAGAAGAAACATTTATTGGGGGCCTCGGCTGTACAATCTCTATAATTGAGTGCCTCAAAAGCCAGACAGTTTGTATAACTTTGACATCCTCCCCACACACCGAAATGAGTCTCAACTGTATAAATCTTTTGCATGAAACAAACATCCTGGAGAATACAAAGATGTTTTTAACGTTCAATCTCAGTTATATTTCTTATTTGAAAAAATATATTGATTTCAATGAGAAGGGACCGAAGATTGATTTTAATTTAAAACTCAATACTTTACTATAGATGTATGAATTATAGTGAGTGGTCAAAGTTCAATTATGTCTATACATGTATAGACAAAATAGACGTTTCAACACTCACTATAACTTCTTCATCTTTAGAAAATATGTTTGATTTAAAAAATTTTAGTCTCAATAAATCACGATACTAAGTATTGCTAGTAACCATCGGTGTCTAAATAGGAGATTCTTATACTTTTGTAAGTACTAAAATGTGACTTAGAGAAATTTTCGGGTTTTTTTTGTTTTGTTTTGGTTTGGTTTGGTTTGGTTTCGCAATTCGACCCTCTTTATATATCACAGTATTTCTAAAGATTGTCATTTTCTTCTGCGACCATCTTTTGACGGTCTCTAAGTTGACTGTTCAGAACATATTTACTTTAAATCTTTGGAATATGGAAAAGGTACCGTCGCCGTGAAAATAATAAACACCTTGTTGCTAGCCAATCCAGAGAAGCAGGGTTGTTAGCAGATTGATTTTATACCAAATGATTTAAGAGATGAAGAGAATATTTTTTGTTTTCATGGAGGTATGAACCGAAAAAACCTAATCACACTGTTTGAATACATTTCTTATAATTTATTAGCATCGAGCGAAAAAACCAAAAGCTCTACAAATTTTGATACTTTTTGTTCGGGACTATTTTGTGAGGAAGCATACAAAATCGCTGCGTTGCTCAAAATTTGTTCATGGAGTTATCAATAATTTTTCTTGACCAATCAGAACGCTCGTTTTTGATAGACGAAACTAAAAATTAAATTATTAGAGAATAATCTTATTTGTAATCAAATTCAGAAATGTGTACCTCGTCCACCTAAGATTTCTTAGACTACTAGAAATATAATGAAATGCAGCAAAATTTCTACGAATAAGGCGCTAATTCTCGCAGTATTAAGAATTTAAGATGTTAAGTTCACAAATCAGAAAATGCATACATTGGACTAAATAATACATGCAGTATAATATGACAATTCCTTACAGTACTAGAGTTGCTTCTAGAATGAAGAAACAAAATAAATTCTTTTTAAAAGTTGACGACTAATTATTGACGAACTTACGAGGGTTCTTTCCTGTTAACGTAATTGTCGCAGACAATTGAATTTTTAAGGAAATATTCAGGTCATTTACTCCTCGTCTACAAATACTTTCATGACATTGAAGTTGGGTTTGATATATAAGCCAGTGCGTGACATTTCCAACCATTTCGTATGTGCGGCTAGTAAAGACTCAGATCAGCCTGTGCATCCGCACAGTCTGATCAGAGTCTTCTCTCTGCGTTCTGTAGATAGATACTAACCCAAAGCTTCTTTAAACAATCAGCGAATTTTCTATTTGCCCCGAATGGCTGTCCAGGGTGCTCAATGTGTGCGAGTCACGCACATGCAAAATTGTTGGAAATGTCACGCATAGGCTCATATTGCTTTTTTAACCAATTCACACACACTGACGCTTTTTGACGCCCCAAAGAAAGACAAGTTGGAATACATTGTGTAAATTGAAGAAATTGCTTGCAACAAGCAATTTATTAATTTCTAGCAATATATTCTACCCAGAAAGATGCAGCAGCTCCTTTTAATTTTGCCGCCTGGTTAAGACCCGTTTACACATTCACGATTTTCTCTACGATTCACCACGATTCACTCAGATTTCTCATGGTCAGAAAAATCGGGGTGGATCGGGATGAATCATGACGAAAAGTAGAAATATTCAGTGTCACTACGATTCCAGTAAGAATGTCCACGATATTAGTACGGTAAGGTATCGCTACGAATCAATGACGATTCATGACGACAACGCTACGGTCAATGAGGATTGACCACGGTGGCACAACGAATGCTCACGGTGCTTGTACGGTTCCTACCGGCCTTGGTCGTGGCCAATCGTGGAGCTCCGTAGCGAAACCGTGGATGATTCGTATGACAACCGTACAAAATTCGTGGTGAATCGTGAGAATTCGTAATGACAAAGATTCTACGACTGGCTACGATCTCTCGACGACTAGCCGCGAATGTAGCTACGGTGTCAGTACGAATAAGCACGATTCCGCTACGGTTGCGCTACGAATTAGGCCACGCCCAATAACCACCACGATTCGCCACGAATGTTTTAAACAGTTTAAAACTTCCGTAGCGCTACCGTGGAGTTTCCCGAATCATCACGATTCATCAAGAGTCACCACGGTTCACCACGGTTCTACTACGAATCACCACGGTACACGACGATTTTACAAATCGTGGCGAATCGTAGCGACACCGTAGCCAAAAATCCTGAATGTGTAAACAGGCTTTTATAGGTACATCCAATCATTAGTTCATCATAAAGAAAGGGTTTTTTTATTTTAGAGCTACAAGTTCCCTACTTGTCCGCCAAGCATCATATTCGTGCCACTCAATTGAATCGCCACGTCGAGCCTTGCAAGAAAAAAACTCCAGAAATGATTTCGAAAAGTATTAAAAATATATAGTATAGAGCGAAATGAAGGATTGCAAATTTTGGGGATATCTACAACAATTATAATAACCAACATACTAGGCTTAGTCCATCCAAATTTCAATATATCGTCGTCAAATAATACCATGTTTACTAGACCTTGGGCGATTATCATCTTTTGTTCATGGGGTATATACAAAAACGATCTAAGGAATGCTTGTGAATTAATTCCACAGGACTTTCTGAATATGAAGTAAAAAAACATGATGTTTGTTTTTCATGTTGACTGATGCAATTGTTAGAAGGGAATCTTTTAGACATACATGTGTTAGTTACATCCCTTAAAAAGTATTTGCTCATTAACTTTGGACAGAAAGGGCCATCTGTCTTTAGTTTTTTAACCATAATAAAAATACCAATAAGAATTTTCTTGTGTATTTTAAATTTTCCCCGGCTAAAGTCAAATGAATTCAACGTAAATTTTCCAGTTGAGTGACTTCTATACGACCTTTTGATTTTGACTATTCTACAGTCGGCTGACTATGAGGGTACAAGTGGTTCAAATTTGTGTAATGGAATGCCTGGGCGACAACAATTAGAACAACAACAACAACAAAACCACTTTCTGTTTGTTTTTTATACGACAGTCTATGACAATCTATGGAAAGACAGAAAACGGAAAATTTCTCAAACTCCGCTTTCTAAACATTTGTGCCAAGAATATTTTATCATGGATGACTTATGTTGACCCATGGAAAATATAATTTACACAGTGAATACGAGAAATGTTTCATTTTAATACTCTAATGGTTACATGCGTCGGTAAATGTCTATCAAACGCATATCATAGAGATTTCCCTTTTCGTTTAAGAAATTAAGAAAATAGTTTTGTTATTGCTTTCATTCAGGTATTAACGCAAAACTTTCACGTTTTCCAATCATTGAGGTATGGACTTAAAAACGTAATCACACTTTAAGAATACCCGAAGTCTTTAGGTCCATATATCAATGAAAAGAAAAATATTCTCTTTTATGTATCTGCTTTGTGCGCAAGCCTAAAATTAGTTATGCGCTCAATTTGTTCATGTAAGTTTGGAAAGAAAAATTAAGCCAGTCAAAATGCCTGGATCCTGATGAAAGTATAATAAAAATATTGTGATTAATTCATAATTCAGCTTAGATATGTCGTATGAGTAGGGATTACAGCGCAGAAAGTGAATTCGAAGGGGAGAAAAGTTGACATTAAAGTTGTCATAGCGACGAGAGTGAAAGGGAGCTTTTTTGTTTTGTCGTTAGAATTGAGGAATCGCGATCCACTGATTCCCGAATGGATTGATAGGCGAAGGGATAGTAGAAATACATAAACACCCTAGGGAAGTCTGAAGCAAGGAAATAAATTCAATAAAATGATGATATCTGAGCAAAACAATTTATTTGACAAAGATTTCTAACATACAAACTTAACAAATCTTAACACACATATTTATTGAAGGAAATCTAAAAATGTTGTTTATATATATTACATAAACATACTTACAAAATCAAGTCGAAAGGTAGCCTAAAATAGCTTGAATCCTTTCAAATCGATCTCATAAGAAAAAAGCTTTGAGAAATACGTTCAAACTGCACAGAGCGAATTTTCTAACCAGAGTAAAACTTTCCAATTTTGCCTTATACATCCCTGAAGAGTAACTCGAAAAAAAAGGGCTCTTTGGTCAATCTGAGGTTTGTTCTAGAAATCAATCTCTGCTGTGTTTCTAAATGAAAATTCAATACAATTTATCCATATAAAATCATTACCTGCGAGAAGGAGCGAAAACTCTGAATGACGTACGTCGGTGTGAGAGCAAAATGGCGTAACTATAGCTTTATTTGAATTGTAGTTACGACATTTTGCCATCGCAACGACAAAATTGTAGCCTCACTTCCATTGTGGTATCGCGCTCAATGAGACTGAAGATTAATCGTAGGTGGGGAAAGGCTGATAAATATATTAACACATTGGAAAATAAGTCATTGTTATCATCACAATTAAAATTTCTGCTTGTGAAAATGAAACGAGATACATTTCCTTCGTTATTATGTAGGTGGAAACACGTGAGTTGGAACATTAGACCAAGGCTAGTGACGATTGTACTCGAAAACAGGAACTCATTCACTTTTATTTGCAGGGAGAAATATCTACTGATCTGAGATTTGAATCGATTTTCATTACTTATTAGTTACGTTACTAGGAAAACCTGCCTAAATGGCGTTTCTTTTTTACCTTTGAAAGTTACAATGTTTTTTTAAGATGCCAAAGTAGTTTGATTATTGCTGAGCCCTTCAATAAAAAAGCTTAAGAAAAAATGGCAAATGAAGAAATTGACCAATCGCAGCTGCCAATCAAATAACCAGTCGACCATGAAATCATTCATTTAGATCAGAAAACAGTTTTAAATTCCGACATTGGTCGCCATTTGTTTCCTTTTAAGTTAATTTGGCGATCAATCGAAGCGGGACCTTCTGTCGGATTCAGTGAGCGGGATAAGTGGGCGGGACCAGCGATTCGTCAATTCCTTGTTATAAAATAAATAGAGGATAATCGTTTGTTTCAGTGTAAGATCGATTGATATTTCATTGAGTGAACAACAAAAGCTTTATTTTCACTCGTGGCTTCGCCACTCGTGAAAATAAAGCTTTTGTTGTTCACTCAATGAAATATCAATCGATCTTACTCGAAAAACAAACGATTGTTCTATTTCTTTAATGCAAAATTAGACAAAATGCAAAAATTATATGACACATTTTCTTAAAGCGCGTCATTTTGCACGTGACTGCTATGCAACGCTTGTGATGACGTCACTTATTTGGCTCTGCTTAGATAACGTCAAATAGGATGAAATGAACGAAAGCAGGGCATAAGTTTTTGATAAAAAATCACTGAATAGGCGATGAGTTTATCAAATGATAATCTACCGTTATTTCTCGATAATCCACCTGAAATCATTAAAGAAATTTTCTTTCCAAATTCCATCTTGTTGTCGTCGGCAACTTCGTTTAATTTGGACCATATTAAGATTCGCGGTCTGGTAATTTTTTTGAAGATAATTTAAATTCCTTGAAATTGGAAAATAAGTGATAAAATTGGATCGAAATGAAATTGATAAAAGGAGAAAGTGACTGTTTCAAGCAATTCCTTCTTTTTGTAAAGTGTTTTCTGTGCGGTACCTCTTCAGTAGCATGTACAAGCGGATTTTGTTGGAATGTTTTAATGAATTCGAGTCTGTTGCCACATTATGTTCTAGTTTCTGTTATTCTTCGTGGTAGTAGAAAAGAGGAATAAAACGCGAAATACCACAATATGTTTGAAATTCTCTCAATTATATCAACTAATGCAATTTGCGTTGAGGTTGAATTAAAACAGATAAAAAAATCCTTTTCTTGAATTTTGAGTATAATGGCATTCTTAAAAGGTTGCCGAAGAAGAAAAGGAGCCTTCAATCGAAAACTGACCATCCTTAACAGCGATTAGTCACTCTGTTCACTCTGTGCGGACTGTACAGTTTCGCCAGGATTGACTTTTTATAAAAGATAACGACTCTCTTTTTACTATTGTTGATATATTGAAGTACGCAACATCTTATGGATCCACGAAGCAAATTCATACAGAGGTATGAATAGGTTTCTATTTTTTTCAGAGATAAATATGTTACTTTATTATTATTATTTGCATCGATGTGTGTAGCTAAAACTATCAGACCTATGATATGTTTTTTGTTTGTTTGTTTGTTTGTTTCATTTTACACGTATTCTTGCTTTTATGACACTATAGAAAAAACATGAATTTTCTGATTGAACTGATCTTTATTCGGAGTAATCGTATCATGGATAGCCTTACGGGTCAAAAAAGTGGTAAAAAACTGGAACCGTGCATTTAGCTTCATTTTCTGGGCAATATGAATTGTGTTCGATATAGTAGAACAGAAGGAAGGAAATGGAAGTCACAAGACGCGAACTGCATTTTCCAATTAGCTTTACCGTCTTTGGCATGTTAACCGATTTCCTGATTCATTTAACTTTTCAGCGTGAAGTTAAATGACATTTTCTTGACATCTTGGACATCATTCGTTTTACAGCCAAGAATTGTCCTTCGAAGAGTGTGACCTTTTATAACCGATATCACCTGACAATTACATCGGGAGGATGAATAACTATGATTCATAACGTCCCATTTGACCTGACAGTGAAATAAACCCGATGAATAGTTTTGATATTACATGAATGATATTAAATGAGTATAATAGCTGTGTAAAATGAAATTAAACCTATGGTGATGTGAAAATGACGTCACGTAATTCGTGTAATGACGTCATTTTACAAACGGCGTTTAACGTTTCGCGGAATACCCTAAATCGATGAAGTTCAGTAATTGTGTTGACTTTTCCCAGCGTTTTCCGTAATACTAAAAATAGAATATCACACTCGTACACATATATTACCGATTTTATTGAACTCGTGATTTAAAACGGAATAAAACTTGGCACAGTCTCGTTTTTATCTATTAATAGATGACTCGTTTAAAGAATTCGTACAAAGTTCTCGTCAGTCATCTTGATAAAAACAAGTTTTGGGTTTTTTTGTGTGTGTTTTTTTTTTCATATATATTATCATTATTCGGTAACACATTACCAGATGACAAAATTTCTGTTGTAGACGACAATATATAAAAGTTGTAAATTTTGAAAAAAATATATTTCTTCAACAGTATCGTAGAAATCCGTAACGACCTTCAATACAATCGTGACGATACAATGGGTGTGTTTTATTGAGCCTCATTAAAATCTGGCTTTGGTTAAAGACCTTGGCTGGATTTTTGTTAGCGACCAGTGATATTCGACACGAATGCATAGTCCATGAACATAATACATAGGGAAAATTACAACAGTGTCTTTTTTTCTATTTGTTGTTATCGTTTTCGATAATCGTGTGAAGGTATTATTATTTGATGAGACCGAAGGTCGAATCCAATAAAAAATACCTACACTATTCGAGAACACGATAACAACAAATAGAAAAACACACTGTTGTAATATTTTTTTATTATATACCTTTTAGGACATGACATTAAGAAACTTCTCTTAAATGATTAAGAAATAATTAATTTCCGATAAAAAAAAAACCCGAACGTCAATACACAAAAATGTGGTCACTCGACGAATACGGTTTTTGGTACACGCCGAATTGGCCTACGGTTATTTTTCTGTCGAGTTGTATTAGATAGCCAGATTTTAAACCATGCCTTTTGTAGGTATATAATTTAAAAGGTTAACGGGGATCTTTACATTTATAAGCTATAGGTTTGGATTGGTTGATCGATTTTTTTTATTGCCGACTCGTTCCATCCCGAAACAGAATAAAACACGGACTCCGTAAATAGATTGTAATGTAAGTAAAGAAATAAATGTTCGATAAATTCTAATTTGAAACCCGCCAAATCAAGGGGAAACATATTTTTGAATACGCGATTACAATGTAACCATTACAAATAATTGAATTAATTTAAAAAAGTACAATTTAGGTAACAAAGTGACAAAACATTCTTCGACTCTTCCCACAACAAACAACAAAACCATTTTAGATTTTTTATACACATAATGGACCAATCGCGGCTGTCAATCAAATATTCTGTCGACCAATCTAATCCCTCACTTTGACCAAAAGTTGGTTATGAACTCCGACATTAGCCGTTATTTTTGTTGGTTTGGCGACTTAAACGTCGTAACTACAGCTTATTCAAGCTGTAGATACGACGTTTAGAACGCCAACCAACACTTTTACCTTTGTGTTACATGCTAATGGCCATCAACTTTGAAAAAAAAAACGCCCTGAAATATTGAAATTAAACTTCCTGTTGGAGTCAGTGGGCGGGGTCAATAGAGTAAGCGGGCGGGGCCAACGATAGGTCAATTATATCAATACTTATGACATTCGATAAATGGTGAATTTTGCATTCTTCAGACCGATACTTAAATGAGCGCGTGCGAGACATTTCCAACCATTACACATGTGCGCAAAGTAAAGACCTCAGATCAGCCTGTGCATCCGCACAGTCTAATCAGAGTCTTCATTCTGCGCTCTGTAGATAGATACTGACCCAAAGCTTCTTTAAACAATCAGCGAATATTGTAATTGCCACGATTGGCTTTCCAGGGTGCTCAATGTGTGCGGGTCATGCACATGAGAAAATGTTTGAAATGCCTTGCATAGGCTCAAATGTAATTGTTAATTTACAAGACTCCCTATTACACTCAAAGTTCGATAACTACATGTCTCATTACTTTCATCTTATGGTGAAACTTTGATATTGATATCCTTTTGAAAGCCTTTGTCACTTATATAAATTGAGGCCAATAACAACTACATTGACGGATCACGATTGCCAATCAAAATTTTACAGACAAATCAAATAACTCATTTAGACCGGAAGTAAACTTTAAACTCCTACATTTGCCGACAGATATGAAGTATTTTTGTTTCTCGTTTTTTCCACCTAAACGTCGAAAATACAGCCAATGGAAGTTGTAGTTATGACATTCAAGTCAACAACCAACTCTATTATTATTTGTTACATGGTGCTAGTCATACATTTTGCAAAATAACCGTTGGATAATATTGAAGTGGAACTTCCAATCACAGCTCAGTGGACATGTAAGCGATCTAATCGCGACTGTCAATCAAATTACCAGTCAACCAATGAAATCATTCATGTTGACCAGAAATTAGTTTAGAACGCCATATTTAGTCGCAATTTATGCTAACATTTTTTGTTGGTTGGCGACTTAAACATCGTAACTATATCTCTCTGTCGGAGTCGATTGGCGTGAAAAAAGGAGGAAGTGGGCGGGGCCAGCGTTTAGTCAATTACCCATCTACGGTACCTTTTATTTATATTTGATAAATTAGATATGTCTTATAACAATTGTAACCATTGTTTTATGACTTAAGTTGTCCCTATTTGTTGAGTAATCAACATTGCCAAACCAGGCTTTGATAATTTCATTTTTAACGGTGGTTTAGAAAAATTTTGTGACCAAATAATACCATCTCGCCAACCGGCCGCGTCACTTTTCACCTATAGTGTGCCAGCTTCCAGCATGATTCGAACTTTCGGCCACCCGCTTTCAAGGCGGACGCACAAACCTCTCGGCTAACACAAGCGGTATATATTCATTTCCATCTCATATTGACAGCCTTGAATATCAAAAGACTGAAAGCACTGTAACGCTTTTATTTTGGGTCATTGATTCTTTTGACAAATGAATTTATTAAAACTTATGTCTTGAATTAGACATGCAGGTGGTGTATATAAAGATCAGACTGCACATATGTGCATATACCTCCTGCCAAAACAGAAATATTCCGGGTTCAGCATGACAAGGGGTAAGTCATGTGGTGTCTAATTTATATTCGCCACGATCTACTTTCTTCTTGGTCATATCTTTTCACCAAAAATTGTCACGCACCACTAAGGCACAGTTTTCTGTTCGTTCTTCCGAACTTTCCTAAGATTGTTTAAAGATATGAAAGAACAACAACATAATCAAAACTTTCTTGAGATCAGCGATCCTCGTAAATGGTACAATTAAGTATGTTTAATTTGAGCAAATTTTCTATGTCCTGTTTCCCAGACTATTAACTTGAGTTTCGTTTGTGGTCTTTCAAGTTATCAACAAGGACACCGCTTTCGCAGTAAATTTCTAAACTCTTGCCGGAATGTCTTGTTGATGATTGTATACAGAATTGGATTGATAGCATTATTGATATAGAATATGTGGTTCAAAAGTTCTTCCATGACTTTGCCTGCATAAGATGAAGGATGACACTGGTCGTTGGTGGCAGTGTTACAGATTCTGAGAATGAAGAAAGGCATCCAGGATAGAAAGAAAACAAAGGTTACTGTGAACAAGATCTTCGCTGCTTTCAGGCGCTTTTGAGTAAGGTATCCAAGACCAGCCGATTTTATGCTTTGTGGCATATTTTCATTGAGAGTGTATCTATCACTCGGGTTTGTACCAGCCCGTTTTTGCGACTTTGCATTAACACAAAATAGCTCTGCATTTGCCTGTCCCGAGTTGGATATATCTCGAGATACGGTATTCTTAGATGATGCGGTGAATGTTTCAAGCCTAATGTGGGATACACACGGCGAGACGTCTATTCTAGTCGTTAGTACAGACGAACTCGTTGTTTTGGATGAATAGATTGAGCTGGTCTGGTTCAATCCCGTCAGAGCATTGGCATTCGACAAAGGGGCAATTGCACGGCGTCTGTGGTATGCGACGATAGCCACGTCTTTATACAAGACACTCATCGCAATGATCTCAACAAGGAACAAACACAGAACGAAGCCGCTGAATGCTGCCATGGAGATAGAACCTATATACTTCTCCTGGTAGTGACATCTGTAGCCAAGAAACACACCATCGGACATGTCAAACCCTTCTGGATTTGGACCATAGAACTCCAACAGTGGTATGCTGCCTACAACAGCCACAATGATTATCACAACGATGCCTTTCATCACGTGCTCGTCAAACTTGAGGTATTTAACGGGTCTGCATATAGCAAGGTAACGGTCCACAGCAATCAGAAGCAAGGCTAAACCTGATACTGCTAGATTCACATGGATTAGGAACTCAAACACTTTGCAAATCCCGGTCCAAGTCTGGCTGTAAAAGTTGAACAGCTTGTAGATTACGTACGGATGGATCATCAGACATGCAGACAGGTCGATGCCACCAAGGAACATAACGAAGATGTTGGCCGATGTCCTCTGTTTACGGGTTCCGTACATCACGATGACGACGGTGTTTCCAAAAACGCCCAAAACAGCGAATGTGACCATCGTGATAATTACAGGCATCATCTGTCCCGCGTACTCCGAGTTCTTTAAGACAACAAGCTCGCACCAACAACTGTAGTTTTCTGATCTAGTACACAATACCGTAGTCGTTTCTGTTGTGTTGTTCGCCATCTGAAAAGATGGAGAATTTTTAATTCAGACTACTAAGTAAAAGATTATACTTATATCTCTTTAAGAGTTTTAGTAAATCCTTTGTATGAAAAAGAAATAGCTAGTAAAAACTTATTATTGATAAGAAGACTGTTTTTTTTAAATGGATAGTTCCAGATAAGTTAAACAAATAGAAACACTGTGAGAAAAGAAGAAAAACGCTTTAAAGCGCCCTTTCTCCCTTTCCACAATGCTTCAACTACAGCCCAGGATATTACCACTAGGCAACCTAAATGTCGCAAACAGCTTTATTCAGGCTGTATTTACGACATTCCGATCGTCTACATAAAAAAAATGATATTATATAAAAATAATTTTTTTGAATTAATACCAAAATCTTTTGAAAACTTTAAATTGGTTGAAATATGAATATAGGGAAGTTAAATGTAATTAAGTAAATAGCAATTCAGTCACTAAGAATGTGACCCTATTCTTTCATTTACATTTTTGCCCTAACCCAATGATAAATATGTGCGATTGAAAATAAAAGCAAAATAGAGGACTATGATGGTGCTATATCGCTCCCCAGAGTATGATGGCTCAAGGTTTTATGATATAAACAAAATACCAAAGCCCTACACCACATTATTTTGGAGAATACTTTTTTAAAGATTCTTTCATTTTATCATAGGTATATTGAAGAACCTACAATTTAGAGCTAATTCCCAGAGTACTGTAATTCTTTGAAGTATTTTGGTAGAGAGTCAATAGATGATGATTTATGCGAAATATCAAAGCTGTAGGCCTAATGGTTTAGAAGGAGCATATTTTCAAAGATATCCTTCTTTTTTCCTTTCTAAAATCTTTGATTGCACTGAAAGGGGTTTATTTCAGATTACTGAAACTCTATGAACTCTATGAACTCTATTTTGGTAAAGGGTCAATAAGTTTGATATACACCAATACCAAAGCTCTAGGCCTTATGGTTTGGGAGCAGATTTTTTTTTAAAAGATTTCCTTCTTTATTTCTATGTAAAATCAGGGATCGCAAAGAAAAGGGCTAATTTTCAAGATACGGTATTTTTTTTTTTTTTTTTTTTTTTTTTGTAATTGTGAACGGATGGACGGACGTACAGATGGATAACGATGGACGATGGGTGATGACCGATCACAATAGCTTACCCAGAGCACTTGTGCTCAGGTGTTCTTAAAATTTAGAACGGGGATTTAATTTTGAACTCTTAACATGTTCGTCGATCATTTGGTTGTTCAACGATTGAACATCGTTTCCATTTTCAACACTACCACAAGAATCCATTAATCCATATACATTATTCTCTTGCTTTAACTTGTGCCAAAAATAAAACAGTTTTTAAAGAGTTTCAAAACACAGATTGCAAATTTAAATATGTATACAACCGTAAAACGTTTTCCTATTAATATATTAATTATAATTGCTTTCTGAAATGAAGATATCCCCCGAGGAGTTTACAGAAAAAAATAAATTGAGCCGATGCGTGACATTTCCAACAATTACACATGTGCGCCAAGTTAAGACCCAGATCAGCCTGTGCATCCGCACAGTCTGATCAGAGTCTTCACTCTGCGCTCAGTAGATAGATACTGACCAAAAGCTTCTTCAAACATTGTGCGAATATTCTAATTGCCCTGAATGGCTGTCCAGGGTGCTCAATGTGTGCGAGTCACGCACCTTCGATATTGTTGAAAATGTCACGCACAGGCTCAATTATCTTTTTCGATTGACCAAATGCGGCTACCAATCAAATAACCAATCGACCAATGAAATTACGATGTTTAGGTCGTCAACAAACTCTTCTACTTCATTGCTACCCGCTACTTCCCATACGATTCGCAAAATAACGCCGTTTAAAGGAGAAGCGGAAATTCCCGCCTGAATAAAAGGGCGTAACCAACGGAGTAAGTGGACGGAGCCAGCGATTGGTCAATATTGGTTGAATGGTGCGATCAGTCGACGGATCGCTGACCCAGCCCACTGACTCCGCTTACCAAACCATTTAACTTCCACAGAAAGTCCCACTTCGAAAAGGAATGGCTAGTTACACGCAACAAAAAGTTTAATGATTGGTTTGTGATATACAGGTCTTAACTGTAGCTTATTCAAACAGTAGTTACGACGTTAAAATCGCCTAAACAACAAAAATGCATCACGAAAATATCGACAAATGCCTGAGTTCAAGGTTGACTTCCAGTCTAAATGAATGATTTGATCGGTCGATTTTTCTTTGACTGACAGTAACGATTGATCAATTTAAGAAATAATAAGTTGGACAATGAAATAGCTCATTTAGACTTGAAGTTCAGTTTGAACAAATAATAAGTTGACCAATACAATAGTTCATTTAGACTGGAAGTTCAGTTTGAACTCCAACATTTGCCTCCATTTTAGTGAATCATTTTTGTAGGTCTTGCGACTTTAACGTCGTTACTTCAGCTTAGTAAAGATTTAGTTACGATGTTTAGGTCGCCAAACAACCATTCTACTTATTTTTAACATGCTAATGGTCATACATTTTACATAACTAACGCCGTTAAAAATTCGAAGCAGAACTTCCTGTCGGAGTCAATGGGCAGGGCCAAAGGAGTCAGTGGGCGGGGCCAGCGATTGGTCAATTACTTAACCCTTCCTGTTTTAGGAAATTTAAGACTAGTCGAAATTGAAAGAGGTTGCAGACGACAATGAAAACTAGACGCAATTTGAAATGAAACCATCTGATGTGGTAGAAAATATTGTTGAACAAGGTGCCAAATTGTCACAAGATACGCCCGTCACACTGCTTAATATAAACTGGGGTTTGAATAGAACTGAGGTTATTTTGAATGAATATTTTTTGTCAAACAAAGTATGAAAAACAACAAAGGACAATAACTCAAAATATACGCTAGGTAGAGTTATGGTTCTTGAACACTGCACTCCAACTTGGTGAGGTCTATCCATCCATGAAGTTTCATGATTCTAGCTATTATACTTTTAGAGATATACTCCAGACAAGATTCAAGTATGAAAAAAACAACAAAGGGAAATAAAAAAAATAGACTAGGTAGAGTTATGGTTCTTGTACACTGCACTCCTACTTGGTGAGCTCTATCCATCCATGAAATTTCATGATTCTAGCTATTAAACTTTTAGAGATATACTCCGGACAAGATTCAAGTATGAAAAACAACAAAGGGAAATAACTCAAAAAATAGGCTAGGTAGAGTTATGGTTCTTGTACACTGCACTCCTACTTGGTGAGCTCTATCCATCCATGAAATTTCATGATTCTAGCTATTATACTTTAAGAGATATATTCCGGACAAGATTCAAGTATGAAAAACAACAAAGGGCAATAACTAAAAAAATAGGCCAGGTAGAGTTTTGGTTATTGTGCACTGCCCTCCCCCTTGGTCAGATCCATACACCTATGAAGTTTCATGATCCTAGCTATAATACTTTTAGAGAAATACTTCGGGCAAGATTCAAGTATGAAAAACAACAAAGGGAAATAACTCAAAAAATAGGCTAGGTAGAGTTATGGTTCTTGTACAACGCACTCCTACTTGGTGAGCTCTATCCATCCATGAAATTTCATGATTCTAGCTATTATACTTTTAGAGATATACTCCGGACAAGATTCAAGTATGAAAAAACAACAAAGGGCAATAACTAAAAAAAATAGGCCAGGTAGAGTTATGGTTCTTGTGCACTGTACTCCCCCTTTGTGAGTACTATACACCCACGAAGTTTCATGATTCTAGATATTATACTTTTAGAGATATACTCGAGACAAGATTCAAGTATGAAAAACAACAAAGGGCAACAACTCAAAAAATAGGCCATGTAGAGTTATGGTTCTTGTGCACTGCACTCCTTCTTGGTGAGATCTATACACCCATGAAGTTTCATGATCCTAGCTATAATACTTTTAGATATATACTCCGGACAAGATTCAAGTATGAAAAACAACAAAGGGCAATAATTCAAAAAACAGGCCAGGTAGAGTTATGGTTCTTGTACACTGCACTCCGTATTGATGAGAAGAATATAACTGTCAAGTTTAAAGTCAATCGGACTTACGGTGACAGAGTTATGCTCCGGACAAAAAAGTGGACACCGCCCGGACGCCCGGACGACCGGACGCCCGGACACCACGGGTGGTCCAATAATACGTCCCGTCTTCGACGGGCGTATACAGAAAGGAGAAATTGCTCGTTACAAGCAATTTCTTCTTTTTCCACAATGTTTTCTCAAGTATATAATCACAGGAACGTAAATCCCGTGTTTGAACAGGAAAGGGTTAACATGTTTGTGAGAAAAGTTCACCTATCTACCCGTAAAAAAAAATAATGAAAATGTGCAATTGTATTAATGACTCATTACGCGAAAATCGAATATCCGGGAAATCAGAAAAACGATTTTTTATGTGTGTGTGTGTTAGACAAAAGTACAAATCGAATCAAGCAGGGTTCTAGTAGAATGCGCATTTCGAAAAATATATATATTAATATATAGATATACAGACGCTGAATTAAGAAAAACCTTCAAACAGTGAAAAGTGTCGGTCCTGATCAGTCTCACCGCAGTCAACATAGTTCTGAGATGGTAACTTTTCGTGTGACAGGTCCGAAATTTGGATATATTGGAAATCATAATAACGAGAGAAAATTAATTATGGTTCATAACTTGAAATGAGTATTATAGTTAATCTATTATACTGGTAAGTATTAATTTTTCTAAAGGCACCATATTCAGCCTATTATACTGGTATGTATTAATTTTTCTAAAGGCACCATATTCAGCCTATTATACTGGTAACTATTAATTTTTCTAAAGGCACCATATTCAGCCTCATTTGAACTTCTTGTTTTTGTCCTTTTCTATATATAAATATATCATTCCAAGAGAACAGATAATATAAAGAATAACCTATAAAAAGAAAGAGCAGAGACCCTTGATTTCTTCATTTTGATAGAGTTTATACAGCTATAAAAGACGGAAATCAACCCTGCACAATGTCTAGATACTGTCGTCTTCACACCCACCCACACAACCGCCCCCCCCCCCCGTACACACACAAAAAAATCATAACTGAGAAACTCATTCAACCAGTCTTTAATTGAAATAAATCAAGGGATTAAAATCCATTGAAGCTTTAGTTGCCCGCCAATTTCCGTTTTGAAATCCATTTTATAATCAACTATGGCTTGAAAAAGGAAAAAAGTCGGTATAGAATGAGACCAGACTGACTTAACCCTTTACCAGACGGCTAAATTTTTGACTGGTCCAAATTCAAAGAAGCTCCAGACGACAAAATTAATGAAACTTCGGATTTTTTCAACTTTCTGGTTAGAAAACATTTTGGAAAATGAAGAAATTGCTTGTAACAAACAATTTCTTCATTTTCACACATTGTTTTCAAAAGCGTTTATACGTGAGGCGTCTAAAGGCGACACTGAATGGGGTTAAACGGATGAAATCCGGCTTTAGCACAACAGGAGTTATAAATCGTCGGTATAATGTTAAAATATCGTAATAGAGCTGTAGTTACGAGGTTTTAGAAATACACCGACGAAATCTATTTTTTCTGATTTGTTTGATGTAAAAATTAACAAGGAATAATGAGTGCTTTTTTAATTCTTTATTTTAGAATCAAGGTCGAATTGCTTCACACTAATTCCTGAATAAAACTCTGTTGTCTTTGAACCATATTTCTATTTTTGTTATTTAGTTGAAATATTGTTTAAAAGGGCGTTAAACTCCATTCAAACAAACAAATCAACGTATCAGACAATAAGAAACTGAACCCCATGGGAAATTATTCTGTTTGATACGGAAAAGTCATAAAATCTCAACAAATCGGCGTCTAAAAAATAACTTTCATTTATACTGTAATAGTGATGTTTTTATAGAACATCAACTCAATGTAATGATATTGACAATGACTGATCAATCGCCCCGCCCATCTTCCTCCTATCTCCGATAGAAAGTTAGACTTAAATATCAAACGGAATAAAAATGCAAATTTATGGACAATAACATGTAAATAAAAAGCAAAAAGGTTAGTTTGTGACCTAAACGATGTAAGGACAGCATGATATATCTGCAGATACGTTTAACCCATTCCAACTCAATCCCTCCTTTTTACGCCCCTCAAGAAAAAAACTTTGAAAACATTGTGGAAAATGAAGAAATTGCTTGTATCAAGCAATTTCTTCATTATCCACAATGTTTTCTATCCAAAACGACAAAAAAATCGAAATTCCATCAACTTGAAATTGTCGTCTGCAGCTTCTTTCAATTTGGACCAGTCTTAAATTTTGCTGTGTGGGAATGGGTTAAATCGTCAAACCAACAAAAATGTTTAAGTATTTAATGCCGGTTGGAGTTCAGCGTTCATTTCCAGACTGAATGAAGAATTTGATTAGTCAATCGGTTTTTTTATTGAGAACTGCGATCCGTCAATTTCATTTTTCAAATGAATTTGTGCATGTATATCTGAATATTTTCATCTCTAAAAGACTCTAAAAGACCGAGACATAAAGACGCTATAAGAATGTCGGAACAGTCGTCCAGCCCAATGAGCTCCAGCTGCTCATCCTATTTAGGCTTATGATTATCCACCCATTGATATAGGAGACAAATATCGGAAAGGATATTCGCCAGGGCCGGTGATCGAACTCGGGACGCCTTTTCTAGGAGTCTTACGCGCTACTACTGCGCTATTGGCCTCGGGCTGTTTTCTTGTTTTCCTAAACTATTTGGAGTCAATATTTTGCCTAACCCTTTCCTGGTTAATCCCTACTGAATGGCTATTTTTCAAATAAAACCAACTTTGAATTTTCGTCTGCAGAACCTTTGAATTTGGACGGGTCTCAAATTTTGCAAAACAGGAAAGGGTTAATGATGGGCCAACAAACGAATCAGAACAGAACAGAATCCGCAAATGCATAGTATCGGTAACTTCTCAGTTTTGCAATTCATAGCTATTTGATTTCAGATTGTGAACTTAAATTAAAGTCATATGTATATTAAATCATTAATTACGATTTTGCCTTTCTGCAAAGACTAGAACTCTTTCGACAAAATTATTTTTAAAACGTAATATTGAAATTTATCAAAACTCTGAATAAAGAAAAAGGAAAGAAACTGAAAAGGTGACATTCAACTGAATAATAAACCTGAGTAACCCATTCCCACATAATCCCTTTTTTTACGCCCCAAGAAAAAGTACTGTAAAAAATGTGAAAAATGAAGAAATTGCCGGTTACAAGCAATTTCTTCATTTTCCGCATTGTTTTTCTACCCAGAGAGACAAAGATTTTGGAAATTAAAAAAAAAATAAATTGCTTCAATTTCGACTAGTCCAAAACTTCGTTGTATGGGAATGGGCTAAAACAGAAAGATAAATAAGCAAAACATTATGAATATATCATAACCTACCTCTTGCTTTTATGTCCAGCTCTTTTGTTATCACTGCAAACGTGCGCGTTGAATCAAGTGACACGATATTCTAGTCAATGTCTGTTAAAATGAAGACGATCGTTCTAAAACATTTGTCTAGCCAACATTTCCAATAGTCATCCATAAACACCCAGCTTCGGAGAAAAAATGATGTGACATCCTCAATACGTGCGAAAAAAGAGACTGGCGCTTTTAAGGCAACGAATCGTCTTTCATCTTCGAAAATACTATAGTTAATGATAACAAAGAATGTAATTTGCAACGGGTAATTCTCCCATTGTCAAACCACAAAAGTTTAGTCTAGTCCAAATTCAAAGATTTTTCCGTTGATAATTTGTAGTTGAAGGAAATCTAAATTCACTTGTCTTTTTGGGTGGATTTTTTAAATAATGAAGAAAGTACTTGCTACATGTAATTTCTTCATTTTACCATTTTTTTCCAAAACTTTTTTTAAGGGATGGGAATTGGGTGTCAAAAAGCGGCGTTGTGTGGAAATCGTTATAGGTCGTAGTTGCCAATAAAATACATAGGCATCTGCGATCTTGCAGAAATGAGACGTGGAATAAATGCTATAGAACATTTGCATCGATCAGCCCTATATGAAGGGGATGTTTCTATTGAATAAACAACAAACCCACAAGTTTTTATAACTGGACTGTTCGTTCTGCTATAAACGTTTTAAAAGCTTTTATTTTGTTGATATTAATTCGATATAGACCTTAAAAATAAACACTCCTCTTGGTATCGGTTATAATGTACCTACGATTTTCGATGTATTTGAACAGCAACAACAAAAACAAGATTTGAAGCCCTGCAAAATTGACCAATCGCAGGCCCCGCCCGATTACTTCCTTGATCACGCCCATCGACTCCAACCGAAAATCCCGCTTCGACTTTAAACGGCGTTATTTGCAAACTAAATGGGCAGTAGCATACAGAAAATAGTATAGTTTGTTGGCGATTTAAACCTCGTAACTACAGCTATTCAAGTCACCAAACCGACATACATGTTAACAAAATGGCTGCAAAGTCGGAGTTCAAAACGCATTTCTGGTCTAAATGAATTATTTAATTGGTTGACAGGTAGTTTGATTGACAGGCGCGATTGGTCAATTGGTAATGGTGTCTGCGAAATCGAAAGTAATATAAATCACCTGTTTTTTCTTTCAATTAGATCTTTTTTTCAAATGAGTTTTTCATCGAGAATCATCAGCATATAAATTAACACATTTATTTACATATAGTTATCGCCAATAGCTAGACTTCGACTCTTTCTACCCTGTCTCCGCCAATTAGTCGATAATTTACGGCCACGAAATCGAGTCTGAAGCCATGAAATACTTAAAAAAAAACACGACGTTTTAGTAATATCAATAATTTCATTGGCACATAGGGCATGCATAATCTTAAAAACTGATAGTCAGAGACTGAATTGCTCAATCGCGACTGTCAGTCAAGGAATAAACCGACCAAGCAAATAATCTATACAGCCCGGACCTGAGCATTTAACTCAGACATTGGCCGCCATTTTTTAACCTTTATTGTTGGTTTGGCGACTTAAACGTCGTAACTACAGCTTTTTCAAAACTGTAGTTACGACATTTAGGTCGCCAACCAACCATTCTACTCATATGAAACACGCTACTGGCCATAAATTTCGCAAAATAACGCTGTTAAAAATCGTAGCGGAACTTTCAGTCGGAGTTAAAGGGCGGGGCCTAAGGAGTCAGTGGGCGTTGCCAGCGAATGGTAATTTAAGATCAATCAATCACATTTCTCCTTGTACATACATTTCCACGAATACGAATAGGTACAGAACAAGGACAATTCGCGTATTATAGGGTGAATTCGCAGACAACGATAGAGGTAGTCAAACGTCTCGTATATTTCACAGCTATGATGTAAAAAGTCGTGTATTCAAATTCATTACATATATATGCTGACAACCTATATTCTTGCATGAAATCAATGTACTCACAACCACCTAATTGAGTCATACCGTCAAAAAACCAAACAAATCATTCTTTTAACTCCGATATTTAAGTGAAGCAAGTTTATAGGTTTGGCGATTTAAGCAAAAGTAACGACACTTAGGTCGCCACCTAACCATTTAACTATTATTTTAAATGTTACTGGCCATAAAAGTTTGCAAAATAACGTTTAATATCAAATAAAAACTTCCTGTTGTTAGTCAGTGGCCGTTACAAGCGATCTCGTAAATTTAATGGTATAACTGATAAATAGGGAATATTATGTTACATTACAGATACAACATATTGTATTTGCTTTGAGATACGGAAGAAAAGTCTGATATGTCTCGAGACCGAAGGTCAAAAAGAGTATTAAAATTTCCTCCGTAGCGAGTTAAAGGTATTATGAAAACAATTTTTATCAAATAAATTCGATGTAATGATAAAAAAGTCTGCATTTCTACAAGAACTTCCTTCTCCTTTTCCATTCTGATCACGTTTATTTGTATTATGGCGTCATATAAGAATGAACATGACGCACCATAGACTACCTTATATGGAACTGTCAGATACAGATTTTTTTCTGACGCGTCCAATTTTGTCTGTGTGAAATGTATATTATTCACTAGAAATATTCATAGGAATGTAATAAATAAAAATCGTTTTTTCCAATATAACGTTTGTGGTATCTTTCTTTTCTGCATGATTGTCAAGAAATTACAATATTTCTGACAGCTGACCATTACGAATACTAGTTTTTACTAGTAATCTGTGATACGTGTAGTTAGTTGTATATTTAGTACAATGATATTTACAAGTACTCTCGTTCTGGTGTCTCTAACGAGTACCATTTTAACCCGTGCGCGGTATTTCACGTATTGTCTACCTTTACATGTCTGGCCTCATTTTAATTTTGTAGAATGTGGGATAAAGAATGACATTGGACCGATATATAGGGAATATTATGTTACGATGGAGATACAAAATCTTGTATTTCATCTTGTATTTTCTTTGAGCTGCGGAAAGATTTTGATATTTCAGTTGACCGAAGATTTGTTTGTTTGTTTGTTTGTTTGTTTGAATGGGGTTTTATGCCGCTTTCAACAATCTTTCAGTTATATCGCGGCGGCTGGAGCACCTAACAATGGATTCCTGGTATTTCACACACCAGTACCGCCATCAAATCCTTTCCTAGCCTCCAGCTGCTATCCAACATAGGTCTACGATTATCGACCCATTGGTGGGAGACAAATAATCGGAAAGGTTGAGTGCCGCCGTCGGGGATCGAACCCGGGACCTCTAGATTGACAGTCCGACGCGCTACCATCTGCGCTATGACGGCGGCTGCTCACTTGACGGAAGAGGAATATCAAATTTTTCTCCTCATCGAGTAGCAAATACAAGATGTTGAATCGCAACCGTAACGTTATATACTATTTATCATAAACATTTTTTTCGTGAAATAAATACGATGAAAAAATCATAAAAAATCAAGCATTTCCCTTCTCCTTTGCTATTCTGATTACGTTTATTCATACATTGACGTCGTCTAAGATTACCTTAAATGGAACCGTATTTGACGCTGTCAGAAACGGATTTTTTGAGACATATCCGATTTTAACTGTGGAACGTATGTATTTTACCAGAAATATTTACATGTTTATAGGTGTATAATAAAATGGAGACTGTACCTGTTCTCCGTAACACTGTTGTAGGTTGTCGGCAACTTGGCAGTCAACCATGCCTTTGGCATCGGAGCACTGGTAGCACTGTCGCGACGTCAATGGCCGGAATAAAGACTCTTCTAAAAATCAAATATGCAATGCTATAAATAATGAACATTTTGATGGGACGCTTCGATTTCTCAAGTGGAATTAAGTAAATCAAACCATTCACATATCTAAAACTACTTTATCCAATTACCAGACGACATAGTTTCAGACTGGTCTGAATTGAAAGGAGTTTCAGATGACAATTTCATGTTTAAAAAGTTTGGTTTTATCAACATTTTGGGTAGAAAACATAGTGGAAAGTGAAGAAATTGCTTGGTCCACGCAATGTCCTCATTTCAAAAAATGATATCCAAATTGTTTTGTTTGTTTTTTTGTGGGGGAGGGGGCATTTAAAAGCGTCATTGAGTGGGAACGGGTTAAAATCTTATAGCAAATATTTAAGACGAATTTGGAAAATGTATTTTTTGTTCACCATTTCAGGTATTACAAGAAAAACTTTACACCTACGCTTTAAAAACTATGAAAAACACATAAATACAGGATGTCCATAAAATAACATTAAATCACGACTAAATTTATCAAACGTGATTTGTCAGAGGTTTCAATACAGTAAGATTAATCGAAAGTAATAAAATAAAAAATAAATCTCGGGAAAGGACTTCTACCTTGGCAACTGGGTATAGTTGCCCACATATTCTGATTGACATCTGTTATAGATATATTCCCAAAGTTTGTACACTGAGCATACGTCAGAGATAGATTACCAACTTTGATGTCCAGAAAGTCTTTCAATAGTTTTTCTTCACATCCACAGGTTAGATTATTTGATGCAAGATTTCTGAATAAATAGAGGAAAGATGGCTTCAATATGAAAACAGACATGTAAGAGTAAATGAAATACCAATAATCAAAGGTAGTCTAGTTTTAAGTAACTAAAGGGAGTATTCTTCTCGTTCGACTTCCATTTTTTTTTTTTTTTTTTTTTGTCTAAGTATTGACAATTTAACAATCAAACGAGAGTCCTAATCTATATTATTCATTATAACGAACCCCTGGCTACGCCCCTAAGTTCCGACAAGAAGTTCCATACAAATATAAAACGTCGTTATTTTGGAAAAGAAATATGACTACTAACAGGTAACAAAACACATCGTAGTTGCAGCTTGAGTAAGCTGTACTTTAAGTCTCCTTACCAACCTCAATTAAATGTCGAACAAAATCGGAGTTCAAAGTTCAAAATTCTGATAAAGTGTCACCCTAGTATCATTCCTGTGATATTTGGTTGAATTCTGTTTAGTGTTTTCTGAAGAGAAGGTTCTTAAAAATAGTATACAGAAGCCCGGCCGGACGCACGACGGTCACAACGCCTTGACATTATCTCTCTAGCTTTCTGCCAGTTTAGTTAAGAATGATATATTTTCTATTCGTAATAACTCGCCATTGTATCAGAAATCTTTGTAAATATAACTACGTTGTATGACCTAAACCGGGATTGAATTAAACTCGTTGAAGAATTTTGATATTTCACGGTTAATACTACACTAATATAATAACTAACCAAATGAATTCGAAGCCTATGTTAACACTTATTCTCTGTTACCGCCAAAATGACGCGCCAACGCATTTAATGACGCCATTTTGCAAACGGCATTGTTGGAATCGCTGAATATCAAATATCGATAAATTCTATCAATTTCTAGTGATTTATTGCACAATTTAAGGTCATATTATAAATGAGTGCATGCGTGACATTTCCAACCTTACACATGTGCGCCAGGTAAAGACTCAGATCAGCCTATGCATCCACACAGTCTGATCAGAGCCTTCACTCTGCGCTCTGTAGATAGATACTGACCTAATGCTTCTATAAACAATCAGCGAATGTTCTAATTGCCCTGAAACGCTGTCCAGGGTGCTCAGTGTGTGCGAGTCATGCACATGCGAAATGGTTGGAAAAGACACGCATAGGCTCAAATATAATATCAAATTCGTTTTCATAAAATACCGAATTTATTAAACTATTCATCTAAAATCGATAAAACGAAATCGACATAACAATTGATCATATACAGACATAAACTAGCTTACCCTAAATTTTACAGTGGCTCAGATGAAATGTACAAATAGTGTTGGTTCTTAAAAGTGGAGAAAATGTAAATAAATTGCTTAAACTCAGAGGCCGAGGTTATAAAGTATTCTTTAACCTAAATAGAGAATTTACTCAAACTTCTAGATGAGATTGAATAATATTTTCTGCTGAAATATTATGGTAAATAACCGATCGCGTGTGTAAATCAAATAATCAATCGACCAATGATATTATTTGTGAAGACTCGAATTTCAGTTTGAACTACGTCACTGACTGGCATTTTGGTGAATTATTTTTGTTGGTTCGGCAATTTAAACGTCGTAATTACAGCTTATTCAAGTTGTTTTACGACGTTAATATCACCACCCGTCCATTCTACTTATTTGTAACATGCTACTGGCTAGCGGACCTTCCTGTCGTTGTCAAAAGGAGTAAATGGGCGGGGCAGTGATTGGTTATTGCGTTTATAATAGATTTTATGAATAAATTCTTAGTTATAGCTTTTGATGCATATATAAAGTTGATTTAAATGTGAAATTTGAGTAAATTCTCAACTGAGCACATAAAATATATTGTAATCTCGGGACCTGAAAGTTTATGGTTCAAGAGAAAAATGAATAGATCGATTCTAGATTCAGTATACTTACACGAGCACCAAACTTGGTAAAAAGAAGAATGCAAATCTGTTTATTGTTGTAATACGGTTGTTGGATAAATCACTGAAAATAATGATATACATGGTGAAAGTAATATTTAATCCCGACCTTGAAGCTCGATTTCCCAAAGAAAAGGTTTCAGGTGGCAAAAGGTAGAATAACATATCAAAATACTCCTACGCAGAGGAAACCAGCGCAAGGTGTTGGTACAGTATTATACTTTACAAAATTTCTGAACACCTTTTAAATATAACGTTCATTTCTATAATGTTGATACTCGTTGTTACGTCAGTCAAGCAGGAAAGCGACGTCTTATGATATCTACGTTTTTATCAAATACGGATCCTTCATTTAATTATTTCCGATTTTCTATAAGAAACATGTAAGTCTATGTCTCTGGATGGTCGGTTGAGACACACTATATAAAGTGTTAGAAGCGAAGAAATTATTTTCATATCATTTAATTTTAGTTCCGTCTTTCAAGATTCTAGCTTTATGATTGCACTGTAAAAAATAATTCGGCACTTTACACCAATATTGGTGGCAACTTTGCTGCCACCAATAATGGTGTAATTTTACACCTGTTTTAAAACGGGAAAAGTCACACTAAAAATAGTGTACGATATATCTGTGTTAAGTGTAAAGTAACACTGCCAAACAGTAAAAAACATAACACCAATATTGGTGGCAGCAGAGTTGCCACCAATATTGGTGTAAATTTACACCGTTGTAAGAGTAACTTAACACCGACGGACAGAAAAAAACATTACACCAATATTGGTGGCAGCAAAGTTGCCACCAATATTGGTGTAGCTTTACACTTTTGTAAGCGTTACTTAACACCGACGGACAGAGAAAAACGTTACACCAATATTGGTGGCAGCAGAGTTGCCACCAATATTGGTGTACCTTTACACCATTGTAAGAGTTCATTAACACCATAATAAATGTTACTTGACACCGACGGACAGAGAAAAACGTTACACCAATATTGGTGGCAGCAGAGTTGCCACCAATATTGGTGTAACTTTACACCATGGTATGAGTTCATAACACCATAATTAGTGTTGTTTAACACATATAGGCAGAAGTAAATGTTACACCATTAATGGTGGCAGCAGAGTTGCCACCAATATTGGTGTATCTTTTCATCACTATGAGACTTTGTTAACGCCATAATTAGTGTTACGTTACACTTAAAGACAGAGGAAAGGGACTTGTTATGGACTGCAGATTTATGGAAGTTAAACCTGACAGGAACCCAGGGTTTGGCCAATCAATCTTTATCAATTTTTTCATTAAACCCAGTCCGGCTTTATGACACCCACGAAGAAAGAGTTCAGAAAACATCCTGGACAATGACAAAATGTTTGTTCCAACATATGTCCAAAATGGTTTCTAACCTGAAAGACAGATTTTTAAAAATCTCATCAACTATACATTGTCGTCCACAACTCGTTTGAATTTTGACCATTCTTAAATTCTGTTACCTGGTAATGGGGTGAAGTCTAAATAATTGAGAATATAAAACAGCAAAGATAATAAAATCAAAATATATGAAAAGATTAACATTTATTAAACAATGACCAAACTGCCCAAGTAAGCATCCAAGAATATTTGTCTACACATGGTAATTGAAATAACTAATTTCAGTTATTAAAGTATATTGTCCATACGCTAGAGTATTATTGACAGTAATATTGAATTAATATAAAATAGATTTCTTATAAAACAAGTTTCACACAACCATCAAATTTGAATCTCTGGAAGCATGATTTCCTTTGTCAATATTTGTGCCCTATTTCAGTTCAGGAATCAAAGAGGGACACATGTACTTGCAGACATTTTTTTTCTGTTTGTGATTTATCATACTCTACCACTATAATAATCAATTGAAAAGAAATTTAACATATGTTATCCATATCAAGTTATGGTATATCATGGACTTTAAATATTGCATATTAATGTGCTAAGAAATGCCAATGTACATTGAATCAGAGTATTGATCACCAATACAGGGTCAATAATATTGTCAGTCTACAGGATTGACACTAGTATTGATCATTTATTGCTGTTATTGAAAATTGATCTACTACTACATATTATTGTCAATAGTATTGACAATTTATGGGTTGTTATAGACTCACTATGTATGCATACAGCTTTTTTTTTTAGAAAAGTCTGAAACAAAAACTTTGGTGACTGAGAACTTTTTCCTTTTCTTATTTCTTCATAAATCATTATTGATTTGAGTGGTCTACAATTGACTACTCAGGAAGTTTTGAAGAAGAACAATATGTGTTTGTGAAACACCATGCCCAAAAACAGGAATTCTTTAGAAATGGGTGATTTTTATGGGTTTTTTCTTTAAGGGAAAAGGGTTAAAATTTTGATGAGTTTCTTAACTCTTTCCTGTATAATCACTGGTTTTTACGTACATGCAATTTTACACTTAAGAAAATATTGTGATAAATGAAGAAATTGCTTGATAAACCTGAGATAATTGTGCACTATTGCATACACAAGAATATTTTGAGTAAAAATCCATAAAGCCCCTTTTCACGGATCTACCCCATTTTTGAGAGGAACCTTCCTTATGACCCTACAATCATCCTGTGAAAGTTTCAAGGAAATCTGATATTTGTAGACTTATCACATTAACGAGAAAGAATATTTTGAGTAAAAAATCCGTAAGGCTCTGTTTCCAGTGTTTTCCAAAAATTAGCCCAATTTTCAAAAGAAACCTTCCTTATGATCCTAAAACCATCCTTGGAAAGTTGCAAGGAATTCTGATTATATTTGTGGGCTTCATCACGTAAACGAGAGTTTTTTATGGATAGACGGACAGGAACAACGCCATTGATATAGCTCTTCTGACCTTCGGTCAGTAGGGCTAAAATTATGGCAGGTGTTGAAGAATTCTATTTTGATAGAGATGACCCTGAGAAATGATCATGACCTTGTCTGATGGCCTAAGTTTGGTATCAACAAATGGGTTTTACCAAATGTTAGTACTTAATATTGAATAACTATAATCAACCTTTAAATTTTATTTAAAATCTAAAAGATTTATTATAGTTATCTTTTAGATGAACAGATAGGACAAGAATTTATATACCCCTGATCTATTTAGACTTGCTCATTGTGAAGGTATGAGCTCAAGTCAATAGCTCAGAGTGAAAATGTTGTATCTGCCTATAAACATATAGACAGTTACAAATGTTTCACCCTGAGCCATCGCGATATTTTGTGAAATATCTAATTGACAGTAAGAAACAGTATGATTCTTTATTATTTAACTGCCAAGGCAATTCAATTTCTTACACATTTCAGTATTAACAAGTGGATGTTACATTGCGATGCAATACAGGAGTCCACCACCGGATTAGAAAAAGTATTTTTTATTCCTAACCTTTTCCCCAAGCAAGACCTGAATTTGACGTCCCTTATAGTAAGCTTTGTAAAACATTTAGAAAAATGAAGAAAATGCCAATAATTAACATTTTCTCCTTTTTATCCAATATTTTCTGAACTTCAATTTTCATTATTTGTAAATTTAATAACATCCATTTTGTCGTCTGCAGCATTTTCGAATTCTGCCTAGTCTAATTCTTTGTATTTGGGAAGGGGTTATCCAAATTTGGAAATAGACAAGATTGAGACGACAATAAATAAAAAAAAGATTATTATCAACACTATGGAAAGCAATGACTGGTTTTGATATCCCAAGCAGAAAATGCTTTCGAAACTTGGAGGAAAATGCCAATAACCAGCAATTCTTTCCCTTTCTACCATTTTGTACACAAGTTTAATTTTCAATATGGTGAATTTTGTTTTATTGCAGCAAGTTTGAAATTGAAGACGTGTAATATTTTATTGCATGGAAAAGGTTTAAATTTAGAATGTTTCAATTTGAAAGTGTCTGCAGATGAGAAATCAAAGTACTGAAAGTACTGTAAGCTAGCAAAGCATGGTTGAATTTAGAAAAATTTCCATTGTTGGGTAGAAATCATTGTGGACATTGAAGAAATTGCTTGTACAGGCAATTTCTTCATTGTCCACAATGTTTTCCAAAGCCTTTTTCCAAAAGTGGAATTGATTGGGAATGGGTTAAATAGCGTGCTTTTGACAGACTTCACTACAGTTTGAATAGAGTTTGCAATATTCCTGAAATACATAAGAACTAATTTTAATGGCGTACGCATTTAACAGATTTAGTGGTTAAGCCTCCAATGGCAGTTTGCACTCGTTGAACTTTGAGACGACCTCGAAATTTCGTTTGTTAACTTAAGCTATCAAAGCTGTCGCTTTGCTAGCTAAAAAGGGTTTGATAAAGATTGGATTTGTTTTATATCACATAATATATATAGAGGGACAAGAGCCATGTCAGACATGGCCATCCCCTGCTGTAAAAGCTTGATAGTAAACGGAGTTGTGATTCTTGTACTCTGCACTTCTCTTCAATGAGATCTATCAACCTATAAAGTTTCAAGTTGAAAGCATTAATACTTTAGGAGATATGCCCCAGACAAAATCTAAGTCTTTCAAACAACAAAGGGCAATAACTCCAAAATTATGCAAGCAAGAGTTGTGGTTCTTGTGCACTGCACTTCTCCCCCATGAGATCTATCCACCTATGAAGTTTCAAGTTGATAGCTATTATACTTTCAGAGATATGCACGGGACAAAAAAATAACAAAGGGCAATAACTCCAAAATAATGCAAGCAAGAGTTGTGGTTCTTGTGCACTGCATTTATACTTTAGGAGTTATGCTCTGGACAGGCTTAGTGACAGAATAACGGACAGAGAGCATTACTATTATCCCTTTGCCGAAACGGCGGGATATAAAAAGGAGAAAATGCAGGTTGTCAGCATTCTTCTCTTTTGCCTCAATGTTTTCCCAAGCTTTTTTTATAAAAAAGACGTCAAAACTAGCTCTTCTGATGAGTGCAAAAGTGCACAAGTGATGATTAAATGAAATTGTGAACATAAATGCAACACTAAATTGCTTCTTAAAACTACATGCAGAATTTGTCCATTTTTCTTGAACTTTGTATGGCAATTTGATACCAGACAATGAGTCGTAATATGCAAGAAGGGGGCAAACTTTGGGTCCTCTTTCTAACTCTCAACATCGGCCAAGTCAAAGAGTTTTTTTAAAACCTAACCTTACTAGTAAAATTTTCTACTCTTTTAGTTAAGGAATGATGCACAATTTCAGGGGCTCAAAAATTATCTTCCAACCTATCCCAAATTTTTGCTAAACTTCTTCCGGGAAAATTTGCATTGAAGCTTTGTGTAGTCAAGGCTTGTTAAACCTTACCTGTTTTGCAAAATTTTAGACTTGGCCAAATTCAAAGGGTAGAAAATATTGTGGAAAAAGAAGAAATTACTTGTTACAAGCATATTCTTCTTTTTCTACAATTTTTTCTTAATTATGAATTTACAGGGAAGTAAAAACCAGGGATTGAACAGGAAAGGGTTAACTTGAAATAGTCCCAAAATATTTAATCAAAAGGTTAATTTCTTTCCAAGCTGCAAACATAGCCCAGTAACAACACTCAGGAAAGTATATAAAGAGTGTAAAAAATTATGGAATATCCTCAAACTCAACTAATCTATTAAGAAGTAGCTCTTTCTCAACCCATTACCAGACAGCAAAGTTTTAGACTGGTCCAAATTGAAAAGAGTTGCAGATGACATATAAAAAGATTATGAAATATTAGATTCTTTTTAACTTTCTAGGTAGAAAACATTATGGAAAATGAAGAGATTGCTTGTAACAAGCAATTTGTTAGTTTTACACAATGTTTTCCCTATTTTTTTTTATATTGAGGGGTGTCCTAAAGCACCACTATGTGGGAGTAGATTAAATGAATTTGACTTGGTCAGGTTGCTTGTTTACACTTGTTTCTGACAACACAAATTTATCGGGTTCTGCCCTTAACCCTTTCCTGTACAATCTCTTGTTTTTAGGTCTCTGTGATTTAATACTTGAGAAAACATTATTGAAAAAGAAGAAATTGCTTGTAACAAGCAATTTCTTCTTTTACCACAATACTTTCTAACCAGTAGGTTGGTTTCTTTTCAAATTGCACCCACTTTTAATTGTCGTCTGCAACTCCTTTCAAATAGGACCAGTATAAAATTTTGAAAAACAGGAAAGGGTTAAAGGAACACCAATCAGTTAATCATCAACTTTAGGTAATAAATTTATGAAACATTCTGTTTTCTCAACGAAAGTCAAAGGTAGAACTGTCAAATTCAGTTTACACTATAGATTTATCTTAGATCTTTAGAGTGACCATTCGAGTTCTTCTACTTCTGCCTCTATAGAGGCAATGTTCTTTTGATCATCAAGAAGTTCAATCTCCCCAGCTAGCTAGTTTTGTTGATATCACAGACACTCTGGAAGCATCTGAACCCTTTGGTGACTCTTTGTCTTTCTTTTCTAAAACCAAATCAATCTTTTCCAAATAACATGATGCATTAAAGGATTCCTCCTTTCATAAGTCATTTTCTTTCTCTCTTAAAAGGTACATGATATCAACTATCTATCAATATTCTCTCTCAAATTTATCGATTTCTGTCTGAAGTGCTGCACATGTTCATTTAATAGTTGTTCACCCTTATCAGTCCACTCCTCACACGATCTCTAGCTGTGGTACCTATGTCTTCAATAAATATGAATCTTCTTTTACTGGTGCAGCCTTGTTCACATCTTTATAGGATTTCAACTCTGATTCAAAGTGCTTTAGGTGCAGGTTTCTTACTGTAATGGCACTCAACGTGATAAAATGATTAGATACTGTTTTCCCATGCCAACTGAAATACAAATACAAAAATTCCTTAGAAAATATCCATATCTCGAACTATCTTGTATAACCTCTAAATCAAGTACCCACAGCATAGGGACAACACAGGGTAAATTGTTTGCAATGTGACAGTAAACAAGTGAATATTCACTTCTATGATGCAACCAACACGAAGACTAGAACAAGACGAAATGTTTATCCAAACAACAACAAGCAAATTGCTTCAAATTCTCTTTAGGTACCACAAAAAGTTAGCTTTACCCATGGAAATTGCAGAAGTATGCATGTGGCTGTATTTAAATGACAGACAGTTTGTAAAATAAGATACGGACTGAATTGCCCCATCATGCTTGACATCATAATCTGACGACTTTATTAGGTCAAAAATTTGCAAATAGAATTATGAATTTAGTGGTAAATCGATTATCTACCAAACTTGTATTTTAAATATAGAAATTAAGCCATTGTTCAACCTGCACAACATGTGCTGAACAACCAGAGTCCACAATAT
Source organism: Fragum fragum (assembly GCA_946902895.1). Lineage (NCBI taxonomy): Eukaryota > Metazoa > Mollusca > Bivalvia > Cardiida > Cardiidae > Fragum > Fragum fragum. The sequence continues at coordinate 47,175,877 of OX336368.1, forward strand.
CTGCGACTCTAAACTTCAATATCACTGTACTATTCCTCGACAAACCAAACTTTAAGCATTAAATTACTTGTAGGCCTATGTTATTGAATTAAGCACTAAACTAGATGCATGTCTACCCTAAGAATCAAAAGTCAAGGCCAAAAATATCTATAAGAACAGAAAGGTGATAACTCCACCCGGTATCGGGTCCGTTCGCCCTAAATATACTTTCGCCCCGGGTCTGTTCGCCCTGGGTCCGTTCGCCCCAAAAGTGAGTCTGTTCGCCCTATTTTTTATGTTCCCCTCTTTTTTAAATGAGTATGATTTTGTGTGTATTTCTAGTTTTGTTGTAATGAAAAATGAAAAAAGGATAAATAAAAATCAGCTTGTCATTTTCACTAATGTTTTCGTCTACTTTCATCTTCACCAGGGGCATAAAAAAGTGTGAATCGTGAATTATAGCCCATTCAAACGTGTGGGTAGTATATTCTCCTTTACTCACAATGCTTTCTACTGTTATAGGTATTTTGTTATATAATGTCGACAATACTTTTAAAAACTTTCTGATTCAACTGAGATTGTGTTGTAAAAAGTCTGACTGTGTTTCAATGATCTAAATTTCGTGATTTTTTTTTTTTTTTTTGGGGGGGGGAGGGTTAAAAAATTCCAATTTGTGGCAAGCAATTTTGTCCTAAAGCGTATTTGGGATTTATAACTTTCAAATGTCATCTCCAAAGCCTTTTTATTGAGACGCATAAAGAATTTTGTCATCTGCTAATGGGTTAATTTAATTTAACATTTTTACTTCAATTCCCTCACTTTTACCCATAATCTTTCTTTGAACGTTTAGGACGGGGTTGTGTATTGTATATTTATTCATCGTTTTGATAAAAGGTAACTTCTAAATGATACTTTTTGTGATTTGATAAATTTTTATAACAAATTGATCGTGTCAAATAATTATTCTATATTTATCAAAATCAATCTTCTAATATTATTAAACCTATAATTGTGGCAATAAAACTAAAACATGATTGTCAACTTGTTATAACTTATTTCAAGAAAACATAATTTGGAATCTTGAATTTGATACAACCATCTCCGTTTCGAATATATTTCTTTTAACCTTATTATGTTCTAGGAATCTAGTCAAGTTCACTACAACTTTAGATCAGTCTGAAATTTTGTCTGAATATGAGTTGAAAAAACTACCTTAAATAACCTAAACATCTCATAAAGGAAAAAATAAATGTTTACGAGAATTTTTTTTATTGTGGAAAGCTATAATGTAATTGAAATACAGGGCGAACGGACCAGGGGCGAACGGGAATTAGGGTGAACGGACCCGGGGCGAACAGGAATTATGGCGAAACGTAATTAGGGCGAACGGACCCGGATTCACTCCACCCAAAAATTTTAGTAAACCGACAAAGGCTAAACACTTTCAATAATTAGATATGGATGCATGTAACAGGCCCTAAACTAAGAGCATATTAAGACTGAATTATGTGAGCCATCATTACCCTATGCACAGCATTCGATTGAAGGGATCTTCAACCTCGATCGGTTATGCTTACCGAAAACACAAAATGGCGCCGAATTCAAAATTATACTATTAGACTGGTAGACTCATAGACTAGAAGGTTTGGAACACGAGAAACCCTCGACATTTATTTACACTCAAATTGATAGTTATTCGTTTTCAAAATTAGATCCACACATTGATAAACAATGTGGTTATATGAGACGTAGACGGACAACCATCTATCCCACAACTAATTAAGAAAATAGTGTCACTTCTATGCCTTATGGAAACGTTGCTGATATAATCAACATCATTATAACTTCCTTTCAACAAAAGCCACACTGCATTTCTATATTGTGGATATGGACAGTGAAATGACGTTTATTTACCTTAGCGCTATCTGTACTGCCTAAACGACTGCAGTAGAATCCCCAGTGTCTTCAAAATGCACCAAAAACTCATACGGATGCATTCACGGTAATAAGCGCAGCAATCTTCACCGGAAGTGACTCTAGCAACCTCAGTAACACAGGGCACCCATAAGTTTCCCTGAACATAGTGTATATATACACTAATGGTGAAGACCATTGCGATCTAGTTTAAAAAGAAAATTTACACCCAAAATGGAGCGAAGTTCCACCAATTAAAGAGTAAAGTCTCTATGAATTATGCCTATAGTAACACTTATGGAGTAAACAGTTGTTAACTAGTGTAAAAGGAAAGTAAACACTCAAAATGGTTTGAAGTTTCAACATTGAAAGAGTAAAGTTTCTCTGAATTTAGCGTTAGGTAACACTTGCGGTGTAAACTATTGCGAAAAGATTGTTTACACCAAAAATGGATTAAGGTTTCACCTAAGGAAGAGTAGAGTTCCTCTGTATAGTGTAAACTATTGTAAGCTAGTGTGTAGGGAGAGTTTACACCCAAAATGGTGTGAAGTTTCACTATTGTAAGAGTAAGGTATCTCTGAATTTAGCGTATTGTTACATTGATAGTGTAAACTATTGTAAACTAGCGTAAAGGGAAAGTTTACACCCAAAATGGATTGAGGTTACACCCCTGAAAGAGTAAAGTTCCTCTGAATAGTGAAAATTATGGTAAACTAGTGTTTATGGACAGTTTACACCCAAAATGGTGTGAAGTTTCACCACTGAAAGAGTAAATTTTCTCCGAATTTAGCGTATAGTTACACTAATAGTGTAAACTAGTGTAAATTAGTGTAAAGGGAAAGTTTACACCCAAAATAGTTTGAAGTTTCACCATTAAAAGAGTAAAGTAACACCAAATGTCCATTGCTTATTATACACTTTTGTTCGTGTTATTTAACACCAAAGTTGAGGTAACTATTCTCAGAAAGTGCGAATTCACACTTACTTTGGTGTAGAGAAATGTTACACGAATAATGGTGTTGCTGTCAACCTTTTTTGGTGTAACTTAACACACTTTTTTTACAGTGTGGCAGTTTTTTATTGTTTTTTTTTCCTTCCAACTATTTTGTATGCTTGTGCGCAAATTAGATCCACCCAACTGTACTCAAAGCTAGTAAAACAGTGACTTTGTTTTCCTTGGTGGTACTAAATCATAAGAAATAAAGAGATTTCTCTTCATTGAGTTGTGAAACTTACGATTTAACCACCGTAATGTATGAAACCGCTTCACGTACAGTGTGATTAAGTTTTCAGGTTCATACCTCAATTAAAAAAAATCTTATTATTTCATAATAGACCAAATAGGCCTACGCCAAAAAAGGAGTTTATTAGAACTGAGTATGATTTAATATCATTTCCTCATTAAATCAATCGTTTTTAGAAACATAATCAACTGGTATTTTATGTACCCATCTACTTATTTCATTTACATTTTGTTGTTATATTTATTTGTTTGTCTCATTTTTCATCTACTTATTTATCTATATGCATATTTTGAAGAAAGAAAAAAAAACCTCCCATAACCAAGATTATGGGCAAAAAATCAGTCGACCGATGAAATCATTAATTTAGACCAGAAAAGGTTTTTGAACTCTGACACAGGCCGACACTTTTTTTAAAATCTTATGTTTGTTGGCGACTTAAACATGGTAACTACAGCTTATTCAAACTGCTGTCCAACTTTTAGGTCACTTACCAATTATTCTCCTTTTTTGTTGAATGCTATAGGCCATAAATTTTACAATAACGCCGATTAAAATCGAAACTGTACTTTCTATCGGAGTCAGTGGGCGGGTCAAACGGAGTAAGTGGACTGGGCCAGCGATTGGTCAATTTATTTATGGTGGGGTAAAATGCGAGATCGCAACCTCGCATACTTGCTGTCTAACATGACTTGATATCCATCAAAGTTTTAGGGTAAGACGCCTCTAATGACGACTTACAGTTTCGGTACTAAATTACACAGCCTATTCCTTTCTCTTAGTCACTTTTTGCTGCTGTTGTCGTTTTCTTAATGATTTAAATATAAATGGGAGTTTAATGAAGAGTTTGAAGATTTGGGGTGCATGTTTGTTCTTTGGGGATGGCGAAATAATGTTTGCATTGAAATGAATAACCTGTCTTTTTTCTAAAAAAAATAGCATTCCCTGGGTCGTTTTTTTTCTGGTATTGAAAGTACAAGATAACATCGGTAATACATACATTTGGAATCGATAAATGTGAGTTCATTTAAAGAGATGAAAATCAGGTCCTTGCAATTAAGGTAGGTGGCCATAAACAGAACAATGTACTTGTTAAGAATGGTGATAAAACAGTTCGATATAACAATTGATAAATAGAACAAACACGTGGTACAATGTAGTGTGTACACACGTTTTCTACAAGTTCATTGACATATCTACATGTATGACCAGAAATACACACATGTATATGAGCTCATAAATCTTGTGGTGGTTTCATAAACACCAACTTAAGATTTCAAATTTCATACATGTTAACTTTGAATTTCAAAATGTGAAGTTTGAAAATTGGTTACGGAGTGTGAAGTTTTTAAAATTGACAAATTGACATTAAAGTTTGTTTGATTGATCGATTGATTGAATGGGGTTAAACGCCACTTTTAACAGTACTTCAGTCATATTGCGGCGACTGGAGCACCTAATAATGGATTCCTTATATTTCTTGCACCAGTACTACCACTACATCCTTCCCTAGCCCCAGCTGCTATCCCACATAGGTTTACTATTATCAACCCATTGGTGAGAGACTAATGTCTGAAAGGACATGTGCCGCCGCCGAGGATCGAACCCATGACATCCCATGTTTGAAGATTAGGAGTCTGGCGCGCTAACGACTGCGCTTTGACGGCGGCTGATAAAAGTTTGAACTGTGCACTCTGTTGAAGTCTGAACTCTGAATTGTGACGTATAATGTTCGATGTGTGAAGCTTTTAGTATGAAATGTAAAGTGTATGAAGCTTGAACATTGAACGATAAACGAAAAACTAAATCAATTAACACTTCACGCTTCGCACTTTTCAATCTTCAAACTTTTCATTTCACAAAAGACTTTAATATTTCAAACTTCAAACTTCTACACTTAATACTTCACATTTCACATTTTACGTGTCACGCTTTACATTTCCGGACAATGAATTTTAATGAAATTTAATGATGTCAGACTCATATCTATTAAGTTTTAAAATGAAGATTTATAGATAAAGTTTGAATTAATGAAATCACTCTGGTATTTGCGGGAAGATCGTAAAATATAGAGCCGAACTAGACAATTGACAAATCGCGGTTATCAATCAAATAACCCGTCAACCATTGAAATCATTCATTTAGACAGGAAGTTCAGTTTGGCTGCCATTTTGGAAAATCATTTTCGTTGGTTCAAGCTGTAGTTACGACGTTTAAGTCGACAACCTACAATTCTACATATTTGTAACATGCTACTGTCCATAGATTATGCAAAATAACGCCGTTAAAAATCGAAACGGAACTTTCTGTCGAAGCATATTGGCGGGGCCTAAAGGAGTCAATAGGCGAGGCCAGCGAGAGGTCATTTAGATTTGTGAAGAACTCCTTTCGATCTATATACTTGCCTCATTATATTATATTCAACAACTTCTTGCCTAAACGATTGCACCAAAACTATCTGTAATTGACAAATCGCGGCTGTCAATCAAAGCATCAGTTGACCAAATAAACCACTCAATTAGAACGAAAGTGAATTTGAACACCAACTTTGTTCGTCATATATTTGAAGTACTTTTGTGCTTTAGGGACATAAACATCGTAAATACAGCTTATTCAAGCTGTAGTTCTGACATTTATGATGCCAAAACAATTCTAATTTGTTTTGTTACATTCGTTTCTGGCCATGAATTATGAAAAAATAACGCCGTGTAAAATCGAGTGAACTTTTTATCGGAATCAGTGGGCGGGGCCAACGATTGGTTAAATCCGGCGCCGTCGATAGGTCCGTTAGTAATCCGTTTTAGAGTCAAGAAATCATCCAGAAAACTAGCGAGTAGATTGTGCTATGAATTTCATAACAATTACACATATGTATATGTTGAACCAACACTAAAATCAGGCCGCGTATCCGCACAGTCTGGTTAGAGTCTTCACTGTTCGCTCTGTAAATTGGTGCTGATTGGACGACCAGAGTTTAGTCTTGTTATACACTGTTGACAAGTAAGCAATAAACGGAACGCGATTGCCATTCAAAGCAGAAGCTAACCAATCAAATTACTCATTTAGATCGGAAGTGAAATTTGCACTTTGACATTTGTTGACACATATGTGAGGTATTTCTAATGGTTTGGCGACTTACATTTCGTAATTACAGCTTACTCAATCTGTAGTTACGAACTCATCGGATGAGGTAAGTAGTATATACTGCGTATTTACAGCGAATCCTGTTCGAAAGCAGAACTTAAGTTTGGAAGTCGATTTACAGATTATAATTTGTTGTCTTTGAGTTCTTTCTCTTTGTGCTTAATACAAACCGCCAGTTTATCTTATTTGGATTAAGATATAACATTGAAAAAGTTGCATACAGGCCCATTTGAATTTGATATTTGTAGATTCATGTTTCAAATGAATATGCATGTCACTATAATAAACTAAAAACTTAATACTTATTTATATGGTCCCGAAATAAAATTGTTTTATAAATATTGACAGGCAAACATTTCACATCCGGTATAGATGGTCGATCTCTAATTTGCATGAAACGAAGATACCTACCACACTTGTTACCCAAACAATAGAATAAATTCTCGTTGGTCTTTAAAACTGATCTCAGTCGTCACTTCGTGAAAATTCGAAATCGTTTGAAAGGTTATAAACATGTGCATCTATAATTTCTTTAATGATGTCACTTTAATGGTAAATTGTTTCTGTTCATTAGCATGAACATTTCTCGTCTCAACTAACCGATCTTATTTAAGATGTTAAAAATCTAAACAAAGTACTTGCAGATGGCAGAAAGCTTCTCTCCTTTGGATTAAATCATTAAGCAAATGGATTTGGAACCTTGATAATTGTTATAAATCGGAATTGTAAATTACAAGACGATTACCAACTTTCGTGACAAACTTCACCATTCCTAAATACTCCATATTCTCCGCGTTTTAAAATGCGTTAACGGTCTTGGTTTTATGTTGTTTATTTTCAGACACGTTAATGACAGAAAGCTAGATAATGAGGACGAATTATTATTGCACGTAGCCACTCTCTTTTTTGTCCGTTTCTGGCCTGATCTTTAAAAAAGTCGGTGAATACGATGTCACTGAAGGATCGCTGGTCAAGCCTACTGCCTCCAACAGGAGGTTAATTTAGTTTTAACCCATAACCACATAACACAATTTTAGACTGGTCCAAATTGAAAGAAGTTGTAAACGACATTTTAAGTTAATGGAGTTTTAATTTTTCGGTTAGAAAACAATGTTGATAATGAAGAAATTGCTTGTATCTAGCAATTTCTTCATTTTCTACAATATTTCCCAAATCTATTTATTTGCGGGGCGTAAAAAGGAGGGATTGTGTGGGAATGGGTTAGACACATTTTGCTTGCACGTTTATCAGAAATGTACATAAACAGTGCCCTGCAAAAAGGAATGGAACAAAAGCGACCCTTATAAAGTTCTTCTTAAAGGTATCTCAAGATGAGTACATATAAATCTTACTTTTTCAACAGTTTACGAACAAAATGTAGAAGTTAAGAAGGTGTTTATAGAAAGGAAGAGGAATGATTTGTTTCCGTAACTAAAGAGAAGTATATATGAATCTTAAATTGTGCGATAGGATTTAAGATACAATGTGTAATTGGGAAAATGGGAAAAGGGTGTCATCTGAATGTCTATGTAATATTTTTAAGTACAAACATATGAAAAATTGTAACTGTGGAAACAACAACAAAGTAAAAATTGATTACTTTATCGAGAGCTAATTACGACAAAAGCGATTGTTATATCTAAAATAACATTTGATCTCAAAGAATATTTTTGGATTTTGTTCAAATGTTTGATCATCGTTTCCATAGAATAAATAACTATATGCCGAATTCTGAGTTACATAAGATAACATCGAATTTCTTTATTCATATATATCAAAAATACATTTCTCTTTGGGAAAGCCTTTTCCAAATAAGAAATCAGTTTTGTTATTGATACTTTATATTACGTATTCAGTTCGACAAATTTTTGACTAACCGAAACAACGATCGATATTGTCCAATTCGATATAATCAATAAATCATGATTTAGAATACCTTCAATGTCAGCTATATGTGTTGCAGTACAAGCGATAGAGGAGTCGTCTGCGAAAAGACGTGGTATACTTAAAATATTTTCGGAAATATCATTGACATAAACAAGAAAAAGCAAAGGACCAAGCACAGAGCCCTGGGGGACGCCAGTATAAATTGACACCGACCTTGACCAGCTAGTGTTGACAGGGACTCATTGAGTACAGCAACAGTGTGTACGTGCGTTTTTTTTTTTTTTTTTTTTTTTAATTTCACGAGACCGAAGGTCCAGTGGAATATCCAAATTTCTCAGCGGCCAGAAGCAAATACAAGATGTTGTATCGCCATCGCAACATGATATTCTATTTATTTGATACCTATTTTATTAGTTATTATAAATCATCAATAAAAAAAAATCGATAAAAAATTGTATTTTACAGGTATTTCCCTTCACCTTCATGATTCTGATCACATTTGTTCTAATTATGACGTCATCTACAGAATGAAAATGACGTCATCTTGGACTGCCTTATATGGAACCATATTTATCACAATTAGATACGCATTTTTAGATGTGTCCGATTTTGTCTGCTTGGTATGTATTTATTTTACTAGAAATATTTTTAAGTATATAATAATTCATTTCATTATTTTAAAGGCGAGTCGACTTACATGACAGACAGTAGTGGTAAGTGGCTGAACACATCTCTGCTAACAGTTTTGATGTAGTTGTTTGCTAGGATTCTGAAATAAATCAGTCTCTTGTAATTCGATTGCATAAACCGTTGCTGGTTGATACCTCCCTGTTGACTTACATACAACAATATCCTAATTCATAGGGAATACATTTACAATTACATTTAGATATAAATGAATACTAAATGAATAAATAAATAAACCTCGTCATACTGACTTATACATGCCATCTTTAAAAATTCCAAATGTTAAAAATCATAAGCATCTAGTAGATTTATTTATATCAGCCAATAGTTCTTGGAATTGCCATTTGAAACATTCTATAGGCAAAGCTTTGAAAAGAATCAACATTTCACACTTCAACTATTCAACGTTCCATCGATATGCGTTTCTGTCCAACAGCATTTGGACAAAGTCATTATAACGATGTATACGTATTTAACCCGTTCCCATACTATCACACTAGACCCTTAAAAGAAAAGCTTAAGAAAAAATTGTGGAAAATCAAGAAATTGAGAATCAAGTAATTTCTTCATTTTCCCAAAGTTTTTCTACTCCTCAAGAAAACTTAATTTTAGATTTCACCAAATTTAGATTGTCGTCTGCAACTTCTTTAAATCTAAACAAGTCTTTATATATGGTAATATTTTTCGGAGCGTACAGTATGGTAAAGAAGAAAGTTCAATCGCAAAACATTGGTCCCCTCATTAAAATGTGGATAATGATCTTTTTACCACCGATTTTTAACAAAAATATATATAAAGTATTTTGAACAACGTTGAAAACTGAAAAATGATATTACAATTCAGAAATACGCTAAAGCACACTCCTTGTCAGAAATAAGAATTATATTAACCTACCCACGACCAGCATTGCATCTGCTAAATTGTAAGAAATGTAAGAAGAGGGGCGTTTAGCTTTGATGAAACGAATCGCTTTTCTGTCTGCTACCTTGCCGATTGCTTATGACTTTACATAATTACAGTGAAAATCCTTGAAAATGTAACTTCTATGCGACAGGGTTTATATTCTGTTTTCTACGCTTTTGTATATTTAAACCAACTCCCCTCTTTTACCCTCCCAAACTGTACGGGTGGTAAAAGCTGAACTACCTCGAAAAAGAGCTATCGTTATTTTGTTCCAGAGGCTCATCCGGGTATTATCGAGGTTGTGACAGAGGCAAATAAAACGTTAAAATGTGAAGTACTACTAGCTTCCTAGTTTTGAAATTATACTTTTACATTTGCTCATTATCGTGATGCAGTACCGTGAAAGAATTGGTTACCTATTCATGTGGCCAAAGAATCGAATGCAACTTTAATAGGTACCCAAGGTTTCGCGAAAATGAATTGTAGTTGTTTTTTGAACGGTTTCTGTCTACAAAGACCCCTTCATAATAATCCAATTTTCATTATCGGTTCTGGTCTGAAAGGCATTTCCGGTGAAAGAAAACAGTGCTTTATCGAGTTTCATGTATAAAAAAGCAACTAAGATTGCCTTTTAAAAACAAATAATTTAGAAAATTGAATATGAGATTGATCTAGAGGCAGCGATTTTGATATGTAAATAGGACTTTTTTGGGGGGGGAGAGGTGTCACCGGAACTGCCTTACAGGATCGAACCAGTGGTGAACAACGGAAAATATCAGGTAACCGGTGTCGATGGATAGAAAGTTTTCAAAAAATCAACTTCGAAGACGATTCTTTTCCCGTAACCAGAGATTATTACAGCGGTCGAATTGCATTTCTTTGGACACATCGAACAGTAAATAATTTTTGCACCGCACTCTATCGCGATAATTAGCAAAATTTACCTGATAACTTCGATATTATCTTCACAAGCCAGTAGCACTTACACTGTGGCGGCGTTTTAGTATATTAGACTGTATCCAATTTTAACCGCCAAATTAGTTTTTTAGACCGAGAGCTCCTGACGCAATTACTTTCTTTTTAAGGGAAGAGACAAGAAGAATAAACACGGTTTTAAATTTTATAATCCAATTCAAACACCAATTACATATTTCATCATGAATTAAATCCATTTTACGTTATATCTAAATAATGATTTAGAATAATCTAGATCCTATATATCACACTTTAAATCCTCAAAACTTTAACCAAAGACACGTGCAAGAATATTCGTTTATAAAACCATAAGCGAGTGTCGTTGCTCGGGTAGAAAACTACTCAGACGTTTATCGACGTAAACAACTTTAATTTAGTGCGAATGAATCAGAACTGTTGACGAAACGGCGCAAGAAGTATTTTCAGTCAAAAAATATCGCGATCTTTGCGACACTTCCAACCGGGAAGATTTCAAGCTGATTTTAACTTTGTTTATTACATATAATTCAAATTACTTTGATTCAAATCTATTGAATATAAGAAATTTAATAACACCTTGATATTGAAGCCTCAATCAAATATATAAAGCAGCAAACCTTTGCTAAGAAAGAATACTTTTACTTTCGATTTAAATCGTACATATGGTTAGCATACTCTTCAAATTCTTTTTGAAAGTATTCAAAGAATTTAACAGAATTTTCAATAACGTCATCCTTTGATAAATTGTTAGAACATAGCGGCACTTCTTTTAACACTAACCACTGTGCCATTTACTATTTCTTCTGTTCTCACTAGAGTTAGATATACAGACGCAATCTTAAATATTTTATTGTCATTAGTTCCTCCATAGTTATCGTTTCTGATAGAAGGTTTTTGGGACCCATCGCTGCCTTTGCCAGGTAGTTTACTTTAATCGTTTGTAACATCTGGGGACTCGACGCAACTTTACCACCGATTTCGCTTTAACTACAACAAATGTAGGATTAATTCCGCAGCAGCGCAGTTGGTAGCGCGTCGGACTGTCAATCTAGAGGTCCCGGGTTCGATCCCGAAGGCGGCACTCATCCTTTCCGACTATTTGTCTCCCACCAATGGGTCGATAATCGTAGGCCTATGCGGGATAGCAGCTGGAGGCTAGGAAAGGATGGGATGGCGGTACTGGTGTGAGAAAAACCAGGAATCCATTGTTAGGTGGTCCAGCCGCCGCGATATAACTGAAAGATTGTTGAAAGCGGCGTAAAACCCCATTCAAACAAACAAAACTAACACCAGCCACTGACGACTTTGGCTGGACATCATAAATATTATGCTCACTTTCAACACTTTCAAGTTTATCTTCATTTATCACTTCGTCTGTTAAATCCTCTAACACATTATCTGTGTTAACCGGAAAAAAATTCACAGAAACTGATTCAATGGAGCCATATAAATCCATTTCACCATCTTAACTTGGAGTTTCATTAAAAAGTCTTCGTCTTCACTAATATCCTCCAGGTCCGCGATAGTATAACGTGGACATTTGGGTTCTGTGACATAAGTAGATTTGACCTGCTATGCTATGTCTCTATAAACGTGTCTGCTGTACCTATAGACCTTTCTGACTTGGGTTATAAGATAGCTTCTTCTGATGATTGATTGATTGAATGGGGTTTAACGCCGCTTTTAACAGTATTTCAGTCATATCGCGGCGGCTGGAGCACCTAACAATGGATTCCTGGTATTTCTCACACCAGTACTACCACTACATCCTTTCCTAGCCTCCAGCTGCTATCCCACTTAGGTTTACGATTATCAACCCATTGGTGAGAGACAATTGTCGGAAAGAATATTTGCCGCCGCCGGGGATCGAACCCATGACACCTATGATTGAAGATTAGGAGTCTGGCGCGCTACCGACTGCGCTATGACGGCGGCCCCTTCTTCTGATGAAAGTAGGTTCACACGCATATACGGTACATCTGTAATTCCTTTCCTTTAGGTGCTTTTCTTTAACATGACGTGAAAGGATTTACTTCGTAGCGTACTCTCTACGACATTCGTCAAACTTAAACATCTTTGAACTTTGAAAAGAGCTTGAAAACACCAATCCTATCTATAAATCAAAACGATGTAATAACAAGCTCCGTTGAGCGTAATTTTTAACTTTCAGCGGGTATACCAAATTAAGTGTCCTACCAATCTCTCTACCTGAAGCTAACAACTCGCACACTGAGCGAACTATACCATCTCTGTGTCCAACTAACTTTATGATTTTCCCTAACTTCCAGTTTCCCCTTTGTGAATTGTCTTTTATCAACACATAATCATTTAAATTTGGTTGAAATTCGGCCGTCACTCTCCCCGTTTTGAGTTTTAACACATTACGTTCACATAAGCTTGTCAGATATTCTTGCCTCCATATCTTCAAAAATAAGTCTTACAGCTATTGACCTTTTTTAACGAAACCAGTCTTATTGCGCATGTCTCATGTGGAAAGTAATCATCGTCTTTCGTGATTCCTGTATCAGGGATTCCAATCTTGGGATTGAGTGTGATAAAATGAGCGTTAGTGGTATACTGGAACTTATATCATCCTACATAAACAATGGGTCTAGAATTAATCACTGTCTTTATTTCTTTAAACAGAACTTGTAACTGCACTAGTGTTAATAGATTTCTCTCGGTTGATTTTCGCATAGCCCTTTTGACCAAGCCTACTAGCCTTTCGTAGAAACCTCCAATTCAATGAGCAAGCTCTATATTAAATGACCACTTAATACCTTTATCTGAAATATAATTTGCGACGCAATCGCAACGTGTGATATTAATCCAAAGCTTGTCCAGCACGGTACTTGCGACACGAAATTGCATTGCGTTATCACCAATCACTTCACTAGGAGTTCCTCGTAGGCTAATAAATCGCCGAAAGCACAACAGTAGGCATATCGCACGCTAATTCCAAATGGGTTGCTCGGGTAACAAAGCACGTGAATAAACAGATCCAAAGTTTTCTCTGTTCTTCATGTTTAATAAGAAATGGACCTAAGTAATCAACTCGAATTCTTTGAAAAACCGTGGCCTCCGTTACTCTAGATTTGGAAAAGAGCACTTAGGTGGCATCTTGTACGGGCCAACTTCAAAGCGACGACAAACCGAACACGATTTTTAACGATAGCGCGTCCATGAGGAATCCCCATTCTCATCCTTAACCTTGATAATGTCTGTGAAACATCACTATATAAAAGCTCTTTATGGGTTCTTTCTATCAACAAATTCGTGAATTTGTCTCCCTTTGGAAGAAGTATTGGAATTCGAGCACTTTCACTTAAGCATGCGTTCTCCATTCGACCCCTACATCGAATTATTCCTGAATTGTCAAGAAACAGACCAAGTTGTTTGACAAGGCTCGTAACACTTTTGCCGGTCAACAAGTTAAGAACTTCTTTTAAACATTTCCCCTGAATAGGGCGAATCCAAATTTCATCTGCCTAAGATATCTCTTCACTAGTTATGTAAATATCACTATTTTGGCCAATGTTTCCTTCGAGCTTTTGGATTAAGCGAAACGCAAGCGCAGTCACTCTCAACAACTTTGTCAAATTCGAAAATTTTCTAGAATCATTTTCGAATGGACTTGTTTCGGAACTTTCTTAATCGTTCCGCGTGGTCTTGTAGCATTACAAATTCCTTCTTGATCTTTGGCTTGCTTAACTCCTTTTCAAATTTAAGCCGACTTTCTGCACACAAATGGTATTCAAAAGATCAATTTTTGAGTGATTCTCGGAGCCAAATTGGGCCTCCTTACCATGTTTTATAGATATATCCGCATGCTCTTTGATGATAGCCACCCTGTAACAGTTTTTCCGACGGAATCCATTGTAAACAAACTTTGAGTCAGTCCAGAGATAGGAATTGACGACTTGTCTGTGTAAATGATATTTCACAAATTTCACACACTTAACTCCGATCATAACTGCAAGTAACTCGAGTCTTGGAATAGATATTGCATTCACTGGTGTTAGGCGTGTTTTTGCAAACAGAAAACAGACTTATTTTAGATCCCACCTTCTATTCTTGGTGTAAGTATATTACTGCAGCATACGCTCTCTTAGACGCATCACAGAAGAACATTGTCTCTACTTGCCAGTGAAAAACATCTAGGAACACTTATCCTATTGATGTTTCTTATGTCGTTATCTATCACTTGCCATCTTTCTCTGCCCGAATCACCAAGTTGCTCATCACATCCTTATCCTTTACACCACAATCTTTAATCAGAATTTTGCCGTGAAGAAAAATTGGACAAATCAACCCACACGGGTCAAAAATTGACGCGATTTGTTTCAAAACCAAACGCTTACTCACAGACGGACTACTATATTCATTAGGTGGTTTAAACGTCAACCTTTCACTTTCCTTCATCCAAAAATGACCTAATGCTTTTATCACATCTTCTGGAGTTGACTTAATAACCTCTGCAAAACTATTTTCAACAATTGCATTGTTTGATAACCACTCGCGTAAATTCACCGATCCTTCGCTGAAAATCTTCTTAGCCCTTTCTCACCAGCTTCAGATACACCACTTGTTCCAGTTTTCAGGTTATCTACATAGATGTCTTTCTTAATCTTATCTGTGAAGCGGTCTTTATATGATTCCAGATGATATTGAATAGTCGCTCCAAGGAGAAATGGGCTTGAATTTTTCCAAAAGGTACGCGACAGAAACGATAGTCTTGAAGGTTATCATTGTTAACACTTCTTATATTTTCATCTTTTAGCCACAAAAAAAACTTGTCACATCCCTCTGTGAATCTTGAAGTCCAATCTGTAAAAGGGCCTTCTCAATATCATCTACAAGCACAACTAGATACATCCGAAAAAAAACAGTTATCCTGTCAAGTCATTCAGCATCACTGGACCTCGATACAGGCAATCGTTCAGACTTTTATTCTCTTGCCTAGTTTTTGCAGATGCAACATACACAATGCGCAATTTAGAAGTTGTTTTCTGTGGTATGATAACTGCGCGATGCAGATATAATGCACAAGTCCACTGGAGAAGTTATAACTTTGTCTATTCGATCCTTTATCACATCACTATACTTCTTGAAAATCTCTGCCTTTTTTTTTCATTCGATTGATTGATGTTTTCAATCTACCAAAGGCTAGTTTTCGGTTCGATGATATGTTTATCGTCTACGCTTTCCATGGCCACATAATAGCGATTGTTTTCAAACTGAATCGTTTCGCGGAACTGTTCTAAAACAATCATATCGTCTGTCTTGGAGCACTTGTCAATGACTCCAATAGATTCCACATTCCAAAAACTTGTAATTCAATTTCCGATGAAACAGATTCATCAAGAGAAGTAAACGCATTAAGTTTTAACAATGGTTCACACATTTGACATTTTGAGCATATGCGTCTCTTCAGTTTCTCTAAGATCTAACTAACTATAATTTGTCCTGTCACTTACGATCCAACCCAGTTTGGCGCTAAAAGATATAAACCTGAATGCAATTCTATCTTATCACCAAGGATTAAATCCAAGTAATGATCATTTCCTACCAAAAATTCAATTTGAGATGTTTCCATTTCACTTAGAATAGTATCAGCTTATACAATATTTGTCACTTTTTTCTGAATCTTCATTATTTAGATATTTCACTAGGCGGCGTTTTAATGTGCCAATTGTCACAGGAACGATATTTGCCGATGGACGTAAGTATTTTCCACTGGTAAGCTTTTTTTCACAAATTTCGTCTTAATTTTCTTATAATCAGTTATTCTGAAAGTAACTATATGGGTATCCTGTTCTCCCCCTGCTCTCAAGCCGAGCAATATTCCTAGCGATTCACTGATATAACTTCGCTGCGATCCTGAATCAAACAAAAGGCGTGCCATTTGGCTGGTATTCGTCTCTGGATTTTTTTAATTCAGTTGTCGCTGTTTGCATGAGCACCATTTCATTCATTGACATTAAACTACTTTCTGCAGTTAAACTATCACATTGTATTTCCTCACCTGCTAAATGCATCACCGTTTGTTTATATTCAAATTCTTTGGACAAAAACTACGATGGTGTACATTCAACTCGCCACTGTAAACACAAGTCTTACTTGTTCGACAATCACTGAATATGTGTCCTTTTTCCAAACACCTATAGCAATGTCCTTTTATCTGTTCCTTACGTTCATTTATTGACGTGTATTTATCCCATACATCACTCCAATGTATCGGACTATATTTCTTCTTTTCATTGGAGTCTATAGAAACAACAGCTTCCGCTACATAGTTATCTTTCTCTGACTAATCGTTCACTAATCAAACAAAATCCTTCTTTTGACCAACGCTGTTTTTCGAATCAGAATTTACACTATAACCTTTAGCTTTAGACGCGGGTTCACAAGCAACAACGTATTCCTGCAATCGTTCAACTAGTGTCTGCACCGACCAGCTTTCCCTTGTCTTCTTTTGAATTTCAAGTAGAATGAGTGCTTCCCCATGCAACTTTGATCTTACCATTTACACAAACACATCTTGTTCAACGTTTTGTCCTAAAGCTAGCACTTCCAAACTTCGAAGATGCCTTTGCACATTATCAAGAAGGTATCGCAAGCGTCTTGTATCGGTATTAGTTGTTTTGATATTTAAATCAGTTATAGTGTAATTCCACTATTTCCTGCATATCACCGTTTAGACAGAATGTCTATAGCAAGTTCATAGTTCTCATTAGATAATGATAGACCTACTATACCAGTTCTTGCTTCACCAGATTGTTTACTTTTAAGATAGTTGAACTTTTCAATATTTGACAAAGATTTATTCTATACACTACACTGAAAGGAATCCCAGAATTTGGGCCAGTAGGTTTTATCACCTCTAAAGGTAATCATGTCAATCTTTAGTAGCCTAACTGAATGGACTTTTTCGCTTTCCTCTTTAGCAACCTCATCAGCCTGTTTCATTTGAAACCTTAACTTTTACACATCTTTATGAAGTTCAACTAATAGGGAAGTATTTGAATCTACATCTCTTTTGCTGTCAACAGTTCTTCTTTGTAGTACTTCACGTCAAAACATACGTTCATGACTATCGAACAAAGATGACAATCTGCAGCTTTCACATTTTCAATTGTTTCTACCTCGCTTTCATCAATTGTAGATACGCATTTCTAACTTTGTACTTCCAGATTTTCACAGTAAAGTTTCATCTGTTCAATACACTTACTTGCATGAAATATCTTTGTTTCCCTATCATCATTCATAAGCTCTTTAGCATTTTTTATCGCTAACTCTAATGAAACACGATATCGGGTTAGTACACCTTTTATGTACGACTTACTTGACATCTTTCTATTAATAAACACTGAACACAAAGAACTAAACCATTTTTAATAACTCACTTTTCAATTTAATCCTTTGCCACAGCGTTTATCCGGCTCGCGGGATCATTCAACGTGGCGGCATTTTATTAGTATTTTAGACTGTATCCAATTTTAACCACCACATTAGTTTTTTTAGACCGAGAGCTCTTGACGCAATTACTTTCTATTTAAGGGAAAAGCCAACAGTTGAAGAATAAACACGTTTTTAATTTCAATTATCCAATTCAAACACAGTTTATTTCATCATGAATTAAATCCATTTTACGTTGTATCCAAATAATGATTGAGATCAATTTAGACCCGATAAATCACACTTTAAATCATCAAAACTTTAACTCAAGAACTCTAAAGACCAGTGCAAGGACATTCGTTTATATACCATAAGTGAGTGCCGCCGCACGTGTAGAAAAACTATTCAGACGTTTATCGACGTAAACAACTTGAATTTAGTGCGAATGAATCAGAACCGTTGACCCAACGGCTCAAGAAATATTCTCCGTCAAAAAATAACGCGATCTTACACAATCTCGATGTGCCTCTTGAACAAAATACCGATGCCTCTTTTCCGGAGTAGTTACAGTGAACTTCCTGTCAATATTCGGAGTACCAGTTAGACACAGCACTGTGGTTTACAATTAACAGATCGCTAGCCCCGCCCCCTGACTCCGTTCAGCAACGTATTTTTTTCCTACGAAAACACAATGAAGGCACTGAAGAAGTGGAAACTAAAGTGAAGGAAGGGGTGGTCTAGTTATGAAAAAAGGGAATCCATTTAATATGTTTTAATTTTATGACTTAGAATTACCATTACTCTACAATTTTGGTATAATTTCAACATGATGACGTTACAAATAATCATTTAATTTGATTTCATATAATGACATTTATCGATAATTGACCAATCGCTGACCCCGCCCCGATCTAGTCCTTTGGCCAAGCCCATTTACTCCAACAGGAAGTCCTGCTTCGATTTTAAAAGGCGTTATTTTGCAAAAACTATGGTAAGTTTCTTGTAACAAAAACTTAAAATCGTTAGTTGGCGACCTTAATGTCGTAACTAACTTGAGTAAGCTGTGTTTATGACGTTTATGACGTTTAAGTCGCCAACCAACAATTTTTTTTTCAAACAAATGACGGCCAATGTCGGAGTTTAAATCTCAATTCCGGACTGAATGAATAATTTGATTGGTCGATATTTTCCTTGATTGACAACGCGATTGGTCGATTGCGAGCCAAATTGAGCCCTTTTAACTTGAAATGGTCAATATGGATTCTCATTTACTCACATCTGTTGTAATTTGAAAGAACCGGCGAATGCTCCAGGCTGTATATAGCTGATGTAGTTATTCTGGAAATACCTGAAAATAAATACAACTATATGGTTCCAGAACAACTCAAAGATGTTGTAAATAAGACAACCTAGCCTATCAAAATGGTGACAAAGCTGTATGCTTAATGAACACATAATCCGTCGTTGAGGCATGAAAGGTCATAACCCAGGTTGAATAAAGCTGTAGTTACTACATTCTGTACGCCCAACTAGGATTTGACATTCAATGCGAGAAGGGACCAACTCGGAATATGGCGATGTAAATTTTGAAAATCAGTTCGAATCCTACAAGAAACGCAGAGTTGGAAACGAAAGAAATACATATTCATCGAGGTAGATTGACCTTGAATAAACAGAAAATCCTCAAAGAGCCCATGTTTCGACACTGTTCAACCTGTGCAATTGACGCTGTATGACCAGAATAGATACTCTTCGCGCTTCTCCGATTGTTTCATTTTACCCGGTAGGAATTCCCACTGATTAGATAAAATCAAAGAACTGAACGCACTGTAAGCTAGCAAAGCATGGTTTTGTTATATAATCCTCTTTGCCAAAGGTTATCACGATAATAAACGAGGTTAAAGTAAACAAGGAGTTAACCTATTACAACATAACAAAATCGTTGATTGGTTCAAGTTTAAAGAAGTTTCAGACAACAATTTCAAGTTGGTGGAATTTGGTAGAAAACACTGTGGACATTGAAGAAATTGCTTGTTACAAGCAATTTCTTCATTTTCCAAAATGTTTTCCGAAGCTTTTTTCTTCGGATGCTTAAAAAGCGTAATTGAGTGGAAATGGTTTAAACAGCATGATTTTGAAAGACTACACTGTATTCCTAAAATACACCTTGACTACATTTTATTGCTGACATTTTGCTAGCTAAAAATGAAACAAGATGGGATATAGCACAGGTCAGCTAGAGTTACACAACTATATAAAATTGAATGAGCTTTCCTCTGGGCCCCGACTACTGACTCGACTAGCCTCATCCACTGACAACAACAGGAAATTCCACTTCGATATTTAACGGCATTATTTTGCAAAGTTTATTACCAGTTGAATGTAACAAAATGTTGAATGATTTGTTGGCGACCTAAACGTCGTAATTACAGCTTAAATAAACTGTAGTTACGACGTTTAATTTACCAAACAAATTAAAATGCTTCACAAAAGTGTCTGCCAATGTAGGAGTTCAGATTTCACTTCAGGTCAAAATGAATGATTTGATTGACTTTTTTTTTTTTTTTGACAGCCGCGATTGATCAATTACCTATCAAGATGCAGAAAATCTACAAACAGCGGAAAATTTTGACCGTGGCCAGCCTCTTCAATCAACAAAGTCTGACTCGAGTCGAAACTTTTCGCATTTCCCAGATGTTCCCTTCTTGCTTAACGGCTCAATATATTTTGAAAGATGCCTATTGGAATCATAAAAACAAATCCTAACATTTTACTTATAGAGCCGAGCCCGGTTATCTGGATCGCGCTCTCAAGCTTGGAGTCATGGAGTCTCGGCTCGGCAACAATTTTTACGACCTTTGACAAATGCCATCGCGTTTTGCGTCATTTGTCTATCAGCCATAATGGGAAATTATAAGAAGTGCGACTAATTAGTTGGGCGGCAAGTGGCTCGAATTGAATGCAGTTGAATTAGTGTGAGAAATGATAGGAAATCATGGTTAGGTGTACCAGCCGTCACGATATAAATGAAGTGTCACACATATAGACGCTGCTATGTTGGAGTATGATTAATTTGTTTCTTAATTAAATACATTACTTAATGAATAAATACCAAAGCACTGAGAGTACCCCTGAAAAAATCCTCTATTGGCTGTTGAACAAAAATACTGGGATTTGATCATTTGAGCTTACATAGGCCCAACTTAGGCACTACATGGATATGGATACAGGATTCTAAAATGTTCTTGTAATCAAAAGACGGGGGGGGGACAATGAAAGTTTCGAGTACAACCCCTCTTCATCTCCCCCCTCCCGAAATACAAAAAAATAAGATAAAATCGAATTAAAAGTATGCATATTATGAATTTGGGTCACTGAACGAACTATTATAGAATTCAGAATTTTTAAATGGTGTATCATTAAACATAAACACAAGGCTAAATTCCTAATTTTATTAACACGAATTTTATATCGTTTTTACAATGATAAATATGATTTCAGTTTGTGCAATAAAACACTAAAGATTAAAATAATTGTCATATAATGTCATGCGTAAAATGACGTTTTTATATGCGTTATGACGTCATTTTGGCAGTAACGAAAAGCCGTTTCTGAAGTCATCGAGGTCATTTGCATAGTTATTACACTAGTGTAGTATCACTCATGTAATATATAGAGTATCCAACGGATTTATAACACTTCCGGGTCGTAGATCATATAATAGGGAATATCAGGTTACGATAGATACTGTTGGTAGAGCACTTCAAACCTCAAGATCACGGGTCAGAGCTATGGGCTGACCATATTAACTAAGAAATTAACTGCCTTTCGGATGAGACGTTAAACCGAGGCCCCATGTAACGGTGCTATCCATCGAGCTTATTAAAGAAGCAGGCTGAGCTCGTAGTAGATGCGTCCTGTATCCCTACACTATTCCCCGTAACAACTAACCGTCTTCTCGAGGCTTCGCTTATATGGCCACGTGCTACGGTAGCGACGATAAATAATCGAAAATACACACACACACGATAGAGATAAAACATTTTGTATTTGCGTTGAACTGCGAACGAACACTTTGATATTTCACGAGAACGAGGGGTCGAGAAGCAAATACAAGAAGTTGTATCGCTATCGTAATGTAATTTTCCATTTATTTTATACCTACCTTTTTCAATAAATTCGATAAAATAATGTAAAAAATCTGTATTTCTGCAAGTTATTCCCTTCTACTGTACCATTTTGATTATTTTTCATCTTAGACTACCTTATATGGAACTGTAATTGACATGCCGGATTAATATATTTTTATATAGTCTATTGTGGAATGTATATATTTTACTAGAATTATTGATAGGCATATAATAAGTCGAGATGTTCAAATGCTTATATGGGTAATGCAGCTGAATCGTAGCAAAAGAAAAGAAAAGACTCACAAATCTTTCAGTTCAGTTAGGTAGTTAAGAGTTCCGACTCGTATTTCCGTTATCAAATTTGATGGCATCAGTCTGAAAAAAAAACCAGAAACGATATAATAGAATATGAGCACTTAGGGACAACATGAAAGGCGTATAGCTGTCACCTCATGAACAAACTTTAAATATAATTAAAAAAATGTGACTTTGATACTTTAAAATGTGAAAACTCTTGAAAGAGTTACAGCATTTAATCCATGTCAAACTTAACCCTGAATGAAATTGTTCCGAAAGGATGGTTGCAGTCTAATCTTAGTCTACACCACCTGTTTGTTCCTCTTGAGCCAAAATGTTTTCACAGCATTCACAAACAACCTGTTATCAGGATTTTCAGTGGTAAAAGTCACTCAAGAGGCGTATTTTAAGCTGTAACAAGCTGCAGTTCGCGAACCAACAAAGTTTCTTTTTTGTCATGTTCCTGGCCGTTACAATTGCGAAACTGACGCCATTTAATATCAAAGTAGAATTTCCTGTAGGAGTCGGTGGGCGTTGCTAGCGGAGTAAAAGGGCGGGACTAGTTACCTTTCGTTTCTGATAAAATGATTCTTTTCAGCATGCATATTGTCATATTTTTGAATATTTTTTTATCAAAATCTCTTGACTTCTTCCCTTTAAATTCAAGTTTGCTTAAAAAAAGAGGCCAATACTTTTCGTATTTGCAATTCAATCCAGGTCAATAATGATTGATTACGCTATTCAACAGCGCAATTACAGCCAATTAACAATAAGCTTTAATTGAAAAATCGCAGCTGTCAATATAGATACAAACCGACCAATCAAATTATTTATTCAGCCCGGACATTAGCTTTGAACTCCAACATTTGCCGCCATTTTTTGTTAACCGTTTCTTATGGTTTGGCGACATAAACGTCGTAACTACAGCTTATTTAAGCTGTAGTTACGACGTTTAAGTTGCCAACCATTCTAGTTTTCGTTACTTGCTATTGACCATAACTTTTGCAAAATAACGCCGTAAAATATCGAAGCGGAACATCCTGTCGGAGTCAATGGGAGGGGCAAAAAGTGTATGAGGACGGGACCAGCTGTTATGGATTGGTTGTAAGGATCGGGGTTCTTATATATGCACGTTGGCTTTCGCCAACCCTTCCATGGAATATCTTGTAAATTTCAATCTTATACGTATTTTTAAAATTTTTATTTTCTTGTTTGTTAGTTCGCTAGGAATATTCTCTCTTTGTATTCGAGTTCCACTCCACAAAAGAGTTTTCTATTATTCCATCAGAATTTCTTTTGAAATTAAAAAAAAAAGGAAGAAAAAAAAAACAGGAAAAAAGTCGGTTACCTTTTTAAAGTTGAAATGTTGAAAAGCACAAAATTTATTGGAAATTTGGGCTTAAAAATCACATTCAAACAGCAAAGATGACTTACAAGCTTGATGTGTTTGGAGGAACAGGTGATGGTAGAGAGCCGAGGCGCCGGTTACTGCAGTCTACTGTGTACTGATTAGCAGAATTTCTGAAACATTGGCATGCGGCAAATTCTGGAGGACATGCCGATTGTGATGTAACATCTTCGACAAATAACGTAAGTAACGTTAGTGACGTTAGCATTGTCCTGGTGTATCTTCTGCAACCCATATTCTGTAATTGTTTGATACATATAAATAAATTATTTTAAAGAAAAGGAATAAAGGAAATCTGTTTCAAAATTACAAGTTCCATGTAAACAAATAGCATACGATTAAATGGTAGATTTTTTAAACTTTATATTTGTATTATTCATTTATTTATTTATTCTATACCATTACTTTCTTCCTCTTCTCTTTTACCTCGAAAATCCGATCTATGGATGAATGACAAGGCTAGTAATTGAAAGTCTACGAGTAACCATTTTTACATGTATTTGGGTGAAACAAACTTAAAGTAGGAAATTCTAACCAATTACCACACAATCTGTAGAAATATGGCTGTTGAAAACTTCTAGCAAAAAGGAAAACTTATTTGTTACGAATAATTTCTCCGTCTCTCACAATCTTCTATTTGGTACTTTTTTTCTATCTAATTACAACTTGAAATGTCGTTCACGTCATTCATGACACCAACCGAACACCTATTATGTGCATTCGTATTTTTTTTTTTTTTGTTTTGTTTTTTTTTTTTTTTTTTTTTTTCTTTCTGAAAGCACAAAAATAAATTATATCAAGTCCAAATTTGAGAAAAATAATAGAAAATTGCGTATGTTGGCAGCCATTTTGGATTTTTGCGGCCATTTTGAATGGCCAAATGATGCCAATGTGCCATCAACTGGATTTCGAATCGGAATGACCATGTTTACTACTGTTACGAAAATTATTTTCTATAGACGTTAATGCCTGGTCGCTAATGGTTACTGCCGGACTTTAATGAAAAAAGTAAAGGACAAAAGTCAGTGTAGTATGGTCCCGGTAACGTAGATAAAAGGCCTTTGAACTAATTGCATGTATTTAGTATTTGGTAAATGTAAAAGGGTTGCAAAGGGTTACAAAGCTCAAAGGCTCTGTGGCTCACGTTTTGACAAATTTCTGAACAAAAGGAATCGTAAAATTGTAAACAGACCCCTCAGCAATGTCAGAATAGGTCACAAATCTGAGCTCTCTCTCCCCCCCCCCCCCAAAAAAAAACGAAAATAAATTTCAAAAATATTGTAAGAAACGTTAACCCTATTGGAGCTATAGAGCACTGAAGTTGTGTTTGAGTTAATGTATTTAAACATAAATGTTACAGGACAAAAGTTCTTGTCGTTTAATGATGAATGTGCTCGCTTTCATAATAAGAACCTTTCACGATTCTTAGAAAAAAGGCTTTGTAAAATATTGTTTGAAAATGAAGAACTTGCTTGTCACAAGCAAGTGTTTCATTATCAACTGTGATTACTACCAAAAAAGACAAAGACTATTTAAATCCCATCGAATTGTAAATTGTAAACTACACCTTATTTCAGTTCGGACTAGTCTATAATTTTTCGTTTGGTAATGGGTTAACGAGGTTTACAACATGGCCCACGATTAAGAGTTGAAATAAACCAGTTGAATATATGAGCCGGTGCGTGACATTTCGAACAATTTCGCATGTGCGTTACTCGTACACATTGAGCACCCTGGACAGCCATTCGGGGCAATTAGAATATTTGCTGATTGTTTAAAGAAGTTTTGGGTCAATATCTATCTACAGAGCACAAAGTGAAGACTCTGATCAGACTGTGCGGATGCACAGGCTGATCTGAGTCTTAACTTAGCGCACATTTGTAATGGTTCGAAATGTCACGCACGCGCTCATATGTGATATTACATGGCATGATAGAACATTAGTGTAATTATTATGTATGTAATTGACCAACCGCAATTGTCAAATTATCGGTCGACCAAATGAATTATTCATTTAGACTGGAAGTTCAATTTGAAATCCGACATTGGCCGTCATTGTGGTGAATCACTTTTGTTGGTTTGGCGTCTTAAACGTCGTAACTACAGCTTACTCATGCTGTAGCTACGAAGTAAGGTGGCAAACCAACCATTCTACTCATTTATAACATGCTTCAGGCCATGCATGAATTTTGCAAAATAACGTCGTTAAAAATTGAAGCGGAACTTCCTGTACGAGTCAGTGGTCGGTGGCAGCGATTGGTCAATTGAACTGAACCCTAGGTCGTTAGTGAGGAGATGTTATTGATACGTCATGGAAACTCCAAATAAGACACTTTTCGATGCAATCGACAGATAATGTATTTACCTGATGAGTTCAAGCTCCATTCGGGTTGTGCTTAGCTTACTGTTTTGTCGTTTCGTAAAGCCCCCACCCCACCCCAAAAAAACTCTATATTCTCTTCTATTCTTTTGTGTGTGTGTGTATGAAATGTCATTTTCATTACAAAACCACCTAATCTGCCTTCTAACAAATGCCTTAAAGCATTACAGTTAAAAATTTTAAAATTGAAAGCCAAAATAGTTCTTTCGAAATCTGTTCAAGATCCTCTTTAAAATCATAAATCAATAAAGTGTAGGAATTTCATCTATTTTTCTAACAGCTTTACGTCATAATACGAAAAGAATATCAAAATCATACGAATGAAATACCTAATTTAGAACAGAAAAAAAAAATCGACAACCCCTCTATTGATCTGTTTAAAGTTGACTCGTTACCATTCAATATCCTCTATTTGCAATCAAGTGGACGGTAGTTCGAACTGATCTTACATGTATACGCTGAAAATACCACGCAATGTCACTAAATCACCGGATTATGATATCAGATTGGGAGAGTGTGAAGGTTTCAATTTGAGATGGTTATAAATCGTTGTTTATCCTTTCCGACAATGAGGATTTATTTGTAAAGATAGGGAAATAATCGATTTTAACCTTTCTATCTAACCGTTGGTTTCTACTTTTCTAAGACTTAACCCTTGTCATGTTGAATAAAATCCTTATGGAACTGCGTTATAATCAAAGGGCTGATAGCACTGAAAGCACTAATAATCATTTTGAAAAATCAAGGTATAAAAAAGGGTTAAAGAGACAAGCAGGTGGTATAGACAAAGATCAGACTGCACATATGTGCAGTCTGATCTTTGTCTATACCTCCTGCCAATACAGAAATATTCCGGGTTCAGCATGAAAAAGGTTAAAAACGTTGGTATTTCTTGAATCAGTAAGTTTTTGTCTGTCTCTTTGCCTCTCTTTCTGTGTCTGCCCCTGTCTGTGTGTCTCTCTCACCCTCACATTCACTACCATTTTTGTAATATGGAGAGAGAGATAGAGGCAGAGGGGAAAGTATGGATAGAGAAGCAATCAAAGGGAGATATAGAGAGACAGAGGCAGACGGAGAAGAAGAGCAAAGAAGAGAGAGATAGAGACAGATAAAGACAGAGGGGCCAGAAACAGAGAGAGACGAAAAAAGACAAACATAGAGTGACAGACAAATATCCAAATAGGGGGACAATAGATAATGACTTGAAAAGACATAGAAAAAGAAAGGAAGGAAGAAAGAAAGTCATGGAAGAGTGCTGAGAGAGATGAGTGGAGGGAAGGAAAAGGAGATGAGAATGGGGTCTAGAATACAAGAGATAGAGAGAGGCGGATGATGTAGATCACAAATAAAATTTGTTAATATACCCTTTTTTTAAAATGATATTCCTATGTTTATTTTGATGAAGTCAAAATTTTTAATCTCCCATTTCACGACACGAATATGAATTTGAATGGCGTACAAAGTAGAAAACCAAACACCGTCAAGTATACACCAGGTATCCTGTCGAGTTGAACACACAAATATGACCCAGATTACAAAAGGTGACCATTTTTTCCTATAATCCATTCCCGCACAGTCCCTTTTTTTACGAGCTTTCGGAAAAAAGCTTTGAAAATATTGTGGAAAAACAAATAGATTGCTTGTTCACAATAAATTGCTTGTTCAAGCAATTTGTCATTATCCATCAAGTTTTCTATCCTAACCGACAAACATTTCTAAAATTCTACCAACTCGAAAATTGTCGTCTTCATCTTCTTTAATTCAAACAAGTCTAAAACTTTGCGCGGACTGTGGATGGCAAGAGACAATACTTTTGAGTCTAAGACGATTTTCTGAATCCAGAAAGTCAAGTCTATCATATTGTATAATAATGTTCGGGATGCGACCTTCGATTGACCTCTGCTGGATCCATCATTTTTTACAGTTTTGTGTTACGTACTTCCCTGGCTTGACATGTCACATACCTTATCCGTCTCGCAAATGAGGACCTTATGAAATTCAATATATGCAATGTCTGTTAATAACATTTCAACTTGAAAAGGTTTAATCCATGATCAGCGTGCGCCATCTCATTGCTTTGGACCGACACTTCGAATTTGCTTTTTCTCAAAAGGGCCAAAGATTCTAACTAGAAACCAGGCGCTTTTGTTACCAGACGGCAATATTTAAGACTGATCCAGTTTGAAAGAAGGTAAAAACGACAATTTCAAGTTGATGAAATGTAAAAATATCTTTGTCGTTGGGATTTGGAACAGTATGGGAAATGAAGAAATTGCTTATTTAGGCAATTTATTTCTCACAATGTTTTCCTTCACTGTTTACTTCAGGGGCGTTTAAAAGCGGGATTTTGTGGTCATGGGTTAATCATTTGTGACATTTGCATGAGCCAATGATCTTATACAACAACAAACTAGTTCGAGCTAAAACTTATGCCGGCTACAAACTTCTCTTTGAATCCGCGGTTGTGTGTCTGACCCTCATCTCGGCAAAATATTCATGTCGATATTAGACAAGAGTCACCACAAAACGAATAATTTAACCGTTTGATAATCATGTTTCTCGCCGGGAGTGTTACAAGCACTAAAAGCGTTGATCTTTAATGCTATATGGAATAGCTAACAAGACACGAAATAGTCTTTGTAATTATTTAGCCCTTTCCTTCATAATCCCTTGATTTCAAGTCCATAAGATTTTTTTCTGGAGAAAATAAGAAAAAAGCTTGTAACAAGCTATTTCTTTTGTCCCAAAAATATTTTTCTAACCTGAAGGTTAAATTGCACATTCTGCAATTTCTTTCAAATTAGACCAGTTTAAAATTTTGAAAAACGGGAAAGGGTGTAATATACTTAATTTTTCATTGCTCTCTGCGAAATGTATTGGTAAAAAGGTTATTATTTTGCCAATACTAGGTCGTAATCGGATTACAACAATTACCTAAAGTTTTATAAGAATTAAAACCATTTTTGAAATATTTATCCTTGTTGTTATAGAATTTCGATATTTAAAGACCCGGATTATAGAAAGTGTAAGATTTAAGGCAACTTATCGAATGTGTTTGGTCAGACCCTACCTGATTTTCGGCCTTCTAACTTCTTTATAAGATTGAACATGTTTATGATGCTGTAACAGATTCCAAAACATTCGTTGACATATGATCTCTCTAGTGCTCTATCCTCATTGACAGTTCTGTCTTATGAGACCAAAATTCGAAGGTCACGAATGATGATTTTTTTAGCAATTCAAGCCAGAGTAGAGGCACCGTCTTTTTCCTACCGTTAAAGGTCGGTTAGTTTGGGTACGTCCTTATCCGTTTTCCGTCCTCCAGCATAAAAAGTCGAAGACGGACATGGCTAGATTAAGCGTAAATTTATAGATTATATTCAGGACTCGTGAAAAAGTAAACATTTGATCATGTCGATCACTGACGAGCACCGAAAATACGTATCGGACTAGTTTTTGTAAAAGAACTACTCTTCCATACAACGACGACCTTTGGGAGTAAATACTAGAGTGGTTACTCCATCTACTAAGAAACGTTTCAGAAATTGTGGAATCGTGATGTCAATAAAAAAAATCCATCGATAATCATTTTGATCAATTATGATTTTATTACCAGGATGCGCAAATTCTCAATCCCATACTTCTGTAAAACTATTTCGTTGGCGACGTAAATACCATACTGTTAATACAGCTAAGTACAAAATATAGTTAAAAGTCTAAGTTCGTCTATGTTTTCTCTCTTCTTCTTACTTCAAAAAAAATCTTCGGATCAAAATAGCAAATTTACACGTTTGCTGGCTGTTATGCCCGACAAACTTGTCGGGATGACAATGGCGTGACCAGCGAATAGTTACGTTATGCAGTACATTTTTGTATTAAGCGACCACTCCTGAAACAACCAAAAATTGGTCGCTTATGTGAATGGTTGCCTAAAACCCATACTTGTGAAATATGTCGAGGATTCATTCCATTTCATACAAAAATGATAAAAATTATCTCTAAATTCTATGCATTTGGAACTCATTAGAATCGTCTCACTGAGACGATTCTAATGAGTTCCAACGTCGTAGTATTTAGTGACGATCATTTTTTAGCTAATACGACCAACTCTTAATGATAAATTTTCAATTTCAAAGGTGATTCCGATCGTGGTCGCTTTTAGAATATGGGCGCTAAATAGAGTTTGTCGCTTGAGCAGGATCGGCCATATTATTTTTTATAAATAGTAATAAACATTTAAATCAGTTGAGAAGCATTTGACGGAATCGATAAATAGCGTGTAACAGTTTGTAATCGATTGACCAATCTAATCTTACAGATAGACCGGAACCGAACTTTGAATTCCGACAACGTTCGACATTTATGTTTGAGAATTTTTGTATTTTGGCGCCTTAATCATCGTAACTACAGCTGATTCTCTTTATTTCTTATTTGTTTCTATCAAAAACATCCAAAATATAAGACAATACCAGTTTAGGGAAGCATTATACGTATATGGAAATAATTAAAGCATAAGTATACCAACTAGTCTATTCAAATTTTGTTTCATGGAGGTATCAAATATGCTTTTCAACCACTGACCTAGAATTGAATTATTTATAAATGACAGTCTTTTCAGTTGTGTAGCAGTAAACTTTTTTGTATTTCAAAATAGAAACAGAACTCATAACTATCATGTCGCATGTTTTAGAAATAGAGATTCACATATGATCAATTAAAGTCGTTCGCCAAACTAGATGTATGATTTTTTGTTCTTTACTATTATTGCTCTATGATCACTGCTTTTTAGTCCTTATTATATATGCACTGATCACAGTGAAAGTTTTTTTACGTTCAAATTAGAAAAAAATAATGAGTTTGTATTCTACTCATGATTTGAATTACGCTAAAAAATTATTAATCCATCCCCATACCATCCCGCTTTTTTCACAGAATATAGATTTGGAAAACATTGTAGAAGAATGAAGAAATTTCTTGTTACAAAAATATGAAGAAATTTGAAATATCATCGACCAAAAAAAAGTCAGCTGCCATTTCTTTGAATTAGGACCAGTCTCAAAAATTGTCGTTTGGTAAACGATTTAATATGTCGTAAAGGTTAATCAAAGTTAATAGTAATAAATTTGTCGATCAGTGACAAAAAGCAAGCAGTTTACGTAAAATTACGATTTTAACAGAATTAGACTAGAAACAAAAGTACCTAGAAACTTTCGATTAGCGATCATGATTTGATCGACTAACATTTAACGGAAAGACGCGTGCATGAACCATAATCCTTTCCTGTTCTATCCCTGTTTTTTAAGTCCATGTGGTTTTATACATGAGAAAACATTGTGGAAAAAGAAGAAATTGTTTAGAGGAATCGGATTTGTATTTTCACTACCTTTTTTTTTTTTTTTTTGTTATAGGCAATGATTAACAATTTCCCAAACAACAAAGTTTTAAACTAGTTGAAATTCAAAGAGGTTGTAGAGGATAATACAAAGTCGATTTAAAATGTAAAATGAGAGCCGCATGAAGTAGAGAACATTGTGAGAAAAGAAGAAAGTGCTTGTAACAAACTATTTCTTCTTTTCCCACAATGGTTTTCCATAGCAATATTTTTTCGGGATAGTGTGGGAATAGGACAAATGAATATCTAAGCGTTTTCAATAGAAAACTTAGTATAATTTAAGATTTTGAAGATATGTCGATTGAGGGATTTCACCCCAAATGACCTCCGTCATCGTATATTGTCTGAGATATCAAACGTCATTAGTTTGAAAGATATATGGCCGGGTACGTAAAATAAAAGACGACTTATTGTTAAAGTGACATAAACATAGTGACTACACGTAGAATAAACTGTAGTTACAAAATTTAAATTTACCCAAAGCGCAAATGTTTCAGATGAATGTCAGAACAGTCCTAAATTTGAAATACATCCGAGATTATCAAACCTGTACATTTCTGAGTTTGAAATAATTGACAAATTCATGTATAAATCAAATTAATACGTATGGCGTGAAGAGAAATAATTACAAAAAATCCCGAAATACCTTACACCTAAATATTTCAGCAACCCTTGATAAACAAAGTAGTTCATTTAAACTATGGTCACAGATAACCTCGATGTTGCTCTCTATTTGATTACTGGAAATGCAAATGATATTCTCAAGGATTTACAACACTTAGTTAAAAAGAAAACGGTTATTTTATAATATCACAGTTTAAATTTCTCCATGATAAATTCAACGCGTAATAAAAGATACAGCAAATCTTGTCAATAGCGACTGCTTACTTTACCATAACTTGGCTGCTATAGACAATGGTCGTTTAATATCATTTTCGTGTAGCTTGTGATGTAAGATAAGGGCCGATCTGACTAAAATTCCGATATTTTGCGTTAACCAATAAAAAGAAGGTTACATAACATTAAACTAGCAAATAAACGTTAATACACTCAATTATGACATCAAAAGTATATCGCAAATACTAGCAGTTTACATGCCTTTACATCAGTAGCTAGATCCAATTAGAACTCGGACCTACGACATTATCAACAAGCGATGTATTACGTACTCCCCTCTCTATATGTTAGCATTGTTTTACGAGTGTGGTTAACTCGTTCCCACACGATGACGCTTTTGGACGCCCCTCAAGAAAACAAGAGTGAAAACATTGTGTAAAATGAAGAAATTGCTTGTAACAAGCAATTTTTTCATTGTACACAATGTTTTCCACCGAGAAAGTTGAAAAAATCTAAAATTTCATAAACTTCATATTGTCGTCTGCAACTCTTTTCAATTTGGACTGGTCTAAATTTTTACTGTTTGGGAATGGGTTAAAAGTGAATGGCCTATGGCAGGAGAAACCTTTTAACTTTTGACACTTTGCCGACCGGTACTGAAGCATTTTGATACCTTCCCATCTTGACCCTGACATCAGTGCGAAAATAGTGGTCGATGAGTTGTTTTAGCTAGCAAAGCGTCAGCTTTGATAGCATTAGTTAACAGACAAAATTTTAAGGTCTGCCCAGAGTTCAACGAGTGCAAACTGCCACTGGAGGCTTAACCACTAAATTCATTGAATGCCTATGCCATAAAAAGTAGTTCTTATGTAATTCTGGAATATCGCAAACTCTGACTGCAAGTCAATCTCCTAGGTATTTTAGCTCCCTTGAGCATATTGTGTTCAAAATGAGTCTGATCAGAGTTTACTCTGTGCGCAGTGCCTTGTATGGCCGCTTAAATTAACTTTGATTCAAATTGTAGAGGACTGCTTCATTCCCACTCAATTCCGCGTTTTAGCATCTAAGGGGAAAAAACTTATGGAAAACAATATGGACAATGAAGAAATTTCTGTGTTGCTTTGACCTCGTTTATTTATTTATCATGATAACCTTTGACGCAGATTACTTAACAAACTCTTTGCTCGCTTACAGTACTTTTAGTACTTTGATTCATCTTATGCATATCACGTGAATTAGGTCTATGTCCATCCAGTTTGAAACACAATGTCTCGCTGTGTAATTCGTCGATCTTATCACAAATTCATTGGTTGGGTCTTTTTAGGTGACAGTTTATGGCCTGTAAGCACAAGATGTAATACGTCATAATTCATCGGCCAATATCTTAATATCGAAGAATACTGTTACCATGTCCTCGTTAATTTCCATTGATAAGGACAGAGTATTACTGCACGTCGAAAAACATTTTCTATTTCTCGGTACGTCTGAGAATAATTTTCTGACGACGGAGTGAAAAAAAATCCTACTATCACTAAGTCATTATCATACTATATCTACATAGACGTCGATCGGTATGTCCATAAGTGGGCAGATTTATAATAGGACGCGGGATTTTCAATCGCCCCTCATACATAGAAAAATATAGGCTTTAGTCCACACGATATTGGTTCGATCCCCGGCGGCGGCAAATATTCTTTCCGACAATTGTCTCTCACCAATGGGTTGATAATCGTTAACCTAAGTGAGATAGCAGCTGGAGGCTAGGAAAGGATGTAGTAGTAGTACTGGTGTGAGAAATACCAGGAATCCATTGTTAGGTGCTCCGGCCGCCGCGATATGACTGAAATACTGTTAAAAGCGGCGTTAAACCCCATTCAATCAATCAACCACACGATATTATAGCCTCGTTATTTCCACCGGGAGTAGAAAGGTGTTAATACATGTATATCAAGAGTATGTTTCTTATTTTCAATGAGGTATGGACCTAAAAACTAAATCACCCTCATGAATACGCAGAGTGGGTTTATACATGCGGATTCATATTAGTCTGATAAAGTTTTTAGGTTCATGCGTCAATGAAAACAAAACAAACAAAAAAAAATATTTGCTTAATTTCTTAAGATTGAATACCATCAAGCCAAATCAAGGCAAATGTTTTGCTTGTTTAAGGTAAACCTTGATTTTTTTTTATTTGTGCGCAAGCATAAGAAAAAAGACGCGTCCTCAGAAATGCGTTCATGGCAGTATGAAAAGAAAAATGCAATTAATCAAAACGTTTGAACCTTGATAGACATTAATAGAATTGACCGATTGCGCCTGTCCATCAAGGAATCAACCGACCAATCAAATAATTCATCCAGCCCGGCGACGTAAATGTCGTAAATACAGCTTATTTAAGTCGTTAAGGCCGTTTAGGTCGCCAACCAACAACACCATTATTTTGTTACAAGCTTCTAGCTATGAATTGTGCAAAATTACGCCGTTTTAAATCGAAGCGTGACTCCTCCCTGTCGGAGTCAGTGGGCGTTGCTACAGGAGTAAGTGGGCGGAGACAGCGATTGAGCAATTACATTATTACTTTATAAACGAAGATTTTACCAAGGTCAGTATTGAAATGGGATGTTCAAGTAATAAAATTGCTATAAAAACTGGAGGACAAAATTATATCCCAAAAGATGATTTTAATGACTATCCCATTATGAGTTTGTATAATTTGTAATTGTATACTTTCTTTATATTTTAGGCCGTAGGCCTGTTACTTTGAAAAAACTATTGTCTACTGTCTATCTATTGTCTATTAATGAAGCTTCTACCAATATCAGTTATTTCTATCCACAATATACTTTAGCAAAAAGATCAGCTTCGTATACATACATTGGTTTATATCGGTTCTAGTTAACTTGGTGATATTTATTGATGATACAGCAAGAGTTTAAGTTCATCAAGAATAACATGTGTACTTTATAAACGAAGATTTTATCAAGGTCACTGATTACTTGTATAATACTTAGATCTCGTATATGATATGCCCTAATTATCTTGCAAGATGATTCTATTCAATTCTGCGTAGCCTCAGATCATCAAATGAGAGTAAGTATTATAATCATGATAGTTTAATTTAACCCATTCCTAAACTACAAACGTTTGGACAGGTCTGAATTGAAAGAAGGTGCAGACGACCTTTCAAACTCTGTGAAATTTGAGGAATGATGACTGAATATGGTAGGAAAGATTGTGGTATAAGGGAAATTGCTTTCACGCGAGACACCGTCGCATCAAACAAACGTTTCGAGCTCGAATTCTCAATCTTAGATGATTTCCTTTCTTCATATGGATATTCATGAAATTAATCAAATTGTTTAATTTTAGTCTATATGCATTTAATAATCTGTATGGGATTTCCACCGTCCACAGTTGTTCAAACTACACGTTTCTATTTACTTTCTAGCTCACATGTATTTACACATTGTGTCAACTGCATTTGTAAATTTGAACGAAATAAAAAAATATTGTATCAGATAAGCTTACATCAACAAGGACAATAAAGTTACCCCTTCTTTGCCCTTGTCTTGCTGAGTTAAAATCCCATTTAGAATTGCTTTAAAATCAAAGGACTGGAAGCACTGGAAGGTCTTAATCATGGTCAATATTTTCTTTTTAATTGATTATTTAAAGAACTCTGGCTGAAGGGGGGGACTGATCTTTGTCTATACCTCCTGCCAAAACAGGAATATTACTGGTTCAGCATGACAATGGTAAACATATAAATAGAGACTGTCACCTTTAGTCTAAAAACATCGAGAAGAGCGACGAGTCTCGATTACTACTATAAGATTTGACCGCGGCTACAACGTAGTGGTAAAGCGTTGAAGTCTAAATCTTGAGGCCCAGCGTTCGATCCCCGGTCTCGGCAAATAACCTTCCGACATTTGTCTCTTTTCAATGGTTGGATAAACGTAAACCTAAGTGGGTTAAGCAGTTGGAGGCTCGGAAAGGATGTAGTGGTAGTACAGGTTTGAGAAACACCAGGAAGCCATATTACGGCACTCCAGCCGCCATGATATGACTGAAATACTATTAAAATTGGCGTTCATCCCCATTCAGAAAAAAAAAACACAATCAAACAAATCATAAGAGTTAGCGGAATTCTCCCACACTTCATTACGGAATAACTCAGTTTTACGTACAAACATCTTGAAAAAGTACATCTTGAAAAAGTACATTGTCATGATCACGAGCACGTTTACATGATTCAAGACCCGACACATATCATGCAAAAAGGCACTATCGATGTTTCGCGAAATAGATCGACTCTGGTCAAAATGCGTAGACAGCTTAAGGACGCTTAAACCATTACCAGAGGACACAATTTCAGACTAGCCCGAATTTAAAGGAGTTGCAGGAGACAATTTATAGGTTGTGTAATTTTAGATGTTTGCAACTTTCTGGGTAGAAAACATTGTTTAAGATGAAGAATTCGCTTAATTCAAGCGATGTCTTCATTTTACACTAGTTATCCCTAATGGTTTTCTTGAAGGGTGTCAAAAAGCGTCCTTGTATGGGAATGGCGTAAGTCAAATATTTTGATTTTATCCTGGACAAATAAAGAATAAATCTTGAGATATTTACAAGATTATTAAATCCTTTCTATTGTCTTTCTAGGATTTTGTCAAATATATATAGAAATTATATTTCACTACAGAAACATTCGCTTTATATAGCCCGTATAGAAAACTTGGGGAAATTAGATGTAAATCTTCATTTTTTTGTAAGAAAAGGAGGTTTCCAATCGAGTGGGAATGAATAAAGTATCAAGGTCTATCTTTATTATAGGAAAGGTCACAAGTTCGCATCAAACACTTAAATGCGATTAAGTTATTATTTATAATATTTGAAAATTTAAGGCTTTGTCACTTAGACACAAAGTTTTCGTATCCCGATAAATAGCCATACGAGTCGTTTAATTGATTTTCTAAAGCTTGTCGAACTCCATATTTCAACAATGCCGGTAATATTATCAACACATTACCAGATTAGACAATTTTAGACTGGTCCAAATTGCAAAAAGTTGCAGACGACAAATTATTGTTTAAGAAATTTTAGATTTTTTTTCACGTTTCTGGGTAGACAACAATATAGAAAACGAAGATATTTTTCTTCCAAGCAATCTTTTCATTTTACAAAGGGTTTTCCTAATTATTTTTCTTAGGGCCCTCCAAAGGTGTCATTGTGTGGCAATGGGTTAAAATAATGAAATCACAGCCTTTTTTATTTATTACAATCCACAAATCAAGAACTACACAGAACAAAACTCGCTGCGTTCAATATATCTTACAGAAGTTTACCTCTTTATTGTATAGCAAAATTATAGACCTGTCAGAATTCAAAGGTTTTGTAGAAGATTTTTATTTGAAAAATGATTATTCAGAACGATACAAAAATATTGTGGAAAAAGAATAAATTGCTTGTTACAAGCAATTTCTTCTTTTTCAACGATTATTTCTCGGGTATCAAAAGAACAGGAGCTTAAAAGTGTAGAATTGAAAAGGAAAGGTTTAATTAAGGCGGTTCCATACTGAACCGTGATTGTTGTTTCATTTAAGAGATGAAGAGAATATTTTTTGTTTTCATGGAGGTATGAACCGAAAAATTTAATTACACTGTATGATTCCGCGAAGCGGATTCATACATTGTGTGTTTAGGTTTTTCAGTTCATACCTCCATAAAAACAAAAAATATTCTCTTCATTTCTTAAAATTTAATAGCAACAAGCGAAAAAACAAAAGCTTTACAAATTTTGATACCTTTTTGCATGGGACTATTTTGTGCGGAGCATACAAAATCGATGCGTGCTCAAAATTTTGTTCATGGAGTTATGAATAACTTTTTCGACCAATCAGAGCGCTCGTTATTGATAGACGAAACTAAAAATTAAATTATATATACATAAAAACAAAAATGTCTTTATATTTCTCATATTTTGATATTAAAGATATCAAATAAGCAAACAATCGGCGGATAACCTACCCGCCTAATGGCTCTGCTGGCCACTGACTCCTACTGAAAGGTCCACCTCGATATGAGCCTATGCGTGACATTTCCAACCATTTCGCATGTGCGTGACTCGCACACATTGAGCACCCAAGGACAGCCATTCGGGGAAATTAGCTGATTGTTTAAAGAAGCTTTGGGTCAGTATCTATCTATAGAGCGCAGAGTGAAGACTCTGATCAGACTGTGCGGATGCACAGGCTGATCTGAGTCCTTACTTTGCGCACATGTGTAATTGTTGGAAATGTCACGCATGGGCTCATATTTTGTACGTTATTCTGTAAAATGTATGGCCAGTTACAAGTAAAAAGCGGAATTATTGATTAGCAATCTATTCGTCGTAACTACAGCTTATGTAAGCTGTATTAACGACGTTTAAGTCGCAAATCCTACAAATGTATTTCACATTTCGTCGGTCAATGTAGAGTGCAAAGTACACCTCCAATACAATTGATTAATTTGGTGTATCGATTGATTTTTTTAATTGACAGTAAGATTAAGATCAATAAATTAAAGTTTAAATAACTTTATGGAACTTCTTTGTGTAAGCGCACTAAACAGGTCCGCGCCAATGTTCGAATCTCATCGTAAAACAATTTCCTGTTCACCACCTGGGTTTTAAGTTACTGTTTCTGTATGCGTGAGAAAAATTTTGAAAAAAAGAAGTAATTGCTTGTAAAAAGAAATTTCTTATTTTACCACAACATTTTGTACCCTAATTAATGATATTTTTTTCAAATAAAATCAAATCGAAGTTGACGTCTCCAAAACCTTTGAACTTGGTTTAGAATCTCGCAATACAGTAAAGGGTTAACACCTCTGATTTGTTACATGCATTGTAAGTGTTCGCGGCAAAACAGATGTATTACATCCAGCTTTTAAATAACAGCGTGTTAAAAAATCTTAAAAAATTGAATCCATTTAGAATGACATTTGCAAAACAAACCATTTAGGGTTGTCTCTGGCTGTATTTCCATTTGCCTGCTGCCTCTTATTTGATTATACCTTATATGAAAATAAGTTACGTGCTAAAATTCGTTTTTTCCTTGGTTCAATCTTTTTTAAGAAATCTGTTAAATGAACAACCTACGATCAAAGCCAAATTGTATTCTGAAACTTTTCCACTATATAGTCTGAGGGCTAGAAATATGTCGTAAATACAGCCAAAAGACGAAATACCATGATTATATTGGAAAAACAATGCTTTTATTCGGATCGAAGTTTCTTGTAGGAATTTGAAATATGATAACCAAAGGATCGATCCTGTGAAATTTGTTTGAATTCCATTCAATATTTTCTAAAAAAAAAAGTGGCTAATGCAATACAAGTTCTGTATTTGATCCGTCAAAAATTGTCGACAAAATTTTAAAAGTGTCACTTAAAGACAATCAACGGGTTTCAACCAAAATGATTTCAAAACGTGTTCATTAAATACTATGTTTTTAAATAGGCCCTCTTATATGAACCTAAGTCTGTTTATTTATTTTTTATTTTTTTTTTTTTTTATCCGATCAAGGTTTTTGGATGGATTCATATAAAAGAAACCCGTGATAAATGAGTATGATCGCTGATCCAATCCACGGAGCTCCAACAGGAAATATCACTTAGCTATGTTCAAAAGATATTGCTAGTAACATGTATCAAAAAATAATTTAATTGTTAGTTTCGTCTATCAAAAACGAGCGTTCTGATTGGTCGAAAAATTTAATTCATACCTCCATGAACAAAATTTTGAGCACGCAGCCATTTTGTATGCTTCCGCACGAAATAGTTCCATACAAAAAGGTATCAAAATTTGATAAGTTGTTGTATTTTTCGCTCGATGCTATTAAATTATAAGAAATGAAGAGAATAATTTTTGTTTTCATGGAGGTATGAACCGAAAAATCTAATCACACTTATGTATGAATCCTCTTCGCGTATTCATACAGTGTGATTAGTTTTTTCGGTTCATACATCCATGAAAACAAAAAAATATTCTCTTCATCTCTGAAGTGAAATGGATCGTACTGACGTACTAATTTCAGAGTTGATTAAGCTAAATTTACGACGTTTAAGTCGCCAGACAAACAAAAATGCTTCACACAAATGTCGGCCAACGTAGGAGCTTAAAATTCCACATCCCGTCTTAATAATTTATTTGATCGGTCGATTGTTTCTTTTGTTGACAACGTTTTTCGTCAATTTCAGAAAAATGCAACTTAAATTCATCAACAACATCTAAACACAAGAGGTTTATGGACTTGGAATCAGACACCGACGAGTACTACAGGCTTGATGCCTTAATAATACCTCTCTTACCTTTGGTCATTGGAGCTAAGAAAACTATACTTTGCCGCTTGAATAGACTGCAGTTTGCTATTTGAAAAACAAATCGATCGATCTTACATTAAAACATGTGTCGTCCATTAGATAAAGTGCTAAGCCGAGAGAGGTTAACAAAGCAAGACTAACATGCATTTGTTTATTTCCGTTTTTGCTTAATCTAAGATATAACCATGACAGTTGATTTATCGCCCCTGAACAGATAGACCAGTCAAATCCTACAGTTAAATCGAATTTGAACGTCCAACTCCGACATTGACCGACATTGTGTGAAGCGTTTTTGTTGCTTTTGCGACTTAAACGTCGTATATACAGTTATTCAAGCTGTAGCTCTAACGCTTAGGTAGCCAACCAGTCGAATTATTTTTGTTATATGTGACTGACCATAAATGTATTATGTAAATTAACGCTGTTTAATGTCTTATCCGAAATTCCTGTTCTATGGGCGGCGCCAGTGATCCTTCAATTGAAATAAACAGAAGTTTAGTGTGTGGTTACGACGTTTAGGGCGCCAACCAACGATTTTACTTTTTTGTTACATGTTACTGGACATGCATTTTGTAAAATAACGCCGTTTAAAGTCAAAGCAGAACTTCCGCTCGGAGTCAATTGGCGAATAACATTATCATTGATTATTACTCATTTCTAGACCAACTATTCGCTATTGGTCCAATTAAAAGAAATCGCTTTTGGCAAGACAAATCTTCGTGAAACCTGGTCAGAATGATTGGAAGATTATAAGGATGAATCCTATAGTATACAGGAACGTTCCATTGGAAAACACAGGACAACGCGCCTAAAAGACAATTTTCTTTGTTTTGCACTCAAGGTTCACAATTGACAAATCGCATCTATCAATCAAATAATCTTTCGATCAATGAAATATCTCATTTAGACCAGTCTTGGGTTTTTAGTTCTAACATTGGTTGCCATTTTTGTTAACTTTTTTCGTTAGTTTGGCGCCTCAAAGGTCGTATATACAGCTTATTCAAGCTGTAGTTACGACGTTTTGTCAACTATTCACATTTTTTGTTGCATGCTACTGGCCATAAATTTTGCAAAATGACGCCCTAAAAATCGAAGCGAGACTTCCTGACGGAGTCAATTCGCATGGCCGAATTAGTAAGTGGGAGGGGCCAGCGATTGGTCCATTTTCCGATCAATTTTGGTCAGAATAATTCGTTCGTCACAGGGAAGGGTCACTATTGAAAATAGGAATTTTCTATTGGACAATGCAGGGAAAGGGACTTAATAACAACTTCTTCCTCTACGTTATAGATTATATAATTCAGGTCCAAATTAATTGGAACTATGTAACATTCTATGTCCCATCATGATTGTAAATAGGACCGTGCCATTGGGAGAAAAAACTCGATCAACAAGAGGAATTGGTGTGTCTTTGACAAATAAGATCTGCTATGAAGTCTCATTTTCCTTTGTTTAGTTACGATCTTAGGTCAACGAACCAAGGCAATCTTTTCCAAAATATATTTTTTTCCAAGAATCAAATTGGCGGATCAAAGACAATCGCAAAATCAATAAACCAAATATATAATGTACTTAAACAGGAACTGAACTTTGAACTCCAACATTGTTCGACATTTATGTGAGCTTCTTTTAATGGTTTGTCGACTGAAACATCGTAACTACAGCTTAAACAAGCTGTAGTTACGATGATTAGGTCGCCAAGCAACTATTGTACTTTTTATAGCATGTTACTGACCGTATAATTTGTAAAATTACCCTGGAAACTACTAGTCAGAGGAAGGTGGGCGGAGCAAATGATCTGTAAATTATTTATGAAGAAGGAGTTAACGTGTGCTCGAAGTCTTGGGTAGTAATCCCTGTTCCATGGGATATTAAACAAAAATAACCCTGGTAACTACCAGTCAGAGGAAGCTGGGCGGAACAAGTGATTTGTAAATAATTTATGAAGGAGTTAACGTGTGCTCCAAGTCTTGAGTAGTAATCTCTTTTCAATAGGATATTTTACCAAAGCTTCCCTATTTATAGAGGCCGTGGTCAAAATGCAGTGGTAGTACGTAGGACTGCTAGTCATGGGGTCTCGGGTTCGATCCTCGGTCGCGGCGAATATCCTTTCCGACATTAGTTTCACGCCAATGGGTGGATAATCGTAAACCTAAGTGGTATGAGAAGCTTGAGTCTCGGAAGGTATGTAGTGGTAGAACTGGTGTGAGAAATACCAGGAAACTTTGGTAAGGTGCTCCAGCAGCCGCGATATGACCGAAATACTTTTCAATCAAACCCCATTCAATCAATCAATCAACCAATCCCTATTTATAAATTCTGACGATTGCGAAAAGTTTAGCCCCTGTTCTACCAGAACATACTCTTACCTTTTTTTAATGTCACATTTAACCCTTTCCTGGACAAACCCGGGATTTTACGTCACTGTGATTTTATACTTGAGAAAACATTGTGAAAAAAAGAAAAATTACTTGTAACAAGCAATTTCTCCTTTTCCCACAATATTTTCTACCACATAG
Organism: Fragum fragum; assembly: GCA_946902895.1. Classification (NCBI taxonomy): domain Eukaryota; kingdom Metazoa; phylum Mollusca; class Bivalvia; order Cardiida; family Cardiidae; genus Fragum; species Fragum fragum. Next base: position 47,219,311 of record OX336368.1, read on the forward strand.
GATTGTCAGATTTCAAATTGCATGCATTTTTCATTGTCATCTGCAAGCACTTTCAAATTGGACTAGTCTAAAATTTCATAAAACAGGAAAGGGTTAACTGTGAACGCGACATTTCACCTCCGAATGATGTTGAAAAAATGATGAGTAAAAACGACTAGTAATGAATCCTTTAATAACATTAGTCCACCTTAAACAATCGTAACTAGGTCTTGCTTTCGGTCATAGCTACTACTACTTTGAATCGAAATCACAATATAAGGCTAAACAAAAAACGGTGTGTGACACTGAAACATCATCAAAGAATCATTATGTCAATTTGAGAACAGGATGAAATTTTACTCTTGCTTTTAACGCTTCTTGGGTTTAGCGATAACATGATTCATACTTATTGTGTGGGTGACATTATACAAAAATAAGATTTCTTTCTCTCCCGCCATTTAATCATGGTGCACTGAGAGCGGGTTGTGATCACTGAGTGTGTAAATAACTAATTTATAGGAGACACATACACTCACGCACACATACCGAGGGGGAACGAGAGAGAGAGAGAGAGAGAAAGTGAGAGAGTGTGTGTGTGAGCGGATAGAGAGAGAGAGGGCTACATATTCTGCTCGTGCTGAACTAAAAGCTTAAAAATGTATTGCAGATCAGCTTTTATGGTCTCATATATAAATGTGTAATCACTACATGTGTACATGTATTTCAATAACTGCCACGTGACCTGGTACCGGTATGAACCATTTTTCCATACGCAATAAGTATCGACCTATTGCCCGCTTGCTAATTACTCTATTTAGGCAATTCTTTCAGTCCGGCACATAACCTAGAGGTGGGGTTTTAACTCTTTTCTTTACTGATTTATGTTGGTTAGATGATACAAATACAGATTCTGACTGATGACATCCTGTTATCATTGAGCATTTTGAGAAAATCAAGATGGCGTGTAAAATGGCAGCTAGATATAAAGGTCGGTAAAAATGTAGCTTCCACATTGCATTCAGGCTGCGTTTATTTAAAAACATTTCATGAAATTAGTTAATTAGTAATTAAGAAAGATCTTGGTCTACCAGATATGGTCAAAACATCAAGAATGCTTCAAAGATTGCTGCCAAAATGTAATATTCGACTGCAAATATGGGTTAAACTGCAAATATTGTCTATCAAAAAGTAGTTTTTGTGTTTTGTTTTAATGCATGACTACAAATTAGGATAGTTTGAATATTTGTATTAAAAACAAATACGAGATTACATATTCCGTAACCGAGGAAAACCTGCTACGTTATCTACGTTACGTTGTGACGTTAGAAAATAACGTCGCGATAGTCTGATCATTACTACACCGGTCTAAAAGAAACAGCTTTCGCAAACTTTGTCAATAATGAATATTACATCAAAATTACATCGAACAACATGATATTTGTGTATACAAACTGTTTCTGATACACTGGAAGCTAATATTAGATGCTGCGATCAATAAGACTATTTTTTATTTTTTTCAAAATAATTGTAAAATAGAAAGTAAATAAACTACTTAATTGGAGCATTGTGGAGATGTTTGTGGTCTACAGGTCAAACGTAATCCCCTCCGTTTCGGAATAAAAGCTTTCAGCGTTACATTAACACCGACCATCATGAAATAACTGTATACAATTTCAAATACATCAAAAAAGCTTTGGAAACATTGCGGAAAATGAAGAAATTACTTGAGACAAGCAATTTCTTCATTTTCCACAACGTTTCCACCCCATAAGATAAAGATTTTTTAAATTTCATTAACAAAGAACTGTTGTCTGAAACTTCTTTTAATTTAAACCAGTCTTAACGTTTGTTGTTTGGTATTAGGTTGATCAATTTGACCATTTCAAAGGAAATCAATGTACTAATCTATAGGGAAGAATGGGTTGTTTTGAAAGGGTATAGATATATAAATGACAATAAAGTGAAAATCATTCCTTAAACTGATAACAGCGAGACGTCTCAAATATTACTATGGACTGCCTTAAGTGCTATGTCAATATTGTACATCAATAAAATTGTGGGTAAAACATGAATCTTAAGGAATTTTCAATTGAACCCACCGACCTTTAAACAATATGGCTCCTTGTCATTAGGAAATCAGGGGAAAAAGTATGGAGTGGTTGACATTGGTATCGAATGGCTATTAAAACTTAATCTGGCGGTCTGACAAAATTAGTCGTTCTTAATAGTTGGCTTATACTAACCATCGTTTTCAAGTTCTTAAAAACTCCCTACTTTGTTCCTCTAATGTCCTTTCCTTGTATCGGAAGTTTTAATACATGTAACAGAAAAGACCTTTGAACCCCGACATTTGTCGACATCTTTTTGACGCCTTTTTTCTTCCCACTCTTTTTTTAAGCTGTTACCGTGTCTAAGCCGTTGGTCAACCATTTTACTTTTGTTACTGCTGCTGACTATGGCTTTGCAAAATAACGCCGTTTAATGTGGAGGTCGAACTTCCTGTCACAGCTCAGTGGCGTGGCATGACTGGTTGATTGAACGCCTCTTTCAACAGCATTTCAGTCATACCGCGGCGGCTGTAACACCTAACAATGGATTCCTTGTATTTCTCACACCAGTACTACCGCTACATCCTTTCCTAGCCTCTAGCTACTATCCCACTCAGGTTTACGATTAACCACCCATTGTTGAAAGACAAATGTCGGAAAGGTTATGTGCCTCTTGCGATCCTTCTATTGTATAGAGGGGCTAAGAAAACGTTAACTTTATTAAGGTAGGCAATTGCGCGGTTTAAGATTTTGTCATATGTAACAATTCAATTTATTTATTAGGTGATTTCAAGCCTCTCCACACTCGATATAACACCAAAAGCGGAATTGATTTCGGGGTTTACTGCCTCCTGTTAGCAGAAATATGACTGATAAAAGTAAGATCATTTACTTTAACCAATTACCACACAGCCCCGCCTTTTGACGCCCGTGAGAAAAAAGTTCGTGAAAACAATCAGGAAAATGCAGAAATTGCTTATAACAAGCAATTTCTGCATTTTCCTCATTGTTTTCCTCCAGAAAAAAACAGACATTTGAAATTCAATATATTGTAAATAGTCGTCTAGTACTCTTTGATTTTTAACCAGTCTAAAGTTTTGTCGTCTGGGTTAACAGAATTACACTTTCGTAGAGTTCAGCACCCAGTAGATGACGAAGGTAATATGACTAATGACGATATCAAGTTAAACACTTGATACCTTTGCCATGACAATATTAACTAAATTAAACATCTTTGTAATCAATACAACTAGGATATTTGATTATTCTAATTTCAAAAAAAAGATAAAAATGTCATTTCACAGGTGTGGGTCAAATTATTTCGGATGTTTTGTTACTGAAATTTGCGAATAAGCACAACGAATATTCTTATAGTGGATAGTGGAAATAGCTAAAACAGTCCATTCCCAATTCTTTATTCTTATATTTGGTAGCATAAATGGTCCTTAATTTTCAATTTTTACATACTTTAAAATGCTTTCTGTATCTCCTTGTGATATGAATCGGTATCATTTCATCAACAGATTATTAATTAAGAGTTCAAAGAATTTAAATGTGTAGAGATAGTTCTAGGGTTTTGTGTTTGTTTGGTTTTTTTTTTTTTTTCTATTTTAGATTCAAGTCATTATCTATGACTCTGATGCCATTACCATCCAGTCTCACAACTTACGGATCATAAGTTCCGCCCACTGACTTGGCTGGTAATGCCAACTAAGCTCCAACATGAAGGTCGACTTCGCCATTAAACGGTGTTATTTTGAAAAGTGTTTGACCAGTAACGTGGAAAGTTAAATCATTGGTTTGCTACATAAATGTCGTTTTTAATAGGCTGTAGTTACAAGGTTTAAGTCACCAAACAAACAAAACTACTTTTTAAAACATTGTGGAAAGTGGGTCAAATTTCTTTCCTCACACGCTCATCTTTACATAATATGACTTTTTTTTTTCTAAATTTTAACACTGTCAGGCTGTCATCAACATTTCTTATGAATTTGGAATATTCAATTAATATTACACCTTAAAACTAATTACATTAACTTACCCTTAAACGTGTTTATCCTTATCCAGATAAATTCCCATATCCCGCCTATCAATAACACGCACCGACTTCAATGGCCACAAATTATTTGAACAGTTTCTACTTTAAAATCATATCGTGTAAATATTTGATCTTGAACCTTTCCATATTCGTGTTATTTATTTTGAAAGGGAAGTGTAGAATATTTTTCTATGGAAACAAGGGAGGTGAAATTAAACGGTCTTCTACTTAAATTTAAATCGTAGTCATTAAAGCAATTTTTGCGCCGAAAGCAAGGAGCCTTTATTAACTTGTCGTCCAAAAATGGATTAAAAGCTCTATTTGACGACACTTATATAATGGGCATTCAAGCTCTTTGACATAACCACCCCTCGAGAACTACATTAACCCATGATGAAACAAGATGACAAGATAACACAATTTTAGACTCGTCCAATTTCAAATAAGCTGCAGACGACTTTGTGCTTTGGGTAAGAAAATATTGTTAATAATTAAGTTTTGTTTGGTTAGCAACTTAATCGTCGTAACTACAGCTTATTCAAGTTGTAGATACGTCGTTTAGGTCGTCATCCAACTATTTTTCCAGACTAATGGCAAAAAAATCTACAAAATATCGCCATTTAAAATTAAAGCTGGACTTCCTGTCGGGGTCGTTGGGCGTAGCTAGTGCAGCTAGTGGGCGGGGCAAGCGATTGGTCTGTTTCCCTCTGGTAGATACAATTTAGCGCTGCATCATGGAAGAGGCCGTCACATGCTTTTCGGGGGGGGGCTTTACACCTTTCTACCTTTTTCTAAATTTTTACGACCTCGCAGAAAAATTGGTTAAGTATTGTCGGAAATGAAGAAATTGCTTCTTACAAACATTTTGTTCATTTACCACAGTTTTTGCTAACTAAAAAGCATTTTTATACATAAACTCTTTTGAACTATTACCACACGATCTGTAGGGTTTTTTTTGTCGCTGATTAAGTGCAATAAGAATGCAGGAAAAATGTATAAACCAATTATTGGCTGACAAATCTTTAAGAGAGAACACTAAAAGTAACTTCAAAGTGTAGCTTTACGCCGCTTATGTCGCCAAAGAAAGATTTTCCATTTTTCTCAATCAAATGTGCGACCGCAGAGTCTTTTCTCGGTAAATTTACGGTGAATCAGTGATGTGATCATGGATAGCGATCCGTTAGTTGACAGATCGCTGGTCCCGCCCACTAACTCCGCTGGCAAGCAACAACCAATGAGCTCCGACAGGAAGTTCCGCTTCGATTTGAAACGGCGTTATTTTATATGCCCAATAACTTATGACAATAAGCTGTAGTTATAACGTTTAACCCTTTCCTGTTTCTCGAAATTTTAGACTGGCCCAATTTTGAAACATGGTACAGACGACAATGAAAATTGAGTTCAATTTGAATAGATAGTATTATATGTGGTAGAAAATATTGTGATAAAAGAAGAAATTGCTTGATACAAGCAATTTCTTCTTTAATCACATCATTTTCTTAAGTATATAATTGCATGGACGTAAAAATCAGTGATTATACAGGAAAGGGTTAAGTCGACAAACCAACATAAATGCTTCACATAAATATCTTTCGATGTCAGATTTCATAGTTCAATTTCGGATTTAATGAATGATTTGATTCGTCAATTGATTATTTTGGTTGACAAGCGGGAGAGGTCAATTGAAGAGTTTCCAGTAAAAGTTGTGTAGCTGTATTAGACAGAATAAGGGATATGCAAGTCAGCAACTGAAAGGATCTGGCCAAAGTGGTCACTTAGGTTAAAGGATATCAGTTGATAACGTGTTACATGTAATTTCTGTTCAGATGGGTTACTTCAAAAAGGGACATAATGGGACTTACTCGTGAATCATATAAAGAAGTACAAATCCATAGGCGTCCTAGAAGGCTCGAAACTACAGCTTAATTCGGTTGTTTTGACCGCCGAACGATTACGCGATAGTTGAAGATAGGTAGTATTTCTGAAGATATTTTATAAAACTGCAGAAGCGTATCGTCGTTGTCGTTCTAAAACCACATAACTACAGCTTAATTCAAGCTGTAGTTACGAGGCTTTAGAACGACAACGACGATATGCGGAAAGCGACTTGAAAACTGAAAGTGGTCAATATTTAAGAAGAATGGCGTATTCGTCCGATTCTCGTTTCTCTTTCTCTTATCCTTTCAGGAAATAGGCAATATCCTGATATAATACATCATCGGTTCATTAGGGTCATATGAACAGTATTTCCTTCCCGAGCAAAGGGGATTTTAACCAATCTTTATTGTTCCAACTTAACCCCTTCCCACTCAATTCTGCCTCTAAACTCCCCCAATGAAATTAGCCCTGGAAAAACATTGCTTTTGAACAAGCAATGTACTCATTATCCACAATGATTTTTACTTCGTGAGACGATAAAATTTAAAATTTCGTCGACTTGAAATCGTCGTCTGCAACTTGTTTAAATTTGGAACAGTCTAAGATGTTGTTGTTTGAAAACGGGATAAAAGGATATGTAGGGGGCAATTATTATTTATTGTAACATTAACACATGTATAATCTCTAATATATTAGATTGAAGGCGAGCAAAATGTCGTATCTACAGCTTTATTCAAGCTGTAGTGACGACATTTTGCTCGTCCGCTGTTAAAAACGGCGTTAAACCCAATTCAATCAATCAATCGTCCGCTGAAGATTTATCTCCTCTTGTTTTGTATATCAAAAATCAGTCTAAAATATCCATGGCCGTCACGTGTTAAATCACTCTTTGAATATGCCACTCGATAGAATACTAATTGTTGTTGAAAAAGAAGATAATTCTTTTGACTTAAACTTTCTCTTCCCCAACAGCGCTTCCCTATTGCAATAAATCATATTGATGGGCTGTGAAGAAAAAAAAACAATAGTAAAAGAGAGTATTTGACAGATCTAAGTAGATTCTATATCGACCAGCCTAAACCGTTGTGTAGAGTATGTATTTTACTGATTATCAAATGACAAAATGACAAAATCTTAGACTGATCCAATGAAAAGAGGTTGTGGACAACATCTCAAACATTGCCTGATTTTGCAAATGAATGTCCTGCTATACAGAACATTGTAAATAAAAGTAGTTGTTGCTTGAAACAAGTATCTGTTTTCCTCACAATGTTTTCTTTGGGTACCTTTCCTTAGCTCGTAAAAAGTGAGATTTTTGAAAATGGCCTAATCTTTACATAATCATGAGGCTTGGGTAGCGCCCGACAAAATGTTGGTATTATACATGAACCATTAATTTATACTAATATTTTTTTTTTTTTTGGTTCGATTGCGACGAAAGCTGTAAGCTCATAGAATCTCTCTCGAACACTCACAATCCAGATGTTTTCACGTTCCTGAAAGAGAGGCGGTAGCTTAAAACCCACTGCCATCTACTTTTACAGTTGTTTAGACTGGGGCTTGTTATTAAGTGCATTGCCCATGAACACACCCCGGTGCCTATAGGACTCGTGACCTTCAGAACACCATTGCCATAACCCTACATGCACCATTGTCAACTCAGTGGACCAAAACCTATGAAGTCATAAAATTACGTTGTTTTCAAATGTTGAAATTAGTTTCGCTAGCTGTATTTATTACATACACTAATGGTGGGGTTTCAATATGCGGGCGACCATCGAGAAATTTAAGATATGATCGATTTTTGATGCTTTTTCCATGAACCTGAATGGGTGAAATAAGACTTAAATAAACTGATCGACGTCTTTTATCCCCCCCCCTTTATGTATATTAATATATTCGTATTTTTCTATCAGAAAGTTCCTAATCAATGTCAATTAATTTGTAAATGTCATTAGCGATGTGAATGCAGTTGTGGCATGTTTTAGTCCATTCCCACTCAATTGCGCTTTTTGACATCCATTAAGAAAACAGCTTAGAAACATCGTGGATGATGAAGAGATTGCTTGTTACAAGAACTTTCTTCATTGTCCACAATGTTTTCAACTTTTAAAGGCAAAGATTTTCTAAATTCGCCCAACTTGAAATTGTCGTCTGCAATTTCTCTCAATTTGGACAACTCTGAAAGTTTGTTGTGTAGGAATGGATTAAACGATCTAAATTAGTTATATGAATGCAATTATAAATGGCCGGTTTTCTAATTAATTAGTTCAATCAGCTTCAAATAAATGTTTTCTTAACCCATTCCCACACAGTTCCGCTTGTTCTCGTCCCGAAAAAACTCTTTGGAAAATATTGTGGAAAATGTAGAAATCCCAATCTTTCCAAAAAGAGAATGAATTTGAAGATTTCGTCATATGAAAGTTGTCGTCTGCAAATACTTTGAATAAGGAATTTTATAATATTATAAAAATGTGTCGTCTGGTAATAGGGTAATTTTAGAAAAATATATTTGCTCAAATCATCACACATCGAGAAGTAGCAAGACAACCTTGTTACATTGATTCTTCGGATACGAGATAAAGAGTAAACTCACAAATGGGATACGAGATAAAGAGTAAGCTCACAAATGGGATACGAGATAAAGAATAAGCTCACAAATAGGATAAGGGATAAAGAATAAGCTCACAAAAAGGATACGAGATAAAGAATAACCTCATATGTGAAATACGAGATAAAGAGTAAGCTCACAAATAGGATACGAGATAAGGAGTAAGCTCACATGTGGAATACGAGATAAAGAGTAAGCTCACAAATGGGATACGAGATAAAGAGAAACCTCACAAATTGGATACAAAATAAAGAATAAACTCACAAATGGGATATGGGATAAATGGTAAACTCGACTAATTTAAGACGTTACAGCCGAGGCCACAATGCTGTTGTGATTCTCGGTCCTTTCCTTTCCGACGATTGTCTTCACCTAATCGGTGAATAATCGTAAACCTAACGTCGCTAAACCGCCAAAAAGGCTGAACATAAATGTTGAAGTTCAAAGTTCACTGCGCCGCTTGAAGAATGTTCTGAAGTCATTATTGTACTTTTCTGATTGCTTAGCTCTCAAGACTTTCCCGTACAATCTCTGATTTATACGTCTTATTATATTATATTTGAGAATACATTGTGATAAAGAATAAGAAATTGCTTGTCACAAGCAATTTCTTCTTTACCCACAATGTTTTTTATCATTTAGGATTGTAATTTTTTAATTGTACACCCTTTATAATGTCGCCTGCTATTTCTTTGAATCCAGATCAAAATTTTGAAAAAGCAGTCAAGGGTTATTTACAATTTAGTATCAAATCGATTAATTATTAAGAATCTGACAACACAAACATAAGTTTAGGTAGGAAAAGAGAGAATGAATTGCCAAATAAAGAAAAAAATGCTTACTCAAGACATAAAAAGGATTTGTTCAGAAACTTGTTTAGATATTCACTCACAGTGTCGCTTAAGCCCTTAAGAAATACGGATCCCGGAAAAGTGTGTGGGAAAAGGAGAAAATGCTTGTAACAAGTATTTTATCCTTTTCTCACAATGTTTTCTTCAATGTCTGGCACCATTTTTTCAAATTTTAGTGCAATTAGAAATATCGTCTACAACTTCTTTGAATTTGGAGGAGACTAAAAATTTGCCGTCTGGTAATGGGTTGAGGGAAAATGAAAATGGATTAGCCTACCTGTAAAAATCACTGTAAGCGACACTTATATATTCCCTTATATAACTCACATTTTGGTGTTGCTATACGAGGATTTTATTTTATCAACTGAATGTGAACCGTAAGATGTGTATATTTGATCACGTTAAAAAACTATTTATGTATATAACAGACAGGGATATCTTTAAAATTGCTACTTACAGCCCCGCCTACGAAGAGGAAGGGGGTATATTGGTTTCACATTGTCTGTCTGTCTGTCTGTCTGCCCATTTATCCGTCCGTCCTTCCTCATTTCGTTTCCGTGCTTTTATATGGAACAATTTACCTATAATCATGCAAATTCAAGCAGTTATTGCAAATGATCCATCAAAGTACCTTATTGTTTTACGGTCACGTAGATCAAAGGTCAAGGTCAAACTTTAACTTTTATTGAAAGCCGTGTTCGTGTTCTAGCTCATAAGCCATCTGACCTAGGACTTTGAAACTTTATAGAAATGTTACCCACAACCCACGCAGGTGCCGTAATGTTTGAAAATGTCAGCTGTGATATACTTGAGTGACAAAATACTGCTGGGGTTATGAGTTCACTAACCGACACGTGTATCTATGATTTTTTAAGTTACAGTATGAACAATTTTCAATCTCAACATTGATTTTGACCTTTCATTTATCTGAACAAACCTCTTTTGTACTACTGTTACGCCAAATCAGGAACAGAACTTAATGTACCACTATTCAATGATGAAGAAATATCCAGACAATGCATTAGTTAATAGTTGAGCTCATTCTATATTACTTAAATATTCGACTCATTAACCAAGCACTTACATTTTTCACAAGCGCCCTTCGTAGACAACGTGTTTACTTTAAGTCTCAAAAAGTCCGTAGCTAAAGGTAATGATTCCCCGGAATACGTACAGGACCAACAGTAACGCTGTTTAAGATATACTTTACATGTTTTTTTTATCAATTTTAAGTCGCCTGGCTGCGTAATCAATCAGGATCACTTTGTTTTCGTGCTCATGTGTGGTGGGTGCAGTTTACATGTATTTTACGAAGACAATCCGCTACGGAACTTTTAGCTAAAGTGATATTCCAGATTTTTTCTGAAATTGTAATTTATCCCAATTAATTTCGCAATTACGAAACAACGGAGAAGTATATTGTTATTGAGAAATAAAATTGGCTAATGTAACCAATGCAGGATTAAACCCGATCTTATCGGTCATTGGTTATGTCATCTCATTGGCAAGGCATATAGGTTTCTCATGTGTGTTCAACTAAAAGCATAGTAAATTCCGGAAGATTCAAAAGAGTTTCATTATTATTGGAAGATAAAAGATATATATAAATCGGGAAATTCGGACCTAGGAAGGACCTACAATAAACACCTATTCATCTCTACGAATCTAGAGTTTTATGTTCTGCTTGGCGGTATTTGGAGAAAACCCGAGTTATGACCAAAGCTGGTTATTTTTATCGTTCAGCTAATGATGACGTAATAGTATCATCTACCGCTGTTGTCGACATTTTGAATTTCAAATTTGAGACTTTGCGCGATATTTCAAACTATTACACATGTTCGCCAAAATAAAACTCAGATCAGCCTGGGCATCCTCACATACTGATTAGAGTCTTCACTATGCGCTCTATGGATAGATACTTACCTAACGTTTCCTAAGACGATCAGCGAATATTGTAAATAATATGACTAGCTTTCCAGGCTTCCTAATGACTGGGCTTCACAAACGTGTGCAATAGCTGGAAATGTCAATTGACCAATCGTGGGTGTCAGTCAAATATTCAGTAAACCAATGAACTCGTTCAATTTAAGTTAAAGTGAGATTTGCACTTCGACATGATCCGCCATGTTTGTTAAGCCTTTTTGTTGGTTAAGCGACTTAAACGTCGTGACTACAGCTTATTCAAGCTGTAGTTATGATGTTAAGGTCGCCAACCAACAATTCTACTTTTTATTACACGTTACTTTCTATAAATTTTGCAGAATAACGCTTTTAAATACCGAAGTGTAAATTCCTGTCGGAGACAATGGGAGGGGTCAAAGGAGTATGTGGGTGGGGCCAGCGATTGAAAAATTGACGGATCGGTGGCAACAGCCACTTAGCTCCGGCAGGAATTTCTACTTAGACAGTATTCGGAATTATTTTGCTAAATTAATGGCCAGTAACACGTAAAAAGAAAAAAAATGCCTGATCTAAAGGTCGTAACTATAGCTTGAATAAGTTGTATTTACGATGTTTATGTCGCCATATTCAACTAAACTGCTTTACGAAAACGTCGGCCAATTTCGGGGTTCAAAGTTCTCAACATGAATATTTTGATTGGTCGATAGATCTTTGGATTGACAGCCGCGAATTGCCCGTTTATATCACTAGATGAAATGCCGCTTCAATGCTTTGGTCAATTTTGAGTATTCTATAAAATGGTGGTTTAAAGTCGTGAAACTTTCATAGCAAATCGAAAGTTGTATCATCTTTTGTGATTGTTTTGATAAATCCGGTACGATGTGTAGCTAAAATCTTAGCAACTGCTAGGCAAAAACTAATCTCGATATGACGGATCTATTGTTGGGGGGTGCATTACTTTACCCTGCAATGTTCAAAGTCTACCTTTGTGATCATGCCGCCTGTCATAAGGTGTTGTGGTGTGTCATCATGGGTACACTCTAGAGTTTTAGGCCGCGAACATAGCGCAGTGCTGACGCGTAGGATTCCTAATCAATAGGGCCCGGGTCCGATCCTTGTCGCGCGAATATCCTTTTCGACATTTGTCTCCAACCAATAGTTAGATAATAGTAAACCTAAGTAGGATGAGCAGCTGGATCCTCAGAAAGGATGTTGAGGTAGTAGTAATGTAATATATAACAGAAATATATGGATGGTGCTCTAGCTTCCGCAATATGACTGAAATACTGCTGAAATTAGCGTTCAACCCCATACAATCAATCAATCAATTAATTAATCAATGTTTCAATCAAACAAACAATCAATGATTTATTTGGTACATTGTCTTCAAAAATTGTTAGCGTATACTATTTAGGGAGAACCAATTCTGCCATGTTGAACGAAAAGGTATGCTCCTTTATCAGAAACAAAACTAATAAGTATCATACAGCCTCCATTTTTTTGGCATTAATTTAAGCAATTGTTTCGAATTCTCAAGTTTGGTACTGATAAACAGCTATAAAGATGATCATCATCCTGGGCAACCGTCATACCACAGTTGGTAGGGTATCAGACTCCTAATCTTCAACCATGGGGTCTCTTGGGTTCGATCTCCACCGACGGCACCTATCCTTTCCGACAGTTGTCTCTCACCAATGGGTTGATGATCGTAAACCTAGGTAGGATAGCAACTGGGGGCTAGGTAAGGAAGTAATTGTAGTACTTGTGCGAAATATACCAGGTACCATTGTTAGGTGCTAAAGCCCCCGCGATATGACTTGTAGAGAAGCCAATGGAACTGTTGAGTTTATTTTGGTAAGATGAAATTAGTGACGGACGAAAATTATATCCCCCACAAGGGCTCATCTAGCATTCGGCCTGTTCAGCTAAGAGTTTTGTTTTGTTTGTTTTGAATGGGGTTTTACGCCGCTTTCAACAATCTTTAAGTTATATCGCGGCGGCTAGAGCACCTAACAATAGAATCCTGGTATTTCTCACTCCAGTACTACCATTACATCCTTTCCTAGCCTCCAGCTGCTATCCCACATAGGTCTTCGATTATCGACCCATTGGTGAGAGACAAATAGTCGGAAAGGATGAGTGCCGCCGTCGGGGATCGAACACGGGACCTCTATTCAGCTAAGAGTAATTAATAGTCTGAAAATTGTATTTTATTTGGTTTTACTAACAACATTCCTCACAATTCAGACTTTATACAATCATTAGAATAATATTGAAGGAAATTTCAAGGAGAGTAGAAATTGAAACATTCAAGACACTTCGATTCCAATACAAGTATATGTCAGAATGTTCCATAAATTGACCAATCGCGATTTATCAATCAAGGAATCAATCATTGGCCACTATTTGTGTGACACATTGTAGTTTGTTTGGCGACTTAAACGTCGTAACTACAGCTTCTTCAAGCTGTAGTTACGACGTTTAGGTCGAATACCAACCATTTTACTTTTTTAAAAAAAAAAAAAAAAAAAAACCGCCATTTTACCTTATTTTGAAAATAACGCCGTTTAAAATCGAAACGGAACTTCCTATGGGAGCCAATGGGATTAGCAAACGGAATAAGAGGGCGGGATCAGCGATAGGTCTATTGTTGTTGATTTCAATTTGTAGGATGTACTATGATATGTCTACTATTCTACGGTCTGCTGTACGAGTCAGTTGACATTTGGAACCCTAGGTGGGGGCCGAAGATTCTGATAGTGCATTGGGGAGTCGTATACCCGCAAAGAATCGTATGTATCACTAGAGTTAATGTGATCGTTATGATCCTCATAGGCTCTGTTTGCGTGAGAGATTCCCTGGCCTGAAACGAATCGCCTCCTATAACGAGAAGGAAAGAGATATATAAAATAGGTTAATTAATTTACTCGGACTTAACAGATTCAAAATATATGATTCTCGTTATATAATAGAAAGGCCAATCTCCATTTGAGTAGGCAGAATTCAAGCGAGAGATAAGAATGAATTTGTTTTTCATTGTAATAATTTCACTGTTGATTTTTCCCTATTTAAATTATCAAGTGATAATATCTATATTATACCAGAAAACATTAAAGAATTCGCCTTTTCGTAAGAAAATTGTAATGCGAGCCAATAAAGCACATTGGTTGGAAAGCTAGAGTACGAGAAGGAAAATATGAGAATGAGAGAGTACAAACATGAGAGCGGGAAGTAAGCTATGTTTTCGTTGCCTTGCTCTCATGTTTTCAACAACCTCTTTGGTTCTCACTCTCGTACTTTTACCATCGTATTCTTGTTGTCTTACCCTGATATTCCCATCGTCGTACTGTCGCTGTTCTTCACTCGTCTTCCGAATCACACGCTCAAAGAAAACTTAAGGTCAAAAAATGAATTGCAAGTGGAATATAACGGAAACGTTGTCAGTCACAACTTCACTTGTATTTTTATTATTCCGAGGTGAAAAAAATAGTTGTTTAAAAACTGAAGATGATAACATTGCGATCTAGAGAGCATGACGACGCAAGTTCTGCGCCGAGAATAAAAAGTACGATTACTTGGACACAATAGCACGGTTGTTAGTTAGTGACATGAAAACAATGACAAGAGGACAATGGTGGTCCTAAATCACTAACCTGAACAATGCGAAAATTAAAGAACTTCTTTGTATTAAAAAAGGTGTAACTGGAGCAAAAGCAAATATAACAAAGAATTTGGACTTACTCGAGAAACATTGAATAATGTTACATACCATTTTGACCAAATGGGTATAATTTTAGCAACGTTGTGTGTCATTTTTGACACCAGGGTTGTTATTTTAGCGATTTTGGTAGAGATCCACATGGATATGCTATATATATATATATATATATATATATATATATATATATATATATATATATATATATATATATATATATATATATATATATATATATATATATATATATATATATATATATATATATATATATATATATATATATATATATATATATATATATATATATATATATATATATATATATATATATATATATATATATATATATATATATATATATATATATATATATATATATATATATATATATATATATATATATATATATATATATATATATATATATATATAT
>OX336368.1:49034971-49255971 GCA_946902895.1 Fragum fragum
AAAACTGCCACGCCCATATTTGGGCGTGAAACGAAATTCTGCGAACAATTTTTGAAAAAGGGTCACCCAAGGAACATTCATGCCAAGTTTGGTTGAAATTGGCCTAATGGTTACTGAGTAGAAGATGTTTAAAGATTTCTAAGTCAAAAACTGCCATGCCCTGCCACAACTTTTGAAAAGGGTCACCCAAGGAACATTCATGCCAAGTTTGGTTGAAATTGGCCCAATGGTTACTGAGGAGAAGATGTTTAAAGATTTTCTAAATCGAAAACTGCAACGCCCTGCCACGCCCATATTTGGGCATAAATCAAAATTCCACGAACAACTTTTGAAAAGGGTCACCTAAGGAACATTCATGCCAAATTTGGTTGAAATTGGCCCAATGGTTACTGAGGAGAAGATGTTAAAAGATTCCTAAGTCAAAAACTGGCACGCCCTGCCACGCCCATATTTGGGCATAAATAAAAATTCCACGAACAAGTTTTGAAAAGGGTCACCCAAGGAACATTCATGCCAAGTTTGGTTGAAATTGGCCCAATGGTTACTGAGGAGAAGATGTTTAAAGATTTTCTAAATCAAAAACTGCCACGCCCTGCCACGCCCATATTTGGGCATAAATCAAAATTCCACGAACAACTTTTGAAAAGGGTCACCTAAGGAACATTCATGCCAAATTTGGTTGAATTCCGCCCAGTGGTTACTGAGGAGAAGATGTTTAAAGAATTGTTGACGACTTCCGACGCACGACGCATGATGGACAAAAGGTGATACCAAAAGCTCACCTTGAGCATGTTGTGCTCAGGTGAGCTAAAAAGACATTATGACAAAAGGAGAAATTACTTACAAAAGAAAATTCTCCTTTTTACTGAATTGTTTTTACCCTATCTTTAGTTTGTTTTTCAATGAAATGGGCTTTGAAAGTTTTTTACTAGTCTAAAAATTTGTAATTGGTTAAACCTAGACCCATGCTTTAATTCCTTTTTATTAGAAGTAGGTTAATTCAGATTGGTATCAGCAAGAGCTTCACTGAGCAGCGCATATACACCCAAAGGGACTTGTCAGTGAAAAAACACAGTAATTTTAGTCTAATTTGCAAAGTCAAAGGCAGATAATGCCAAAACTACTTGAGGGGTCAAAATAATTCATGTCTCATGCAAAGCTAGATGTCACAGAGATTTCTATGGCAAGTTTTAGTTCATTCCAATTGAAACTGTAGGAGTTGGAAACACAAAAAATTGCTAACAACAGTCAGTCAGATGGATGGATGACTAGAGCTATAACGTAATATAACCTAGATATTTATTAATTAGTTAAATCATGTAAAGATTACCTTTATGGGGCATCAGAGCATAGGAAAATGAATGTGTGTGAATGTCAGCATTTAAGTCTGGAGCTTTTGGGGCCCTCAATCTACAATTAAAATCAGCATATTAATGGATTAGCGCAAACAGTTGTAACTGCCTATGTGTTTATAGGCAGTTACAACTGTTTCATGATGACCCATCAATATATTGTATTAGTGACAATGTCTTTAAAGTAGAATTATTCTGTTTACTTTCAAATCAAGAAATTCAAAATAATTTCAGGATGTACATTTATTACTAAATAAATGAATAGTCTAAATCAATACCAGTGCTCTTTTAATACTTAATGAGGATATGAAACCAAGATATTGAAGCTACAGTCCAGTTTTATACAATGTGCAGAGGATCTCAAGTTTATGAAGTCTTGATTATGGGTGATGAATAAACTGTTTGTTACAAACAATTTCTACATTGGCGAGAAAGTTTTTCATAGTTCTTGACAGGTATGAAGACAGGACTGTATTGCAATGAGTGAAAGATGTAATATTTTGTCACATGATGATGGTGCCTTTACCCTGGGTTTGGGATCATTGTCCCATACAACAAAGATTTTGACACTATTTGTTAACAGTTTGTATATGTTTTGCAAATAAAATCACAACTTTTAACCGGGAAATTATCCCTCACACCTAATCCAAACCACACAAGAAATTCATAATGCATTTTCATGAAATCTTCAAGATATGCAAAATACCTAGCAATGCATATCATTCAATTCAAAAACTTACTCAGAGATTTATCAAAACTCTCAAGCTAGGGCTGCTCTAAAGATTGTTTGCTTGCATATATTTTAGTAAAAGAAACTGTTAGTTTAGAAACTACTTACAGAGACAATCTAAGAATATTTTTAACAGCCGAATGACCATATTTACAGTCATTGAGTACAGCAACTCCAAACCCATGTTCTGATATATCAGACCACTTCAAGCCACATACCTTCAATAAACAAGTAAACCCATTCCCACACGAGAAAATTTTAGACTGGTCCAAATCTAAAGTAGATGCAGACGACAATTTTAGGTTGATTAAATTCTTAAACGCTTTGTCTTTTGGGGTAGAAAACATTGGGGACATTGAAGAAATTGCTTGAAACAAGCAATTTCTTCTATGTCCACATTGTTTTCCAAAGCCTTTTTGTTGAGGGGCATACAATGGAGGGCTTGTATGGAAATGGGTTATCATTCTAAATATAAAATTGATTCTATAATATTCAAGTTGATATTACGAATTAATATAGATACCTATGATATACAAATTAAATTTATGAATTAGTATCGAAACCTACAGTTTACAATTAAAATTCTGAATTACCAATAGTCTAGATACATACAATATTAGTATTAGTTAATACTCTGATTAAGTCTAGATACCTACAATATATAACAGGCCTGTGAGGGCATGGGACGCTTTGCTGGTTATAAAGTTTTTTGTTAAAGTAAAGGATCTTTTAATATAACCTATAATTGTTTTGTGCAATTTCAAAGACAATTTGATAATAACTGTTAACTTCATTACATGAATAAGAATGTTTTGAACGAGAGTAGGTAGGGCCCCTTTTCCTTTGTTTCCAATGCCACAATTCTTCCATGGATCTTTGAGGAGAATGCGATAAAAACTGTTGATTTTATTGTGTTTACAAGGATACTTCAATAAGTTCTCATAAGGCCCTTTTCCATGATACTTCCTTTACCCATTTTTAAAAAGAATCAATTCTTAGGATTATACAATCATTCTGTGAAAGTTTGAAGAGAATTTGATGTAAACTATGGATTTTATTCTGTAATACAATTTCCATATGATCCCTTTTCCCATGGTTCTTGACTGATCAGATCAAATTTCAAAACGATAGGACCATGATGGTCCTAAATCGCTCACCTGAGGCATCTGCAAATTACAGTACTTTTTTATAAAAAAGACACAACTTGAGCAAAATAAATAAAACAAAATTAAAATTTTGGGCTTTGTACAAAACAATCCAGTAATGCTTTACAATAACAAGAGGGCCAGAATGGCCCTAAAATTGCTCACCTGACTAATGTAAGATGATTAAAAAAAAAATTAAAAGAACAAATGGCATGCTTGACCTTGAGCTTTGACATTGAGGTTATCTAAGAATTTCTTTCAAATGGAAAATCTACTCACAATTGAGATTAATGGTGACATTTTATTTTTAGCAACCAAAAATTTCCCTCACAAATATAGACTAAGGCACATACACCAACTTTTCATAGAGACAACTTTGTCAACTTTGTCTTGCTTTGTCTTGCTCACTACAAGCAGGCTTGACAAAAAGAAAGTAATTATTATCTTAAAAGTAGTCCTGTTTGCTAAACACTGGTGATCAGTTGTTGTTTCTCACTAGTTACCCATCTCACTTGTGCATACCACTTGTATTTTGCCGATTGGTGGCAGGAAAAAGGTAATTGTCACAATGATTGTGCCAAATGTCCAAAGAAAGATCACCAAGTTGTTTTTAACAATTTTTCAGTTATATTGCGGAATATTTATCAATTGATTCCTGGTATTTCTCGCACCAGTATTACCATTACATCCTTTCCTAGCCTCGAGCTGCCATCATCTACCCATGGGGAGACAAAATGCGGTAAAGGATATGTGCTGCTGCAAAGATGCAATCCCACGACACCCAAGGTTCCCACAATTTTCTGCTTGCAAAAGTCAAGACTTATTTCCAGGATATTTTTCTAAATTTCAATACTTCTTATTCATTGACAAAAATTAAAGGATTATTATGGTACAGATTGTTGAATCCCAGAGACCCCATTTTATTGATGTCAAACTAAAACCCTAAACTTTGTCCTGAAAACTACAATATAAAATAATGTATAAATTTGATTGCTTCTAGACGTGTAGATTGTCAATATCATGATAATGATAATTAATTTCAATGTCTATTTACCCAGAGTTCTCTTTTTCATTGAATTGAATTTGCACTTTGTGCTAAGATGAGCTTAAAATTGATTGATTGATTGAATGGGGTTTAACACCACTTTTAACAGTACATTGTATTTCAGTCATATCGCGGCAGCTGTAGCACCTAGCAATGGATTTCTGGTACACCAGCACTACCACCACATCCTTTCCTGGCTTCAAGCTGCTATCTCACTTAGGTTTACGATTATCCACCCATTGGTGAGATACAAATGTTGTAAAGAATATGTGCAGCCACCGGGGATCAAATCCGACAAAATTTCAAAAAGAAATATCCTAATAATGATTTTATCTTTCTTTGAAAGTTTAAAGTAAATCCAATGAAATATGGGTACTTCATTAAGTTAACTAGAATATTAAAAAAAAATATATCATAGGACCCCTTTTTACATGATACCTTTAGTATTGTTCCCAATAATGAAAAGAACCTTCTTATGGTTGTACAATTACATGTATTCTGTGAAAGTTTGTAGTGAATCCAGTGAAATCTAGGGACATCATTGTGTTAACTACTGTAAATTTTTGCATCATCTTATTTTTGTGTGAGCAGGACCCGAAGACTTAATAGCAGGTTCATGAATTCGCGAGCGGCCATATGATACTTTGGTAATTTCCGTAAGTATCCCCAGAAATACACTGTTGAAGAAAAAATCTATATACGATTACAGTCCATTTCCATACTGACCTATGAAAAGAATGATTTCTTGTAATCTATTTCAGAACATTTTTACCTATTCTCTTTTCTCATAGTATAACGATTTCTCTTCTGAAATCATTCTAAGATCGCAAAGTGTACATTGAAGTTAAAGTTGTTTTTTTTAAAAAGCTAAAACGTTGTTACCAAAAAATCAGTTTAAGGTTGTAATATGTGTACACACTTACGCCCTTAAACAACTAATACATCGAGTTATCATTTACCAAACTGTCAGATTATGAAATAATTTAATCCCAAGTCAAAAAAGGTACAATTGTTTAATTTTAACTGATTCATTTAACATCGCATGCTTTCAATTTGTTAAAAGGTTCTAAGAGTCTATATAATCAGTAACAACTTTTTAGCTCTTTGTTGTGTAATTGTCGTCGCCTAGAATCTTATCACCTCGTCTGCTTTCCATTGTTATGTTTGTATACCTGTGTTCAATAGACTAACTTGGCAGGTTATAATTTTTTTCGGCCTGCTAAAGATTCGTCCTTTTCTCAAAATTTATTTATTTGTTTTTTGTGCTGAGGACGTGATGATCCCCATATGTGGGATAATACCGAAATAGGTAAATATTTTGTCATTTGATCTTTGTCGGTCTGCGGCTTCAGACTTGAGACCTTTACATACCTTTGTGAACAAAATGGTCCAATTCTTACATTGGCGAGCTCCCTGTTGCGCGTACATTAGCAAAAATAAAACCCTAGCTAATAAAACCCGATTTATAGAATATCTAAATAAGTTTTTCTTAAGGCCCCTTTTTGTGTGATACTAAACGGATCAGATCCAGTCAAAATCAACAATATTGATGATGGTAAGGCCCCTTATCTCCTGAAACTTAACAGATCAGACCAAATTTACAAAGGAATAATCTAAATGATAGTACAATCATTCTATTAAACTTTAAAGAGAATCTGATAAAGACTGAGGATATTCTTGTGTAAATGAGGATTTTGTAAATTTCATACAGCCCCTTTCCCTGTGATACCAGACAGATCAGACCCAATTTCCAAAGAAATTTGAAAGAAAAGACGCCTAGCGGGATATGCCATCGCTTTAGCTCTTTTGGCCTTTGGCCAGTAGAGCTTTAAAGTAAATATTTAGAAGTAGTCTGGACCATTTCTCACACAGCCATTGACTTTCACAACCCAAGATATGATACACAGTGAATGTAGGAAGGAAAGCATACACAGGATGAAATGATAAGTTTTTATGTTCCTACCTTGAAATTGTAGAATCGCACTTGAAAAATTAATTGTGTGGGGTCAAGTATATTG
Organism: Fragum fragum; assembly: GCA_946902895.1. NCBI lineage: Eukaryota > Metazoa > Mollusca > Bivalvia > Cardiida > Cardiidae > Fragum > Fragum fragum. The sequence continues at coordinate 49,041,262 of OX336368.1, forward strand.
TACCAGCTGGTGTTCCTAACTATGGCTTGCTATTTTTTCTCTCACAAATACAACTACAACAGTCAATCAGTATCACCAGCTGCTCGAACCATTTTGCATACTACTTATCATTAGCCTCTTAGCTTTATATTTTGTGAATGCAGAACACATCTGGCTGAGTTGCCCTGTGCTCAAAATCCTAGTGTCATGGGTTCAAACCAAACATCTGCAGTTGTTCTTTCCAACAAAAGTAATTGCTTGGACCACATCACTGTATTTCATTTGGCATTACAATTTTGATTTCGATTGACTTACATCTATCAATTATAAACAAGTAACAAGAGGCCCACAGATCCTTATTGGTCACCTGAGTCCAAAGAGCACAAAAACAGATGAATGTCCACAAGATTATGCTAAATACCAAATATCAAAGCCTTTAAGTTTGGGAGAAGAAGCTCTTTTAAAAGTTTTCAGTAAACACTGGTGACATCTTGTAATGGTCCAATACTGACCCCGGGGCCATAATTTATACAATCTTGATAGAGGTCCACCAAATGATACTGTATACCAAATATCAAAGCTCTACGCCCTCCTGGTTGGGAGAAGAAGAGTTTTAAATTTTCACTATTTAAGCCCTTTGTAAAATTTGTGTTGTCTGGGAATTGGTTAAGTATGACCCAGGGGCCCTAATCTGTACAATCTTGATAGAGATCCACCAAATGATGCTACATACCAAATATCAAAGCTCTAGGCCATCTTGTTTGGGAGAAAAAGGTTTTTAGAATTGTCACTATATAAGCCTGTTAAACTTGTGATGTCCTGGAACAGGCTTATTTTGTCTCTTGGGCCATAATTTATACAATCTTATTAGAAATCCACCAGATGATGCTACATACCAAATATAAAAAGTCTTGGCCCTCCAGTTTGGTAGAAATAGATTTTTGAAATTTTATTATATAAGCCTATCTTAAACTTGTGATGTCCGAGTACAGGCTAATTTTGGCCCTGGGGTTATAATTTATACATTATTGATAGAGGTCCACTACATGATGCGTATTAGAGCTGGTTTGGTAGAAAAAGATTTTCAAAGTTGTCACTATGTAAGCTTATGTACCCCCCCCCATCTTTGCCCCCCCTCTCAAGCACAGTCATTTCTTGACAGATTTTTTTCCCCTTTTAGGGCCCTTATGGGGCCCAAAGGGGAGATAACTTCATTAGGTGTACAAATCTGAAGCATCTTCCTATAAGGATGCTTCCTGCCAAGTTTGGTTGAAATCCATCCTAGGCTTCTTAAGAAGTCAAAAATGTAAAAAACACACCACCCACAACGCTTGACGATGGACAAAGCACGATCACCTTTGGTCTAGTGACCTAAAAATTTAACGCACAATGTCGGACAAAACACGATCGCAGTAGGTCACCATGACCTTCAGTCAGGTCAATCAGGTGACCTCAAAAGCCTTAAACCATTTCCACATTATCTGCTTTTTGACACACCTCAAAACAAGAGGGCAATTGGCCCTGGTGCACTCATCCAAGATAAAGGCTATTTTTCTTTCAATAGTCAAATTTAATGCTAAGGCAACTGAGATCAATTCTTTCAGCTTTTTTTGAAGGGGATCACTTAAGGAACATGTCTGCCAAATTTTGTTGAAATTGGCCCAGTGGTTTGGGAGGAGATGTCGTTTAAAAATCCATCTTTGTTTCTATATAAGATCACTACCACCCCTGGGGATCTGCCCCTGGGACCCAAGTGTAATGATTTTAGCTATTACAAAAGAGGTCAATATACGGATGCTTCAATATCAAAGCATTAGGCCTTCTGGTTCAGGAGGAGAAAAATTTTAAAGATTTCTTTTTAAAATCTCACTTTTGTTACCATGGCAACAGGAGTTTTCATTAGATTTCAATTCTTTTGCTATTTTTTTAAGGGGACCACCTAAGGAACATTTCTGCCAAAATTGGTTTAAATTGGCCCAGTGCTTATGGAAGAGATATTGTTTAAGAAATTGTTGATGCTGGACCGATGCAGGGTGATCTAAATAGCTCACATGAGCTTTGTGCTCAGGTGAGCTAAACAAGAGGGCCGTTGGCCCTGGGGCGCTCACCTGAGATAAAGGCTCTTTTTCTTTCAACAGTCTAATTTCATGTAAAGGTTAGGATTATGAAACAAGTGGGCCACAATTACATATAAAGACTATGAACATGGGGATCCAAAAGTCTAAATTACAAATTCCAAGGCTTAAGTGCTGATTTGAAAGAAGGAAAAAACTTTTTCCATGGGTTATGATTTCAGAAATAAGAAAGAAGTCTGTGAACTGATGCTTCACACCTATACCCCCCCCCGGGGTCTGCCCCTGGAAACCCTAGGATCATGATTTTAACTGTTTTGTAAGATATCAATATACTGATGCTTCATGCAAAATATCAAGGCTCTATGCCTTCTGGGTCAGGAGGAGAGGATTCTTAAAGATTATTTTAAAATTTCACTTTTGTTGCAATGGCAACCAGAGTTTTTAACTGATTTCAATTCATTTAGCTATTTTTGAAGGGGACCACCTAAGCAACATTTTTGCCAAATTTGGTTCAAATCCACCAAGTGGTTTGAGAGAAGATGTCATTTAAAAAACATTCTTTATTTCTATATAAACCCCACCCCCCTGGGGCTCCGCCCCTTGGGACCCGAGGATCATGATTTTAGCTATTTTTAAAGAGGTCAATACTGATGCTTTATGCAAAATATCAAGGCTCTATGCCTTCTGGGTCAGGAGGAGAAGATTTTTAAAGATTATTTTAAAATTTCACTTTTGTTGCCATGGCAACCAGAGTTTTTAACGGTTTTCAATTCTCTTAGCTATTTTTGAAGGGGACCACCTAAGCAACATTTTTGCCAAATTTGGTTCAAATTGGCCCAGTGGTTAGAGAGGAGATGTCATTTAAAAATCGTTCTTTATTTCTATATAAACCCCACCCCCCTGGGTCTGCCCCTTGGGACCCGAGGATCATGATTTTAGCTATTTTTAAAGAGGTCAATATACTGATGCTTTATGCAAAATATCAAGGCTCTATGCCTTCTGGGTCAGGAGGAGAAGATTTTTAAAGATTATTTTAAAATTTCACTTTTGTTGCCATGGCAACCAGAGTTTTTAACGGATTTCAATTCTTTTTGCAATTTTTGAAGGGGACCACCTAAGCAACATTTCTGCCAAATTTGGTTCAAATTGGCCCAGTGGTTAGAGAGGAGATGTCATTTAAAAATCGTTCTTTATTTCTATATAAACTCCACCCCCCTGGGGCTCTGCCCCTGGGGACCCAAGGATCCTGATTTTAGCTATTTTGAAAGAGATCAATATACTGATGCTTCATGCAAAATATCAAGGCTCTACGCCTTCTGGGTCAGGAGAAGAAGATTTTTAAAGATTATTTTAAAATTTTACTTTTGTTGCCATGGCAACCAGAGTTTTTAACAGATTTCAATTCTTTTAGCTATTTTTGAAGTGGACCACCCAAGGCACATTTCTGCCAAATTCAATTCAAATTGGCCCAGTGGTTTAGGAGGAGATGTCGTTTAAAGAAATTGTTGACGGATGACGCACAACGCACGACGGACGCTGGACGGAGGCCGGACAAAAGGGGATCACAATAGCTCACTTGAGCATTACATGCTCAGGTGAGCTAAAACGGAATCGAAAAATATTGTTTGAAGAGATGATTGTCACAAGGTCTTTCTTCATTGTCCACAATGTTTTCTACCCGTTAAGATAAATAACTTTAAAATTCTATCAATTTATTCTATCAACTCAAAAGTGGCATCTGCAACTTCTTTTAATTTGCACCAATCTAAAATGCTGTTAATAGTCTGGCAATTCATTTAAATAAGTCTTTTACAGTAAGTTGATATCCCTAATGATTTTTTTTCGAGTCTAAGTAAAATACAGTTCTATCAAGTGCATGCCTAATTCATATCTTGCTGAATCCCATGATGTGTTAAAATGATTGGGACGTTTGATATGTCCAAACTGGATATCATAAGTTGCCTCCTGACTGTGAATGTTTGTTGGAAACTCAACCTTCAGAAACTTTCTGTTTTCATTCCATTCAACCTGCAACAAAGTATAATCTTGCTAATTTTCAAGACATTCCAAACTAAATACATTAATGGACAAAGCTATAAAATTTCACTAAATGAAAAATGTGTAAACCGCAGTGTAACAATTGTTACAAATAATTTCTTCATATTACACAATGTTTTCCCAATTGCTTGAGGGGTGCCATTGTGTTATTGTGTGGGAATGGGTTAACTGCAACATAGTTTAAATCATATACTTTCAATCTTGAAAAATTATTCAAGACATCTTCCCTGATAAAGAAAGGTAATGACTTAACCCATTCCAACACAATCCCACTATTTTACAACCCTTTGAACAAAACAAGAGGCCCAGTGGGCCTTAACGGTCACCTGAGTAAAAGAGCACCAAGACAAGTGATTTTGTTTGAAAGAATTAGAAAAAGGTTTGGTTGAAATCCCCTCAGTAGTTCTTGAGAAGAAGATGAAAATGTTTAAAAGTTACCAAAATGACCCCCTTTTGGTCCCCATTTTAGGCACCCCTGACCTCCAGCCTTTTAATTTTCACAAATCTGTATAATCAGTACCCAATGATGCTTTTCACCAAGTTAGTTTGAAATTGGCTTTGAACTTCTTCAAAAGAAGGTGAAAATGTGATTTTTTTAACATGATGAACTTTGACCTCTGGGTGTGGCCCCATACATGACCCCAGGGGATTGAATTTCACAATTTATAATATACCTGTCCTAGTTGTCATGCACACAAAATATTTAAGCTCTGGCATTAACGGTTTATTAGAAGAAGATTTTTAAAGAAAAACTAAAAATTACCCCTTTTTGGCCCCTATTTTGGCCCCTTTGACCCCCAGAACCCCTATTTTCACAAACTTGAATTGGCATCCCCCAATGATGCTTTCTACCCAGTTTGGTTGAAATCCGCCCAGTAGTCCTTGAGAAGAAGATGAAATATTTAAAAGTTACCAAAATTACCCCCTTTTGGTCCCCATTGTAGGGCCCCCGGATCCCCTAGACTTTTTATTTTTACAAATCCAATTAACCATTACCAAATGATGCTTTTCACCAAGTTGGTTTGAAATTGACTTTGTACTTCATCAGAAGAAGGTGAAAATGTGATTTTTTTAACATGATGAACTTTGACCTCTGGGTGTGGCCCCATACATGACCCCAGGGGGATGAATTTTACAATTTATAATATACCTGTCCTAGTTGTCATGCACACAAAATATTTAAGCTCTGGCATTAACGGTTTATTAGAAGAAGATTTTTAAAGAAAAACTAAAAATTACCCCTTTTTGGCCCCTATTTGGGCCCCTTTGACCCCCAGAACCCCTATTTTCACAAACTTGAATTGGCATCCCCCAATGATGCTTTCTACCAAGTTTGGTTGAAATCCGCCTAGTAGTTCTTGAGAAGAAGATGAAATATTTAAAAGTTACCAAAAATTACCCCCTTTTGGTCCCCATTGTAGGGCCCCCTGACCCCCTAGCCTTTTTATTTTCACAAATCCAATTAACCATTACCAAATGATGCTTTTCACCAAGTTTGTTTGAAATTGGCTTTGTACTTCATCAGAAGAAGATGAAAATGTGATTTTTTTAACATGATGAACTTTGACCTCTGGGTGTGGCCCCATACATGACCCCAGGGGGATGAATTTCACAATTTATAATATACCTGTCCTAGTTGTCATGCACACAAAATATTTAAGCTCTGGCATTAACGGTTTATTAGAAGAAGATTTTTAAAGAAGTACCAAAAATTACCCCTTTTTGGCCCCTATTTGGGCCCCTTTGACCCCCAGAACCCCTATTTTCACAAACTTGAATTGTCACCCCCAATGATGCTTTCTACCAAGTTTGGTTGAAATCCACCCAATAGTTCTTGAGAAGAAGATGAAATATTTAAAAGTTACCAAAAATTAACCCCTTTTTGTCCCCATTTTAGGGCCCCCTGACCCCCTAGACTTTTTATTTTCACAAATCCAAATAACCATTATCAAATGATGCTTTTCACCAAGTTAGTTTGAAATTGGCTTTGTACTTCATCAGAAGAAGATGAAAATGTGAATTTTTTAACATGATGAACTTTGACCTCTGGGTGTTGCCCCATTCATGACCCCAGGGGGATGAATTTCACAATTTATAATATACCTGTCCTAGTTGTCATGCACACAAAATATTTAAGCTCTGGCATTAACGGTTTATTAGAAGAAGATTTTTAAAGAAGTACCAAAAATTACCCCTTTTTGGCCCCTATTTGGGCCCCTATGACCCCCAGAACCCCTATTTTCACAAACTTGAATTGGCATCCCCCAATGATGCTTTCTACCCAGTTTGGTTGAAATCCGCCCAGTAGTCCTTGAGAAGAAGATGAAATATTTAAAAGTTACCAAAATTACCCCCTTTTGGTCCCCATTGTAGGGCCCCCGGATCCCCTAGACTTTTTATTTTTACAAATCCAATTAACCATTACCAAATGATGCTTTTCACCAAGTTTGTTTGAAATTGACTTTGTACTTCATCAGAAGAAGATGAAAATGTGAATTTTTTAACATGATGAACTTTGACCTCTGGGTGTGGCCCCATACATGACCCCAGGGGGATGAATTTCACAATTTATAATATACCTGTCCTAGTTGTCATGCACACAAAATATTTAAGCTCTGGCATTAACGGTTTATTAGAAGAAGATTTTTAAAGAAGTACCAAAAATTACCCCTTTTTGGCCCCTATTTGGGCCCCTATGACCCCCAGAACCCCTATTTTCACAAACTTGAATTGGCATCCCCCAATGATGCTTTCTACCAAGTTTGGTTGAAATCCGCCCAGTAGTTCTTGAGAAGAAGATGAAAATGTATAAAAGTTAACGGACGACGGACGACGGACGACGCACGACGGACGACGCACGACGACGGACAAACGATGATTGCAATAGGTCACCATGACCATTCGGTCAGGTGACCTAAAAAATTGATAAAGAGGCCCATGCTGGTCCTACATTGCTCCCCTGAGTATGCTGGCTCAAGGTTTTATGATATATACAAAATATCAAAGCTCTATGCCTAATTATTTTGAAGAAGAATACTTTTATAAAGATTTTCTAATTTTATCCTGGGTACATGGAAGATCCAACAATTAAGTGCTTATTTCCAGGTACGGTAATTCTTTGAAGTATTTTGGTAGAGGGTCAATAGGCATTGTTACATACTAAATATCAAAGCTCTAGGCCTAATGGTTTAGCAGAAGAAGATTTTCAAAGATATCATTCTTTAACCTTTTCCTGTACAATTCCTGGCTTTTATGTCCCAGCGACTTTATACTTGAGAAAACATTGTGGGAAAAGAAGAAATTGCTTGTAACAAGCAATTTCTTCTTTTCCCAAAATATTTTCTTCCCTTGAGATTGGTTGGTTTTCAAATATCATTCACTTTCAGTTGTCATCTGCAACTTTTTCAAATTGCACAAGTCTAAAATTTTGAAAACAGTCAAGTGTTTTTAATTCCTATATAAAATCAGGGGTGGCACAGAAAATGGCTTATTTTCAGAGTATGGTAATTCTATTAATTATTTTGGTGAAGGGTCAATAGGTGTTGATACAAACCAAATATTAAAGCCCTAGGCTTTATTGTTTAGGAGAAGAAAATTTTCAAAAATTTCCTTCTTTATTTCTAATAAAGCTTATTTTCAGTGCATGGTAATTCTTTAAAGTAATTTGGTAGAGGGTCGAGAGATGATGTACCAATCATGAAACCTCTAGGCCTTATAGTTTGGAAGAAGAAGATTTTCAAAGATTTCCTTGATTTCTATGTAAAAACACAGATCGCACAGAAAAGGGCTAATTTTCAGAGTACAGTTATCCTTTGATAGTATTTTGGTAGAGGGTCAATGGATGATGATTTATACCAAACATTAAAGCTCTGGTTTGGGAGGAGAAGATTTTTTCAGTTTTGTCATTGGTTGCCATGGCAACTAAAATTCTTCATGAATTTCAATTCTTGAAGTATTTTGAAAGAGCATGACCTAAGAATCATTTCTGTAAAGTTGGATTGAATAACCATGTTTAGTTTAGGAGTAGAAGATTTTTTTGTAAATGTGAATGGATAGATGGACAGATGGATGGACAGATGGATGGATGCCAGACGCTTACCAATCACAGTAGCTCACCCAGAGCACAACCAAGTACCGTATTTTCAAAATGAATCTATTTCTTACAATTTTTTTCTTTTTTTTTTTTTCGTATTATTTTCTTCAATATATGTTTGCTAAAAATAACAAGAGGACCATGATGGTCCTATATCGCTCCCCCAAGTATGATGGCTCAAGGCTTAATGATATGAAATACAAAAATATCAAAGCCCTACACCTAATCATTTTGGAGAAGATTTTTTTTCTAAAGATTTTCTCCTTTAATCCTAGGTATAGTGAAGATTCAACCATATTGAGCCAATTTCAAGAGTGTGGTAATTGTTTGAAGTACTTAAGTAGAGGTCAGTAGGCATTAATACATACCAAATATCAAAGCTCTAGGCCTAAAGGTTTAGAGAAAGAACATTTTCTATGATATCCTTCATTACTCCTTTCTGGGATTGCACAGAAAAGGGCTTAGTTTCAGAATACGGTAATTCTATGAAGTATTTTAGTACAGGGTCAATAGGTATTATTACAAACTAAATATTGAAGCCCTTGGCCTTATGGTTTGGTAGAAGAAGATTTTTAAAGATTTCTATGTAAAATCAGGGATCACAAGGAAAATGGCTAGTTTTCCAAATATAGTTATTCTATGAAGCATTTTGGTAGAGGGTTAATAGATGATGACGTATACCAAATAACAAAGCCCTAGGCCTTATTGTTTTTGAGGAGAAGATTTTTTAATAATTGTTTACGGACAGACCGACAAATGGACGCTGGACAATTTTTCCTTCTTTATTTCTATGTAAAATCAGGGATCGCAGAGAAAAGGGCTAATTTTCAGAATACAGCAATTTTTTGATGTATTTTGGTAGAGGGTCAATAGATGATGGTTTGTACCAAATATCAAAGCTCTGGGCCTTATGGCTTTGGAGGAGAAGATTTTTTAAGTTTTTTTCACTCCGTTGCCATGGCAACCAGTGTTCTTCATGGATTTCAATATTTTTGAAAGAGCATGACCTAAGGAAAATTTCTGTGAAGTATTTTTGAAATTCCATAGTTAGTTTAGGAGGAGAAGATTTTTTTGTAATTTTGAAAGGACAAACAACAACAGACAACAATAGCTCACCCAGAGCACTTTGTGCTCAGCTGAGCTAAAAAAAAGAGTGTCATTGTTCTATATTTTAAAAAATTTTCAATCACGTAGTTTGCAATTCCCAAAAGGGTAGAAATTTTCACAATTTTATATATCTGTTAATCTCAAGTCAAAAATGGACTAAATCCTTTATTTCAAAATGCAATTAGGTTTAGAATAACCAAATAAGAAAATCAACATTTTAGAAGTCTTAATACTTGCCCTAAGCATTGAATTAGGGGTAATATTTAAAGCCATGCATGGAATCCAAGTTTTGAGTTGATAAATAACGACGTAATGTTGAAATATCCTAAGAGTTACATCCCGACTGCTGTTTGAAAATACTCATTGAAAGCACTTTTTGTAATCAATTTGTTTGAAACACACACCTGTTGCGCCTTCCTTCCACTTTATTCAACCCTTTACCTCACATGAAAAAATTAGACTTGTCTAAATTGAAAGGAGTTTCAGACGCCATTTATGAAATTTTAAAATTTCTCAACTTTCTGGGTAGAAAACATCTTGTAAAATAAAGAAATTGCTTATGACAAGCAATTTGTTAATTTTTCACAACGTTTTCTTAGTTGTTTTTCTTGAGGGGTGTCCAAAGGCGTCACTGTTTTGTAACGGTTTAAGATTTTCAATGCTGAGCAAAGTGATGCACTTAACCAGAATCCAGGAATTGTCTTTAACCCTTGTCATGCTGAACCCGGAATATTCCCGTTTTGGCAGGGGGTATAGACCCCTCCTGCTTGTATTTTTTCTGCCAGAGTTGTTAATGAAACTGATTTCCAAAAGAAATATTGATTTTTGAACAACAAGTTCTATCAGTGCTTTCAGCCCTTTGATTTTACAGCAATTGGGTAAGGTTATTTATACAGCATGACAAGGGTTAAATAGAACTGCTTGAAAAATTATTGTTTACAGTACCTCTGTATCAAACTTTAGATAGGGCCAGCCAACATCCAATGATATCACTTGAACTAGTTTACTGGTAGGGCTGATTTTTAGGCTGAACTGAAATGAGGTGTAATAAAAGATTGTAATTTTATGCTATATCGAAAGCAAGCGGAAAGCTTTTTTGACAGTGTGTAAAGGAACAATCCTTAACTTGTTAAAAAACAAATTTTAGACTGGTCGAAATTGAAAGAAGGTGCAGGCAACAATTTCAAGTTGATGAAATTGAAAAAATAATCAAGCTTTTTTTCTTGGGGTAAAAAAAAAAAATAGGGCTTGTGGCCCTGGCGCTCACCTGAGATAAGGCTCTTTTACTTCAAGGCCTAATACTAACTTGGTGGGGAGAAGACCTCCTTTTAAAATTTAACTAAAATCAACTTATTTTGCCATATCATCCAATGCTTTCAATAGATTACTAATCTTTTAGTAATTATCAAAAGGAGGCAACCTAAGGTAAATTTCCACCAAAATTTGGTTAAAATCGACCAAAAAATTGCCTTCTTTATTTCATTTTAAGCCTAATCACCCTGTGGCTCTGAAATAGTAGCATTTTTGAAAGAGGTTGAAGTACTGATGCTTCATGCAAAATTAAACATTCTTCAACTTCTAGATCAGGAGGAGTTGATTCTTTATTTTTTTTTTTTTTAAATTTTACTCTTGTTGTTACCAAGAGCAACCAGAGATTTCAACTGATTTAATTCTTCAGTTGAAATTGCCCCAGTAGTTTGAGAGGAGATGTTGTTTTAAAAATCCTTTTTTTTATCTCTATATAAGCCCCATCCCCTGGGGCTCCACCCCTGGGGACCTTAGGTTGATGATTTTAGCAATGCTGAAAGAGGTCAATATACTGATGCTTCATGCAAAATATCAACATTCTAAGCAATAGGGGTCAGGATGTGATGATTTTAAAAGATTTTATAAAATGACAGTTTTGTTACCATGGCAACCGGAGTTTTCAGTGGATTTCAATTCTTTTGGCAATTTCAAAAGGGTACCATCATAGGAACATTTCTGCCAAATTTGGTTGAAATCAGCCCATTGGTTTAAGTAGAGATTTTGTTTTAAAAATCCTTCTTTAATTTCTATATTAGCCCCACCCCCCTGGGGTTCCGCCTCTGGGGAGCCGATGGTAATGAATTTAGCAATCCTGAAAGAGGTCAATGTACTAATGCATCATGCAAAATATCAAGACTCTACGCCTTCTGGGTAAGGGGGGGATTTATTAAAATTTCATTTTCCTTACCATTGCAACCAGAGTTTCTAATGGATTTCAAATCTTTTAGCAATTTTAAAAGGGCATCACCTAAGGAACATTTCTGCAAATTTGCTTAATTTGGCCCAGTGGTTTGGTAAGAGATGTCGTTTAAAAATTCTTCTTTATTTCTATATTAGCCAGACCCCTTGGGGGTCCATCCCTGGAGACCTTAGGTTGATGATTTTAGGAATTCTTAAAGAGGTCAATGAACTGATGCTTCATGCAAAATATAAAGATTCTAAGCCTTCTTGGTCAGGTGGTGATCATTTTTAAAGATTTTATTAAAATTTCAGTTTTGATACTATGGCAACCAGAGTTTTCAGAGGATTTCAATTCTTTAAGCAATTTCATAGCACCATCAAAGGAGCATTTCTTCCACATTTGGTTGAAATCAGCCAAGTGGTTTGGTAAGAGATGTTGTTTTAAAAATCCTTCTTTATTTCTATATTAACCAGACCCCCTCTTGGGGCCCTGCCCCTTGGGACCTGAGGGTGAAATTTTTTAGCAATTCTGAAAGAGGTCAATGTACTGATGCTTCATGCAAAATATCAAGGCTCTACGCCTTCTGGATCAGGAGGAGATAATTTTTTAGGATTTTGTCAAAACGTAAGTTTTTTTGCCATGGCAACCAGAGTTTCCAACAGATTTCAATTCTTTTAGCAATTTTTAAGGACATCACCAAAGGAATATTTCTGCCAAATTTGGTTGATATTGGCCCAGCGGTTTGGGAGAAGATGCCATTTTAGAATTGTTGACACACGACGCACGCTGGACAGTGGACAATCAAAATACCTCACCATGCATGAGCACTACGTGCTCGGGTAAGCTAAAAAGAGGATTTTGTAGGAATAGGATATTCTAGAAGTTCCTTTTGGCATTAACAGTACTTAACCCTTTCTCATAATACAACCATTATTCAGCTCAAGTTTAATGCAGGTTAGGAGATAAAAATAATGAGGTACAACTGTACATTGCTAATTAAAAATCAATAAAAGAAAGGATATCAGTGCATGAAGAGCAAAAAGTTGCTTGTCAACAGTTTCTTCTTTGCCCTCATTTAACATTTAGTAAAAAGTAATTTAACCCGTTCCAACACAATGCCACATTTTTACTACTTTCAGGAAAAAATCTAGGGAAAACATTGCGGTCAACTGATATTGTCAAAAATAGGACTCATACCCCCCACCAGTATTGTTACCTCAAGAAGGGCTGTACCCCAAAACAATAGCGTACCTCCTTTGGTCATGGATAATATTTTTATAATGTGTAAAGGTCCTAGGTCCCATGGCTCAGCTGGTAGAGCGCAGAAACAGTTTTATAACAAAGTTCACTTGTGTCCTTTGACCACCATGACCCAAAACAAAAAGGTACTTCCTTCGATCTGCGACCGGCGATGTTTTTATCTTGCAACCGTTGGTGGGGTTGCTGGATGTATCCCTCGGTTGCAATCTCAATGGTTGAATGGTTGGTTGCTCCCTAGCCGTCTGACCTGGAGCTACTTGGGTAGAGCTGCAGGCACCAGGGTGTGGGCAAGCAGTTCAGTCTAGTTTGGGGAATTAGCATTCACTCCAGGGTCCAATAACTAGGAAGCTGTGGATGTTGTTGTAGTTCCCATCAATCGGTCGCATTCAAACACATTAACACAGGAGTAAATGAAAACAAACTCAGTCTGATGTTTCAATTATCAAGCCAAATATTAATGTTCGAATGTTCAAAAGAATTGGTTCAAAATATACTTCTAAATATTAATCAATTTAAATAAGTGTTCAAGTAATGAAAACCAACAATGAAAGAGCTTTTGAAGTAAAGTGTTTTTAAAAAAATTTAGAATATTAGCATCCTCTGCATAATTTAAGTCTTTCCTATTCTGTTCTTCTTTCTGGTTAAATTTCATCAACTATTTATCTAAAAGTTTTTAACAGGAAATATCCAATCAGATGAAAGAATTTGAATCCTCCAATAAAATTACAACAATAATCAAGATAATATTACTAGATTTAAAGTCTTTTGAAACCATTTTATCTGGAGGCCATATGTGCTAAAATACATTGATTGTTTATCTATAGTAGATAATCAAACAGTCACAACAAAGGATATTGGTTTCTCAAAATATAGCTAGTAGCACAATATGTCATTTTTACACCTATCAAGAAAGAATGAGGATTAAGAAAATAAATCTTACTACAACCAAACATGTCAAAATTGGCCAAAGGTGTTTCTCTTCCTTTTCCACAATGTTTCCAATTTCAAAATATTATATTTATCATAGATTTTATTATTTTCATTATTTCTATCATTTAATAAAATGTTCAGACAAAATGTTGTCCTCGGTGGCAAATACCCCCTTTGTTGAATTAGTTCGTCCCGAACTTATAATTTAACAATTTCATTTATTTTCAAAAACTGTTATTTATGTTTCTTTCGTTTTCTACATTTTTTCTTTTTTTTTTTTTTCAATGATATTTACAATACATCTGAAACAAAATACATGATACATGATACATATACATAATATATACAAATTAAAGTTCAATAGTAATTGCTGTAATATTCCGTTTTTCAATTCTTATTCATGAAATTGTCATCATAGGAGTCGAATTTGATTCTCACAACTTGTTATAAAAAAATACAAAATTTAGATTCATATTTGTTGCAACACGCAAAGTTTTATTAGACCATTTTAATTAAAGAATTTTTTCACTTGCAAACACTAAAGTCCCTTTAACAATTAAGATTTACTGCTGAGTGCAACCTTCGTCATACATAACCCACCATGCAACCCTGTAAATGTGACCATTGTACTTATGCACATACTTAAGTTTGGGCTATTTTTCTTCAGGGTGTTCAGAAAAAAATGAAAAGATAACTAGTATTAATGTTTTGTTTTAAACACATATAATTTTGAAGAAAATTCTCTAAATTGATTTTTAATGCACAAGGTGGATTTTTCAAATAACTATTTCATTTTTAAACAATAAATATTATTTCTAAAAATCTAAACCAATATTTAAAATTGTAGTATTTCAATCTTTGCTGATGTCAGAAACAGTAAAAGCTGAATTGAAAGACTTGCCTGCAGAACAAATCAATCATAGCACTACTAAACACTTTAATTTAATAAAGTAAATGATTGCCTTTACTGCATCCAAGGTCAGTCCACCTTAAGTAAGATTTATTTATTTGGAGAAAATCTTATATAGATTAAATTATTGTCAAACCATAAGGTTTAAAAGTTGACTGAAGTTTAATTGGGTTTAATGTTTTTCCTCCTTTTGACAAACTGCAAGTATTGTGCTCTCAGCTTGTCTATAAGTTCAATTATAACACCAGGTGACGCATCTTCAATATTTTTCCATTCTGGAGAAAGATGAAAGTTTTTATAATCTAGCAGAACTTTAATGTTGCCGTTAAGATCAAATTTGAGTTCATGTATTGCTTTTTCAGTTACAGACAAATCACGGTCTTTGGTTACCCTTGGTCGGTTGTTAGCATTTAAAGCGTCAATATTGATTTGTCTCATCATATCATCATATTTTTGTCTTAATGAAGAAATAAGGAATTGAGCATCCCAAAAGGCTGATGTAATATTCTTTAGTTGAACTGGATTGTGTCCTATTTGTGTTACAAAATATGCTCTTTGATCTATAAATTTCATTCCAACCAAATATTCTTCAAAAGTTTGTTTATTTGATGCATTATCTATGCTGTAAGTGGTTGCTGAATTAAGTCCTGTTTCAATTTTAGTCTGATTTTGTTTATTCAGTGTAGGCTGTGTATCTATTTTTGTATCAGTTTTAGGTGTTGCTTGGCTATCTGAGACCTTATTAAAGAATTTATGTCCTGGATTTAAAGGTTTCCTTCTTTTCCTACCATTCATAGTTTTGGCAACATGAAATTCCCTAGCAACTTGTTCTGGTACTTTGCATGCTAGGCGCCACTGCACCTTATTATCATGGAATTTAATTTTGTACCAGACTATATTGTCTGGACGCCTAACAGCTCTTAGGATTGCCTTTATGTGCTCTGCTTTGAAAGGTCTGCATTTGTTAATTTCACAGTCAGGACAAACATTGGAACTGTTCTTTTGAAGTTCAGCTTCTGGAAAATTAGGTTGGCTTTTGAGTGTATCATAATTTACTCTTTTAGCCTCATTCTGTTTGTTTTGCTCCTGTTTATTTTCAGGTATAAATTTCTTTTTATTTACATTTTGAGTTTTATTTGACTCTTGCACTGTACAATTGTCCTTTTTAGCCTTCTTACTTGGACTTGTTTTATTTGCTGTTTTATAAGTATCAAAACTTTCTTTTGTTTGTTTAGTCTTCTCATTCTTATTTACATTGTTGGTACTTTGCCCATCTTTGTCATTTTTACTTTTACCACTGATATGGCTGTTTTTATCTTTAGTTTTGTTCCTTTTATTCTTTTCTTTATTTACATTAGTATTCCTTGGTACATTCATTTTATCTTTTGGTTTATCATTACCTGTTTGTATACTTTTATTTGTATTCCTGGCTACTAAGCCTTGGTTTTGGGACTGTTTCCCTGTATCATTTTTGTTTTGTGTATTTTCATTATGATTGTTTGTATTTACATTATCATTATTTACGATTGGATTAGTTTCAACTAATACTTCATTACCTGTATCAGGCTGATCAATGATCTCCTCAGGATCAAGCTCCTCGTCATTGTCTGCCAGGTCATCGGGCGGATTGGTCGGTCTTGTTTCTGGGTCAAAGTATGGTTTTAGCCTAATTGCATTTACAAGTGACTTTACCTCTTTGTTAGTTTTACCGTGCCGAATCCTGTATGTAAAGTTAGGACCTATCATACTAATGTAATATGGACCTACCCATTTCCTGTGGAGTTTTGGTGCTTTGCCAATTGGCACTTTCGTACAATACAGCCATACCCTCTGGGTTGGATAGTACTCAGGTATCTTGGAATACTTATCATACTGCTTCTTGTACTTCTCTTGTGCTTTGGCAATGTTAGTACCTGCTAACTTCCTACATACTTCTAAATTTTGAAGGATTCTACTAAGATGTACCTTAAAATTCTGAGGCAAATGGTTCTTGGGCTGTAGGCAGTTGTCAAGAGGAAGATTCATTTCTCTGCCAAACAGCAGGTAAAAGGGACTGAACTGTGTACTCTGGGTGGCTGGGGTAGACCTATAAGCCATCAGTACTCCCGGTAACAGTTCTGGCCAATCATCTTGCTGACCCTTGCAGTATGCACGAAAAGCCTGGAGAATGTAGGAGTTCTTAGATTCCACAAGCCCATTAGTCATTGCGTGGTAACTGGAAGTGTAGGTTCTTTTGATGTTGAACAATTCAGCCAGAGCTTTTACCAAGTTTGACATAAAATTCTTACCTCTATCACTAAGCAGAACTCTTGGGGCACCATAACGAGCAATTATTTCCCTGAACAACACTGCTGCGACTTCTTCGCAAGTCTGGGTCCTTAGTGGGAAACATTCTGCCCATTTAGAGTAGCTATCAACAACAAGTAAAATATGTTTATACTTATCTGGTGATGTTGGTAGACCACTCAAAATGTCCATCTGCCATCGACTGAAAATGTCATCCACTGGTTGAGGGTGTAACGGAGGAGGTTTGGAGTTGAAAGCACGTTTGGATTGCTGACACACTTCACAGGTCTTTACGTACTGTCTTATGTTTTCATACATAGAAGGCCAGTAGTATTTGTTCCGTAATGCCGCATATGTACGTTCAAATCCTTGATGTCCTCCACCTGCAATGCAGTCGTGGTATGACTTCAGCACTTCATCCCTTAGGGTCCTAGGAACTGCGACTTGCCTAATTAAACGTTCTTCTCTACCCACCTGTTTTCCACGTCTGGAATAAAAGTGATGAAGAATGTTGTCTACCAGTTCATAATTGTAGGCTTCTGCAACAATGGTCCTGGCTTTGGCTTGGTCATCAGGGACTACTCGATTGGCGAGATAGTTGTAAATGTCTCTGAAGTCGGGGCACTCCTGTTGAGCCTTAACTAGGTCTGGGAAGATTAGATCTTCAGAATCATTGGCATCTTTTGTCTGCAGAGCTGCCATAACTGCTGACTCATCCTCGCCAGGGTAAACAAATGAGACCTGAGTGTACTCTCTGGCGTTGCCACTTACCGAGCCTACATGATCTGCAAGATCTGTTGAGGCGGCTGGGGTTGAATTGTCGTATTCCTGCCTTGACAGAAAGTCAGCATTTCTGTTGGAAGATCCAGAGCGATGTTTGATCTCAAACTGGTAGGCCTGCAACAGGATACTCCAGCGACCAAGTCGTCCATGCTGATCCTTGATTTGTTGAAGGTACTTTACAGAAACATTGTCAGTATAAACAGTAAATTTCTTACTTACCAGATAATGTCTGTAATGCTGAATACCTTCAACTAGAGCAAGACCTTCCTTGTCAGTGATATGCCACCGTTTCTCTGCATCACGCAGTGCCCTTCCCCCAAAACAGACTGGATGTTCCTTACCGTTGTGCATCTGAGACAGCACATAGCCTATTGAATATTCCGATGCATCTACGGCTAAGATAAATTGTTTATCAAAGTCTGGGTACCTGAGTATTGGTGCTTGTGTTAATTTGTCTTTTAGTTCTTGAAATGCTTGTTCACATTGTTTGGTCCATTTAAATTCAGTGTCTTTCTTTAATAAGTGTGTAAGTGGTTGTGCTATTTTTGCGAAATCTTTGACAAATTTTCTGTAATACCCAAAGAGACCTAAAACTTGTTTGACTTCTTTTGGGTTTCTTGGTGCTTTTGCATTTTTAATTTTGTCAGTGTTTTCAGGTAAAACCTTGATTCCTTCTTTTGTCACAATGTGTCCTAAATATTTCACTGAGTCTGTTGAAAATTTACACTTTACTGGATGTAACTTTAGGTTTGCTGATCTTAAGTTTTGAAAAACTAAGTCTAAGTGGTGTAAGTGCTCATCAAAGTTTTTGGAAAATACTATGCAGTCATCAATATACACTAGTGCAATTTTAAAGTTGAGATTTTTGAGTGCCTTTGTCATTACGGCTTGAAACGTCATAGGCGCGTTGACTAAACCAAAACTTAATTTCCTGAAATTAAAGATTCCTTGCTCAGTTATAAAAGCACTTTTATGTTTAGTTGATTGATCTAAAGGTACTTGCCAAAACCCACTGCGAAGATCCAAGACTGAGTAGACGGAGGCTTTTGCATCTGCCAGTGTATCAAATACATCAGTCATATGCAGAATTGGGAAGGACATGGGCTTAGTCACTGCATTTAATTTGCGATAGTCCACTGCAAACCGATATTCATTGTTATTTGGTTTTTTAACCAATACAACTGCACTATGCCATGGACTATTGCTTTCCTCAATGACTCCAGCATCAAGCATTTCTTTAAGCTGCTCTTCCATAATTTTTCTTTTCGCAGGAGTTTGGCGATAAGGGGGAGAACGAACAGGTTTAGCATTGCCAGTTTCAATTACATGAGAGTGCAGATTAGTTTCACCTAACTCTGATAAGTCTTTGGCAAACATATCTCTGTTTTTACCCAAAAAGTTATATAATTTATTCTTTTGCTCTTTAGTGAGACCTTGATCTTCAATATTTATTCCTAAATCTTTTACTACTTGTTCATAATTTAAAGTTTCATATTGGGTTTTAGCACTTAGGTTTGAAATTGATGTTTCATCACAGTTGTCTAGCTCAGTAATTGAAGAATTATCAATAATGACGGCTTTAGCTATAGTTTGATTTTTCTTTATAAATACATTAGCACTAGTAGGATTAATTACTCTGTAAGCACACTTAGAGTTAAAAACCTTAGAGACAGTTTTACCCCCTGCAACATTTTTATCGGTTAAGGTTTTATTGGGTTCAAGTAGCACTATGGATTCCGGTGGCAAATTTACATGAACTGGAATCACAGTTTCGCTATGAGCGGGAATCATGACATCTTCAGGGATTTTAGCAAATGCTGTATGCGTGGTAATATTACTTGTAACAGCAAAGTTACAGTCTGCATTGCTGGGAAAGCTGGGACGGTTGCTTCAATTTCTCCAAAATTTATTTGAATTTTGTATTTCTTCAAAAAGTCCAACCCAACAAGAATTTCGCTATGCAAATGTTCAAAAACATGGAAATTGTTTGTAAAAATAGCACCATTACATTGAAAGGTAATTTCAGTCTGACCAAGCACTATATGTCGTTCACCACACACACCAACAATTTGCTGCAAATGACTTCTCTTTAGTACTGCATCAGGCATGACTTCTTCCAAAACCCGCCTAGATACCGCACTGATATCTGCACCAGAATCCAATAGGCACTTTAGAGGATTATCATTTATTTCAATATTAATGAAGTTATTATGCACATTTAACTTAAAGCCCACATCTAGTATTAAACCTTTGTTTTTAATTTTAGCACATTCTGTTTGGCATATTGCCTTTGAACAGGACCAGGTTTGCTTTTTAGAAGGCATTTTGTATTTCAATGTGAAACACAATAAACAAAATTGTAAAAATAATTTAATACACTTTAGTTTGAATAGCACCTATATATGTTCAATACATACTGTATTCAATTTACTTTTGTTTTTATTGGGTAAGTATAAAAAGCTGACTGCTGACCGCTGACTGCTGACCAGCTGACTGGCTGACCATTGGGTATAAAAAGCTGACCAGTAAATTGCTGACCACTTATTTCACCACTTATTTTAACTCCTTCACCCACCCTTTATGCTGTATTATTTCATGTATAATATTTTGACACAAGAAGTAATGGTACAATTATGTAAATTCTTTATAGGTTGTTTCAAGGAAATTTTTAAATCTTGTTTTTTTTGGGGAAAAGTAGTTTTTGTAAAGTAAAAGATTTTTTTGAAATAAAGTAAAAGAATTTTTAGAAATATTCTAGCAACTTAATATAAACCTTTAATTTTTTTGTTGTTGTTGTTCTTAATATATCCCTTTTTCTTTGTTTGAAATGACATTTGAATACTTCTTTATCAAACTTTTCCAAATCTGTTGTTCATTGACTTTGATATACATGCACATGGTATGAATTATCAATTTATTGTTTTTAAACCTTTTCCTTAAAACAAGTTATCTATGTACAAATTCAAATTTTAGCCATTTATATTCATTATCAATCCAGACAAAAAATTTTGAAGAGTGGTCCAAAATGCAAGATGCTTCATAGATTATACTAAAAACATGAATAAAAAACAGGTACAAGTACCATATAGAATTGAAGACATTGTATGAAAAGGGGAAAATGGTAGTTATAATAATTTCCCTTTTTTCAGAATTGTTATCTATGGTAATGTGTAGTAAAAGGTTAGCTGATAACCAAATGTTCCTCTATTGATATATATTGTCAACGTACAATTATAAGAAACATTGTATACAAAGGAGAAATTGTTTCTAACAGTTTCTCCATTTCTCACAATGTTTTTAACCTTAAATGGCTGACTTTATTTGCTGACCAAATAATCTGCTGACCAGATTCGCTGACAAATGTAAAAAAGCTGACCAGATTTTGCTGACTGAATAACATGCTGACCTTATTGGCTGACTGGACTCAATTATGAATTAATAAGCTGACTGAATTTGCTGACCAGTGTTTTAAATTGCTGACCAGACTAAATACAAAATATCAGTTGACAAAAGTTGCTGAGCAATAAAAATCACTTACTAGACTTGATTATCAGCCCTGCTGATCTAATGATATGCTGACCAAATTAGCTGACCAGAATTGCTAACCAAATTTGTTGACTATTGAAAATGGCTGACTAAGCTTGTTGACCAAACAATCTGCTGACCAGATTCACTGACAAATGTAAAATAGCTGACCAGATTTTGCTGACTAGATAATATGCTGACCAAATTTGATGACCAATACAAATTGCTGACCAGACTTGATTATGAATTAATATGCTGACTGAATTAGCTGACCAGTGTTAAATTGCTGACCAGACTAGCTACAAAATATCAGTGAACAAAATTTGACGAGCAATGAAAATCACTCACTAGACTTGATTATCAGTTCTGCTGACCTAATGATATGCTGACAAAATTAGCTGACCAGACTTGCTGACCAATAAAAATGGCTGACTAAACTTACTGATCAAATAATCTGACTACCAGATTCACTGACAAATGTAAAATAGCTGACCAGACTTTGCTGACTAAATAATATGCTGACCAAATTTGCTGACCAATACAATTTGCTGACTGGACTCAATTATGAATTAATAAGCTGACTGAATTTGCTGACCAGTGTTGAATTGCCGACCAGACTAGCTAAAAAATATCAGTTGACAAAAGTTGCCTAGCATTGAAAATCACTCACTAGACTTGATAATCAGCATTGCTGACCTAATGATATGCTGACAAAATTAGCTGGCCAGACTTGCTAACCAAATTTGCTGACCAATTAAAATGGCTGACTAAACTTGCTGATAAAATAATCTGCTGACCAGATTCGCTGACAATTGTAAAATAGCTGACTAGACTTTGCTGACTAGATAATATGCTGACCAAATTTGATGACCAATACAAATTGCTGACCAGACTCAACTATAAATTAATATACTGACTGAATTTGCGGACCAGTGTGAAATTGAAGACTAGATTAGCTACAAAATATCAGTTGACAAAATTTGCTGAGCAATGAAAATCACTAAGTAGACTTGATTATCAGCTCTGCTGACTTAATGATATGCTGACAAAATTAGCTGACCAGAATCGCTGACCAAATTTGTTGACCAATAAAAATGGCTGACTCAACTTGCTGACCAAATAATCTGCTGACCAGATTCACTGACAAATGTAAAATAGCTGACCAGACTTTGCTGACTAAATAACATGCTAACCTAATTTGCTGACCAATACAAATGGCTGACTGGACTCAATTATGAATTAATAAGCTGACTGAATTTGCTGACCAGTGTTTTAAATTGCTGACCAGACTAGCTACAAAATATCAGTTGACAAAATTTGCTGAGCAATGAAAATCACTAACTAGACTTGATAACCAATTGCTGACCAATGTAAAAAAGCTGACCAGACCTTTCTGACTAAATAATATGCTGACCAAACTTGCTGGGCTTAAATTGCTTACTAAGACTTGCTGAACAATAAATCTGTTACCCAACCAAATTTGCTGACCAATGAAATTTCTGACCTGACTTCCTGACCAAAAAGATTGGAAACAAGATTTGCTGACTGTTGTAAAATAGCTGACCAGCCCTGCTGACCTTTTAATATGCTGAACAAATAAACTGACCAGACTTGCTGACCAATAAAATTTGCTGACTAGACTTGTTGACCAAATTTAATGACAAATTAAAGTTGCTAACTAACCATGCTGATCATCAAAAATTTCTGACAAAATAATATGCTAACAAGATTTGCTGACCAATGTAAATGGGCTGACCAGACTATTTCCAGTACAAATTGCTGACCAGACTTTATAATGAAATAATTTGCGATGACCAATGTAAAACTGCTGACCAGACTTGCTGACCAAATATTTGATGATCAATAAAAATTGCTGACTGGACTTTCTCGACAATTATTCTGATGACCAATGAAATTTCTGACCTCCCTTGCTGACCAAAAAACATGGTAACAAGGTTTGCTGACCAATGTAAAATAGCTGACCAGTCCTGCTGACCTAGTAATATGCTGAACAATCAACTGACCAGACTTGCTGACTGAATTTGTTGACCAATAAAAAATTGTTGACAAAATATCTGGTGACAAAATTTACTGACCAATAAACATTTCTGACCAAACTTTCAGACCAAATATTTTGTTGATTAACTAAATTTCTGACCTGAATTGCTGACCAGTTGACAAATGATCTGCTTACCAAATTTGCTGACCAGAGTAAAACGGCTGACCCCGCTCATTAACCCAATCCCACACTGAAGCTTTCGGACGCCCCTCTGTAAAAATGATTAGAAAAACATTGTCTAAAATGAAGAAATTGCTTGTAACAAGCAATTTCTTCATATCACACAATGTTTTCTATCAAGAAAGTTGAACAATCTATATTTTCATAAACTTTGTTGTCTGCAACTTCTTTCAATTTAGACTGGTCTAAAATTTTACTGTGTGGGAACGGATTAACCCATTCACACACAATGACGCCTTTCGACACCCCTCTACAAAAACAATTTGAAAAACATTGTGGAAAATTAAGGAATTACTTGCAGCAACAATTGCTTCATTTTCCAAAATGTTTTCTACCCTAAAAATTGAAACATCTTAAATTTCATTAACTTTTAATTGTCACCTTTAACGCCTTTCAATTTGAACCAGTCTTAAATTTTGCCGTCTGGTAATGGGTTAATCAATTAATCTGCTGACCAGAGTTAAATGAAGAAAACTTCAGACAAGACTTGCTGACCGATAATTTCTTATCAAAATTATCTTGATTACCTCTTCTATGAGGATAAGTTTGTCTTATTTGTTGAACAATTCAGAACAGTTACCTTACCCAAGATTTATTTTTCCAATATCCAAATTAGAGAAAGAATATTCATGCATTATCCATTCAAATTGTTTTTCATTCATTTTTTATTTAATATTTGACTCCAAACATTACTGATGCAATTTATCAGAATCTAATGACAATAAAGATATAGCATAATTCAATTTAGCAAAACTTATGGTCACCTGGCAATTAACATCTCTTGTCCAATCAAAAAGATGTGCTGTATGACATGTTTATTCTCTAGGTAAGTCAAGAATCAATGAAATGTTAATGACATAATACCTAATCTGGTGAAAATGTGTATGGGGGCCTGCCTTTGGCATTCAAATGTGTACAAACTAATTTTACGCCACTGTGATTTAATAAATGCATTACTAGAAAACAGTTTTAAGACTGGTCCTGAAAGGTCACTTACTACTTATTATTACAATTTATGGATAGAAGTAACATTGTAAAACAAGGTAACAAATATTTTTTCCTTCATTTTTTAAGACTAATTTTCTTCATTGAGTCCAAATATGGGATTAAGACATAAGCAATGATACTACATTGTTGTACCAAACAACCAGTCAAAGCCCCCCCCCCCCCTCTGTCTGTCTTTCTCCCCTTCTCTCTCCCTCCCTTTCTCTCTCTTAAATTAGCACAGGTACAATTAACAACAACAAAAAAAAAAAAAAAAGAAAATAATTTGTCAAAAAAACAGAGTTATGAAATTATAAGCTATTTCACCCATTCCCTCACAATCATGATTTTGGGTGTGCCTCAAGAAATACAAATGTACAATATTGCGAATACATTGTTTAAAATGAAGACATACTTGCAATAAGCAATTTGTTCATTTTTCACATTGTTCTCTACCCAGAGATTGATAAAATGTAGAATTTCATAAGCTTAAAATTGTCATCTGCTACTCCTTTTAATTTGGACCAATCTAAAAGATTTCTGTCTGGTAATGGGTAAATTAGGAAAAGAGCACTGCATGCTATTTGTTCTTTAGAGTGAAGGGACTTGTCAATCAAATCCAATAAGCCAATCAGAGTGCACTTTGAGCAATGTTACAATATTATTGGTCAGTTATGTCATTGGAGCCGACACCTTCAAGCTAGAAATAAACACCATTCCCTGGTTATCAGAAAACCATTCGCACTGAAAATGTACAGTGATATGAACATCCTTTCCCATTCTATTAACCCATTCCCACACAAGAGTATTTTAGACTGATCCAAATTCAAGGAAGATGCAGACAACAATTTTAAGGTGATGAAATTCTAAAATTGTTTGTCATTTTTGGTAGAAACATTGTGGACATTGAAGAAATTGCTTGATGCAAGCAATTTCTTCTATGTCCACAATGTTTTCCAAGGCTTTTTTGTTGAGGATGGTAAAAAGGAGGGCTTGTGTGGAAGTGGGTTAATGTCTGAATTTGAAGAATATAATGAATGACCTTATGACATTCATATGTACCTGTACTTACAATAATTTGCTGAACAATGAACATTTCTTAATGTGATTATTTTTCCTCCCTTTTTTATAACTTTTTTTTTTAGAAAAATACTGTTTTAGATTAGATAAAAGCATATAATTTTTTCACAATGGAATAATTTTTAACAAATATTTATAACAATTTTTGCATAGAGATATACTCCTGGTTTGGTATAAAAGTGATCTAGACAATCTTTCTCATAAAAGCACTGAGTTCTTAAGCTTCTCTAAATGACAATTTTGGAAAAGGCAAAGTAATGGGAGTAGGCCTAAGTGAATTATGTTTTTTTTATAACCCATTCCCAAACGAAGATATTTTGGACCTGTCCAAATTCATGGAATTTGCAGATGACAAATTTAAGTTGATGAAATCTTCAAAATCTTTGTCTGTTAGGGTAGAAAACAAGCAATTTCTTCTTTCTCCACAATGTTTTCCAAAGCTTTCAGGGGCGACTAAAAGTGTCATTGTGTGGGAATGGGTTGAATATGTGTTTTCATGTGAAAGAAAACTTCTCAAACTCTTACTTGATTTCTTTTTTTCTAAAATTCTGAAGAATGAATTCCAGGAGAATATTGGGGCTAAAGAAGAAAATTATTTGTTACAAATATATATTCCTTTTCTTTCAATGTTACTCAAATGATTCAACTAACTTAAAGATAAAAATCTTTATTTTCTTTTTGTGTCTACCTCTAATTCTTTTCTAACTTTATTCCTGTGACTTCATCTTTATGTCTCTTTTTCTAATTATATTGACATGTCCACTCAACCACGTAAACACATTCCTGCTTTTTATGCCTTTTTAGGTCTTTCAAGACAATAGTTTGGGAAAAGAATGTGGAAAATAAAGAAATTGCTTTATTTTCTTCATTTTGCACATTGTTTTCTACCCAAAAAGATTTTTTTAGATGTCACTAGCTTCATATTGTTGTCTTCAACTTCTTCAACCAGTCTAAACATTGTTCCTGTGGGAATAATATTATTTACGAAGATATCCAAGAGGCATACATTTTGAAATCATAAATTTCAGTTATCTCCTTATACCCATTTGGAGCTGCCAGCATAGAGCAGTTGGTAGCGCGTCAGACTTCTAATCTTCAATCACAGGATGTCATGGGTTCGATCCCCGGCAGCGGGACATTCTTTCAGACATTTGTCTCTCACCAATAATCTTAAACCTAAGTGGGAAAGCAGCTGGAGGCTAGGAAAGGATGTAGTGGTAGTACTGATGTAAGAAATACCAGGAATCAGTTGTTAGGTGCTCCAGCCTACGCAATATGACTGAAATACTGTTTAAAGCGGTGTTAAACCCCCATTCAATCAATCAATCAATATTCCCATTTCGACAAAAATGTTTAGACTGGTCCAAGTTGAAAGAAGTTGCTGACAATATTTTCAGGTGATAGTGTTTTAATAACATTGGTCTTTTGTGATATAAAACATTGTGAAAAAATGAAGAAATTGATTGTGAAAAGCAATTTCTTCATTTTCAACAATTTTTTCTCAATAGTTTTGCTGTAAGACCAAAAAGGTAGAAATGATTGGGAATGGGTTAACTCTCTCCTATTCAATCCCTGTTTTTTTACGTCCCTTTAATTTATGCTTGAGAAAACATTGTGGAAACAGAAGAAGTTAATCATAACAAGCAAGTTACCCTTTTTCCACAATACCCTACCTACTGAATGATTAATTTTCAAATAAACCAACTTTAAATTGTTGTCTATTTGATTTGGATACGTCTAAATTTTTGAAATATGTTAAAGGGTTAAAAGTGCAACCTATTAGCCTGAAAGTGAAATTTTCAGATTTAACCCATGCTGACAAAAACCCTTTTTTATTTGGTGGAAAATGAAGGAATCTGTTTCAACTCAACTATTCTCACCCAAAATATGAAAAGTCTTTATACTAAATTTTTACTAACAATGTTTTTTAACCCTATACCAGACATCAAATTTATAGACTGGTCAAAAGTTAAAGAAGCTGCAGACAACATCTAATATTTTGCTAGCCTAGAATTGGAATATAAGTTCTAAATAAGGTTTAATCTATTGTGAGAAAAGGATATATTTCAAGCAATTTCTCCTTTTCCCACACAATTTTCTTTAAGTCTATAAAAAGCTGGACCGTTTAGTAATTGGATTTTATATTTTACTAATATTAATCAAGACTGATTTTATCACCTTCTCTTTGCCATTCTTTGTGTTTGTACATGTGATTCGCCTCCAATAAGAAATCTTTTTGGAATCATACTTTATACAAATCAAGTATTTAAAAAAAGTGTCCTGAGGTGAATTGTTATTCTTGCCTTGACAATGAATTTACGGCAATTTAAAATGACACAATAATTTCACAATAAATATTTGTTCTTTGTGTTTAATAGACTTAATTCACTTAAATTCAATTTAATGTGATTCATTCTCATTGCCCTACTTTGAAACATCAGAATTTATCAGGTGTGGTTGTGTGTCTTTGGGTGATGTTGATAATGGCTGTATCTCAGGAAGACAAAACTCTGGGATTGAACAGGAAAGTGTTAAAAAGAATTCAAGACTTAAAAAGCAAGTTGTAGAATAAATGGTTGCATGATCTTTCTCAACATTTGAATTTACACTGAAGTGTGGAAACAGGAGATAATGCAACATTCTGGAATAAACCTAATTAGCAGTTTTTTTTGTTGTTGTTTTTGAAAGAGATGCAAAACTTGCAGCTTCTAGACACATTGAGGTGAAAGGAAAAAACTAGCAGCAAATTTTTTTTTTTTTTTCCTTTTCATTATTTTCGGTCCCAGGATAAACAAGTTTCAATTTTTTCCTTATAATTTTGACTTATTTACAAATCGAAATATTTTTTCCTATTCACTAAGAGAAAAGATGAACTATTGAGATAAAAGCTTGAAAATCAGACCAATCATCATTTCTCTTTTATTCTCAATTTTATCTGCCCCAAGAAAATCAAGTCACAGAATCATTTTTGGAGTTTAATATACCAACTTTTTTGGGTTTGTACAATCTTATTTTTTGTGATTTGAAATAGGTTATTAAAACCATCACCATATTGGTAGTTATAATGAAAAGATAGAAATGGCAATAAACCAGGTTTTCAATGGCTTTATCAAAGTCTATCAAGTAGCGTAGGACTAGTTATGCAAACAAGAATTTAGACAATTAGTCTTGTTTTTTGCATGATGAAAAATGGAACAACAAAACCCTGTTAATACATTTATTTGCTAGTACGCAATTTTTTATCATAATCCATTACAAGTTGTAATAGTAGTTGTGCAAACAAGAATTTGGACATGGGGTAGCATTAAATCACAAAATGCTGATAACATGTACTAGATCATATGATGACAAATATTTAGTGAAAATTTCATTGAAACCCCTCAATAATTGTAGAAGGAGTTAGGCTTACAAGAATTTGACAATGAGCATGATCCACCATTTATTAAAATTAAATACAAACAAACAACATTTATTAAAAATTTACTCAGTATTTCTATCAAAGTGTCACCTGTATAAAAGCAAAGGTGCAGCTATTGCATAATATTGACCAATATTGACCATGATGAGCAATGGAATACACAAGATGTTTACCCCCCCTGGTGTGATATAAAGATAAGGCAATTAGCTTATCAGTAGGAGTCAAACACACAACATTCCTTATCCCTTTACTGTTTTTCAAAACGTTAGACCTGTCCAAATTCAAAGGTTTTGCAAACAACAATTTTAAGTCCATTTTGTTTGAAAAACAATCAATTAGTAGGGTAGAAAATATTGTGGAAAAAGAAGAAATTGCTTGTTAGAAGCAAATTCTTCTTTTTCCACAATGTTTTATCAAGTATAAAACCACAGGAATGCAAAAAACAGGGATTGAATTGGAAAGGATTTAACAAGGTCTTTGAAGTCAGCTAGATTTGCAAGCTATTCTAAGAATATTATTCAGCAAATGTGATAAATTGTGGTCATCAAGATTTGTCAAAAAATTTGAGAAAAAAAAATGCTGTTAGAAAGATCTGTTAGCAATTTTAAAAAATGTGTTCAGCAAAGAATGAAAAAATGTGGTCAGCATGATTGGTATGCAATGTATGATTGACTTTAAGATAGATCATGGGAATTGATGTTCATCCTAACCCATTCCCTCACAATGATGCTATTTGACTCCCCTCCAAGAAAAACAATTTAGAAAACATTGTGTAAAATGAAGAAGTTGTGTAAATACTTTATTCTTGTACCAGCAGAACATGTTGTTTTTTTTAATGTTTCAAAGGTTGCTGGTTTGATTTTTTTTTTTTTGAAAAATCATTTTCATTATATTCCTATATTGATAATCATGAAATTTTATAAGGAAATTGCTTAATGACTAGAATGAAAATTATAGAAAATGCAAAGCCTTCAAATTATAGATATTCTTTTTCTTCTCCAATTCTAAAAAAAATGTCAAAATTGAAAAAATTATAGTTTAAAAAAAATGACAACATGAATGAACACAATGCATATGTATTAAAAGCTGTTTTGTTAGTACATACATGTAATAATGGTGACAACAAATTGATAATTAAATGAGGAAGCAACTAATCATCTTAATAGGCTACCATGATTGAATAGGAAATGTTTTTTCCTTGGTCAAGAAACTGATTAGCTACTATAAATCCTTCAACATGTTCATAGTATTTTTGAATAAGTCTTTCTATTTTCTTTTAAATTGTTATTTCTGAATTTAATACCATTTCCAATTATGATTCATAAATGTATACAAGTTAATATATATAAAAAAAAATGAATACAATATAACTAATGGTAATGTGAAGATTATCATATTTTCTTTAAAACATTTAATTTTTTCTCCATAATTTGAATATTTTTTCATATTTTTGTCTGTTGGAAAAGAGGTTTTTCATCCTTTTAAGCAGGATTAATGGTGGGCTAAGGAGCTTAAATAAGTGGTGAAATAAGTGGTCAGCAAAATACTGGTCAGCTTTTTATACCTAATTGGTCAGCTGGTCAGCAGTCAGCAGTCAGCTGGTCAGCAGTGAGTTGGTCAGCTTTTTATACCTACCCGTTTTTATTGCTACTTGTTTAGTACCCAAATAAAGAACATCCCAAAAGGAATTTAAGCTCTAACAGTTTCGGCCAAATCAGTATAATGGTCACAAATACACAGAAACATGAAAGGCATGCAGAATGAAAGATTGCACTCACCAGACTTCTATATGGTCTTCTAATATATGCTGTGATCTTTCGCAACGGTCCTTCCTTCTGTGCTGAACGTCAACTGTGGCCTAGTTGGTTCTCAGTTCCATCTGGTCAATGGGTGAATCTGCTTCATCAGAGTTCATATGACAGAAGAGCCCATTCAGCTCCTGGCATCATGTTGTTGCTCCTCAAAATGAACAAAGATTATGCAAAGTCCACATAGCCATGAAACTCACACTTGATTCACTTGTAAAAAGAAAAGTTCCATATGATATCTGCTGAGTCGTTACCAAGGATTCTACCACCACTTGGGACCGGGGTTGCTTTTATCTTGCAACCGTTGATGGGGTTGCTGGATGTATCCCTCGGTTGCAATCTCAATGGTTGAATGGTTGGTTGCTCCCTAGCCGTCTGACCTGGAGCTACTTGGGTAGAGCTGCAGGCACCAGGGTGTGGGCAAGCAGTTCAGTCTAGTTTGGGGAATTAGCATTCACTCCAGGGTCCAATAACTAGGAAGCTGTGGATGTTGTTGTAGTTCCCATCAATCGGTCGCATTCAAACACATTAACACAGGAGTAAATGAAAACAAACTCAGTCTGATGTTTCAATTATCAAGCCAAATATTAATGTTCGAATGTTCAAAAGAATTGGTTCAAAATATACTTCTAAATATTAATCAATTTAAATAAGTGTTCAAGTAATGAAAACCAACAATGAAAGAGCTTTTGAAGTAAAGTGTTTTTAAAGAAATTTAGAATATTAGCATCCTCTGCATAATTTAAGTCTTTCCTATTCTGTTCTTCTTTCTGGTTAAATTTCATCAACTATTTATCTAAAAGTTTTTAACAGGAAATATCCAATCAGATGAAAGAATTTGAATCCTCCAATAAAATTACAACAATAATCAAGATAATATTACTAGATTTAAAGTCTTTTGAAACCATTTTATCTGGAGGCCATATGTGCTAAAATACATTGATTGTTTATCTATAGTAGATAATCAAACAGTCACAACAAAGGATATTGGTTTCTCAAAATATAGCTAGTAGCACAATATGTCATTTTTACACCTATCAAGAAAGAATGAGGATTAAGAAAATAAATCTTACTACAACCAAACATGTCAAAATTGGCCAAAGGTGTTTCTCTTCCTTTTCCACAATGTTTCCAATTTCAAAATATTATATTTATCATAGATTTTATTATTTTCATTATTTCTATCATTTAATAAAATGTTCAGACAAAATGTTGTCCTCGGTGGCAGATCACTGGCAACAATTAAATTGAGTTTCATGGATGCTGCTCAATTGGTTCTAGAGTTGCAGCACAGGCATGAAATATCTATTAATGGACAGAGTCATTGTGAAACCAATATCCCGCCTCTACTTAGTAGTTGGAGGCTGTAATGAATGAATTACCTGTAACAAGTACTTTCTTCATCTTAACCCATTCCCACTCAATGACACTTTAAGACCCCCCCCCCTGATAAAAAACATATTGTTTCAAGCAATTTCTTCATTGTCCACCATGTTTTCTAACCAAAAAAGAAAAAAACAAGAGGACCATGATGGTTTTAAAAGATTTTATTATTAATGACAGTTTTGTTACCATGGCTCCCATGAGTAGAATGGTTCATAGCTTTATGATATATATAAAATAGCAAAGCAATCTGTCTAATTATTTTGGAGAAGATGTTTAAATAATTTCACTTTTAATCCTAGGTATATTGATGATCCCACCACATAGAGCTAATTTCCAGAATATGGTAATGCTTTGAAGTATAGACTTCAATACATACAAAATATAAAAGCTCTAGGCCTAACAGTTAAGGAGAAAGAAGGTTTTCAAAGGTATTATTCTTTATTTTTATCTAAAATTAGGGATCACACAGAAAAGGGCTAATTTTCAGAATATGGTAATTCTTTGAAGTATTTTTGTAAAGGGTCAATAGTTGATGATATGTACCAAATATAAAAGCTCTAAGCCTTATCGTTTGGGAGAAAAAGACTTTAAAAGATTTCCTTCTTTATTCTTTTGTAAAATCAGGGATAGCACAGAAAAGGGCCAATTTTCAGAATACAGTTATTCTTTGAAGTATTTAGGTAGACGCTTAATTGCTGATGATACATACCAGGGATCGCACAGAAAAGGGCTAATTTTCAGAATACAGTATTTCTTTGAAGTATTTTGACAGAAAAATTTAGGCAGGTACTGCAGTGAAACTAAACTCCAGGTATACAGACACAAAGGGGACCAAAAAATATGCTGGTATATCGTCATAACTGATGAGTTTTATTAAAAAATGACCCTGTTAGGACAGTGAAATCAATAGAGGTAATCAACTGGTTATTTTTGATACGAAAAATATCTCACGCGGATGCGTTGTTAGGCGTTGAAAAACGAGTCTGAAAGATGAGTAAATCAAAAATACTTAGTTGATTATTCTTTATGATATTCAAAACAGTTTTATTTTTCAATTGTTTCCCATTTACTGTAGTCGTGTTTATCTTCTTCAATCCTGGGAACCATGTGCTTTAATAAACAAGAGGCCCATGAGGGCCTGAGACGCTCTACTGGTTATCAAGTTTTCCGTTAAAGAAATCTGATATTTAAGGAAGCTAATTGCTCAAAAAAGAATGCATAAAGAAAAAAAAGGGGGGCTTTATCCCCTTTATCATTTTAAGAGGCCCATGAGGGCCTGAGACGCTCTACTGGTTATCAAGTTTTCCGTTAAAGAAATCTGATATTTAAGGAAGCTAATTGCTCAAAAAAGAATGCATAAAGAAAAAAAAAGGGGGCTTTATCCCCTTTATCATTTTAAGCAACAATCCTCAAGGCCCCTTTTCCCATGTTTCATGACGGATCCACTCCATTTCCAAAAGAAAGTTACCTTATGACCCTACAATCATTCTGTGAATATTTCATCAGAATCTGACAATAATTGTGGACTGGACTTAATCACATAAACAGGATTGTTTTGAATGAAAATCAATAAGGCCCCTTTTCCTGTGTTTTCTGATGGATCAATTTCATTCCAAAAGAAACTTTCCTTACAACCCGACAATTGTGTTGTGAAATTTAAAAGACAACTTGATAATGATTGTGATCTTCATCACATACACAAGAATGTTTTGAATGATAATCTGTAAGGCCCCTTTTCCTGTGTTTCGAATGCCACAATTATTCCATGCATCTTTGAAGAGAATCCAATAAAATTGTTGACTTTATTGTGTTAACATAAATATTAAATTCAAGTTTTCATAAGGCCCCTTTTCCCGTGATATTTTACTGTTGGTTTTATCATTCTATGAAAGTTAAAAGTGAATCCGATGAAATATTGGGAATTCATTATGTTTACTAGAATATTTAAAAAAAATCATATGTCCCCTTTTTACATGATACTTGATGGATTGTACCCACTTCTGAAAAGAACCATCTAAGTATTTGTACAATCATTCTGTGAAATTTTGAAGTGAATCCGGTGAAATCAAGGGACATCATTGTGTTAACCAGAATATTTAAGAGAGTTTTTCATAAGGCCCCTTTTTATATGACCCTTGCTATAGTCAGAATCAACAATTGGAATGATGGTACAATCAATCTGTTTAATCTGGGGAATTTATTGTGTTAATGAGATTATAGTGAAATCGTCATGGGGCCCCTTTTCTCATGATACTTTACAGAACAAACCAAATTTCAAAAGGAACAATTCTAATGAAGGTAGAATCATTCTTTAAAAAGTTAAAGAGAATCAATGAAAACAGTGGACTGAATTGTGTCAATTTTTGTAACAAAATTTTAATAAGGCCCCTTTTTTCGTGAAACTTAACAAATCAGACCCAATGTACAAAGGAACAATCCTAATGATAGTTTGAAGAAAATGAAAAAGACTGAGGACTTTATTTTAATAATGATGTTTTGTAATAAAATTTTTATAAGGTCCCTTTTCTTGTGTCACTTAACCAATCAGACCTAATTTACAAAGGAACAATCAAAATGATGGTACAATCATTCTATTTAAGTTTGAAGAGATTCTGATAAAGACTGAGGGCATCATTGTGTTAATGAGGATTTGGTAATAATTTTTCATACAGCCCCTTTTCCTATGATACTAGAAAGATCAGACCCAATGTGGGAAGAAACAATCCTTATGATGGTACAAACATTCTGTGAAAGTTTGAACAGAATCTGATGAAAACTGCAGACTTAATCTTGGTGTCAAATTTTTACAATAAAATTTTCATGAGGCTCCTTTTCCTGTGATACTTAAAGGATCAGGTCTCATGTCAGCATCAACAATCATGATTATTGTACAATGATTCTGTGAAGGTTTGAATAAAATCCAATGAAAGCTCTGGACTTGGTTACAAGGATTATAGATAAAATTCTCTAAAGGCCCCTTTTCCCATGATACTAGACAGATCACGCCTAATTTGAAAAGAAAGAATCCTCATGATGGAATAATCATTCTGTGAAAGTTTTAACAGAATCTGATGAAAACTGTTGACTTTATTGTGGTACAATGATTTTAAAATTAAATTTCATAATGCTCCTTTTCCTGTGATACTTGACGGATCAGGTCTAATGCAAACATCAACAATCATTATTATTGTACAATTATTCTGTGAATGTTTGAAGAAAATCCGATGAAAGCTCTGGACTTGGTAACAAGGATTTATAAATGAAATTTTCATAAGGCCCCTTTTCCTGTGCTTCTTGACAGTTCAAACTCTGTTATGAAAAGAATGATAGTTATGACCTTCCAATCATTCTGTGAAAGTTTCAACAAAATCTGATCAAAGCTGTGGGCTTTATTGTGTTAACAGGGTTTTATTAATTGAATTTTCATATAGCCCCTTTTCCCATGTTACTTGATGGATCTGAACCAATTCCAAAGGGAACTCTTCTAACAAAAGTATAATTAATCTGTTTGAGTATAAAGACAACCCAATCTCATCTGTGGACTTTCAAGCATTAATTAAGATTTTTTTAATTGAATTTTCTTAAGGCCCCTTTTTCTATGTTTCTCAATGGATCAGACCCAATTTGAAAGGAACAATCCTTATGATGGTACAATAATTATGTGAAAGTTTGAAGTCAATCAGGTGAAATCTAGGGCCATGATGTGTTAACTAAGATTCTTTTTTATTAAATTTTCATAGGGCCCCTTTTCCAATGAAACTTGATGGATCAAACCTACTTCCGAAAGAAACAATCCATTTAATGTAATAATCATTCTGGGAATGTTTGAAGAGAATTTGTTGAATACTATCGACTCTATTGTGTTTACGAGGACTTTTTCGATCCAGTTTTAATCAGGCCCCTTTTTCCTGTGGTCCTTGACTGATCATACCAAATTTTGAAAGGAACAATTCTTATGATGGTACAAACATTCTGTGAAAGTTTGAAGTCAATCAGATGAAAACTGTGGAC
Source organism: Fragum fragum (assembly GCA_946902895.1). Classification (NCBI taxonomy): domain Eukaryota; kingdom Metazoa; phylum Mollusca; class Bivalvia; order Cardiida; family Cardiidae; genus Fragum; species Fragum fragum. Next base: position 49,077,403 of record OX336368.1, read on the forward strand.
TCTAGAGTGTTAGCAAAGATCTTCGAATTAAAGTTTAATAAGGCCCCTTTTCCTATGTTTCTTGAGGAATCATATCCCATTCCAAAAGGTACAATCCTTATGATGGTACAATCATTTTGTGAAAGTTTGAAGAGAATCCGTTGAAAATTGATGGATCTAGATTATTAATGAGAATTATTTATTAAACATTTCATAAGGCCCCTTTTTCCTGTGTTTCTTGAAGGATCAGACCAAACTTCGAAAGGAATAATTCTTATGATAGTACAATCATTCGGTGAAAGTTTGAAGGGAATCGGATGAAAACTATTGATTCCAGAGTGTTAAAGAATATTTTTTAAAAGATTTTTCAATTAAATTTTCATAAGGCCCCTTTTCCCGTGTTTCCAGATGGATCTGACCAATTTCGAAAGGAACAATCCTTATGATGGTACAATCATTCTGTGAAAGTTTAAATACAATCTGATGAAAACTGTGGACTCTATCGCGTAAACGAGGATTTTTTAATTAAATTTTCATAAGGCCCCTTTTCCCGTGTTTCTTGACGGATCTGACCCAATTTCGAAAGGAACGATCCTTATGATGGTACAATCATTCTGTTTTAGTTTGAAGAGAATCCGATGAGAACTGTGGACTTTATCGCGTAAACAAGGAAAAGTTTAACGGACGGACGATGGAAGGACGGACGCACGGACGGGAAAAAGCCATCGCTATAGCTCTAGTGGCCTTCGGCCATTAGAGCTAAAAATTGGATATATCATAAACCCAAAGGCGAGTGAAATATCAAATTTTGTCAAGAATTCAATACAAAAATTTGTAACACTGCTAAATCATAGTATTCAATTTATAAATTACAGACAAACTATGACAATTTAAGATAAAAGAACCTCACGAAACTTGTCTACAATCAAATTTACATTTTGGCATCATATTACTAGGAAAATGATATTTAACCATACCCATATCAGTTCAGTGAAGGGTTGGTACATTTTTCCTGTTGATTGTGATTTTGTTTGCCTACAATTAATTTATCTTAGATGGAAAACAGGTATGTAAATAGTCATTTTTGTTTACAAGCAGTTTATTGTATTAGAGATATATTTGACCAATCATGGCAGTCAATCAAGGAATATATTCACCCTTCAAATCATTTATTCAGCCCGGAATTGAGATTTAAACTCCGAAATTAGCTGCCATTTGTGTGAAACAATTTTGTTGGTATAGCGACTTAAACATCCTAACTACAACTTATTCAAGCTGTAGTTAGATGTTTAAGTCTCAAATCAACCATTCTATTTCTTTTTTTTACATGCTACTAGCCATAAATTTTGCAAAATAATGCCATGTACAATGGAAGCAGGACTTCCTACTTGAGTCAATGGGCGTGGCCAAAGGAGTCAGTAGATGGGGCCAAAAACTGGTCAATTATAAGCAGAGTTTACTGTACCTTGATAGAGGCTCTCAAGGGACCTTCTTCTAGAATTTGAGCTTCACTGATAACTTCCAGGACAGGTTTTCTGAATTAAAAACAATTCACCCATTACCAGACGGCAAAATTTTACACTGGTCCAAATTGACAGAAATTGCAGACAAAACTTTGAAATTTATGAAATTTAATTTTTTTCAACTTTCTGGGTATAAAATATTGTAGAAAATGGAGAAATTGCTTGTTACAAGCAATTTCATCATTTAACACAATATTTCCCCATATTTTCTTTAGAGACTTCAATAAGCATCACTGTGTGGAAATGGTTCAAAAAGACCCTTTTTAATCAACCCCTCTCATTCTGAATCCAAAATATTTGTTTTTTGAAAGAAATATGGGCAAAAATTAAGCCTGTACATAATTCGATGTCTGACCTCAGTCTATACCACCTGTTGGTTCCTCTCAAACCAGAGATTTAATAGAAATATTTACCCACAACTTGTGGTTTTTGGTGCTCATCTTTTTCTGAAACAGAAACAATTCATAACTAGAATTGTCGCAAAGTGGATGTATTTTTTTTATTTAAGTAGCACATATATTACTAAAATCAATGGAGCACTTCCTTCGTAAAGTGATAACGAATCAATTAATCGATGATTCATGTTTGTTGGTCCATTGGTTTCTAGAGTGAGGGTGTGGAAACATAAGTCTATAGATTGACAGACAACCAGAAGGAGACAGACAGGGCAACAGCAATATACCCCACTCTACTTTTTAGGTAGGGGTATGATATGGATTAACAATTTCAACATAATTTGGCAGCAAATTAGACTTGACAATTCGCATGAATGAAAAAAAAGTTTTGCCTAAAATATGAGATGTGACCTTGACATAAGGATCAAATAGATGACCTTTACACAAAGCAATACAAAAACTTCAATTGTCACTAAGCATGGCACTTCACTGCTCACCTGAGGTAATCATCTAGTCAAACAGTTTGACCAAGTTTCAGACCAATTCTAGAAGAAAACATTGCTGCTACAGTTTTCAAGAAGTTTTCTATCATTTGACCTTTGGCCTAGTTTTGACTTAAGGGATTAAACATGATTTCTTAGATTTGACTCAGTAGACTAGCATTTTTACTCTAAGTTAACAAATTTAGACCGTGTTCAAAATTTTAAATTTTTCAAAATTCTTACTGATTTTTTTTAATATTGAGTATAATACAAATTCTTTAGATGGCCTACATAGTGTCCTATTTACCTCGTTTTTGACCCAAGGTAACTTTTAGTCAAATCAATTTATGGAGTAAAACCACAGCAATATTGAAACTTGTGGCAATTTTGAAAATAGAAAAATGCAATACATAATAAGAGGTAATACAGAACAAGTGAGAGCTGAGTTTCATTAAAGTCGGTCCAATGGTTACTGATTATTCCTTTGGACAAGAAAATGTTGCTTTACTGAGAAAAAAGGCGACCATTTTGAAACCATTGCTATTTTGAAAAAAAAAACAAAAAAAACCCCAAAGTTTCATGAGCAAGTGAGGGAAATTTCATCCAAAATTGGTCCAATGATTGCCGAGCATTTGTCCAGACAAGTAAATGTCAATTTATGGTGTAGCAAAAGGCACATGAGGGCCCGAGATGGTCTACTGGCTATCAAGTTTTCTGTTAAGTATTCTGATAATTAAGGAAGTAAATTGCTTAAAGAAGAATGCATAAAATGGAAATGAAAAATTGGACTTCATTCCCTATATTATTTTGAGCAACAATCCTTTAGGTACCTTTTCCTGTGTTTCATGATGGATCCATTCCATTTCCTAATGGAAGTTTCCATAGGACCCCACAATCATCCTGTGAAAGTTTCGACAGAATCTGATAATAATTGTGCATTTTTTCATGTAAACATGATTGTTTTGAGTGAAAATCCATAAGGCCCCTTTTCCTGTGTTTTTGTATGGATCCACTTCATTTCGAAAAGGATCTTTCCTTACGACCCTACAGTAGTCCTTTGAAATTTAAAAGACAATCTGATAATTGAGAACTTAATGACATAAACAAGAATGTTTTGAATGATAATATGTAAGGTCCTTTTTCCTGTGTTTCCAATGCCACAATCATCCATGCATCTTTGAAGAGAATCCGATTAGAACTGTGGACTGTATTGTGTTAACAAAAGATATTTCAATCAAGTTCTCATAAGGCCCCTTTTCCCTTGATACTTTATTATTGGTTTAATCATTCTGTGAAAAGTCAATTGAATCCGATGAAATATGGGGACTTCATTTAGTTAACTAGAATATTCAAAAAAAAAAAAAAATCATATGGCCCCTTTTTACATGATACTTGACAGATTGTACCCAATTCTGAAAAGAACGATCCTTATGATTGTACGATCATTCTGTGAATTTTTGAAGTGAATCCAGTTAAATCTAGGGACATCATTGGGTTAACTAGAATATTTAAGAACGTTTTTCATAAGGCCTCTTTTCATTTGATACTTTCCAATCAATCTTTGGAATCTGCGGAATTTAGGAATTAATTGTGCTAATGAGGATTTAGTAGTGAAATTTTCATAGGGCCTCTTTTCCCATGATACTTTACAGATTAAACAAAATTTAAAAGGTACAATTCTAATGATTGATTGTTTTTGTGGGGTTAAACACTGCTTCTAACAAATTTCAGTCATAACACAGATGCTGGAGCAACTAACAGCAGATTCCTGGTATTCCTCGTAACAGTACCATCATTACATCCTTTCCTAGCCTCCAGCTGCTATCCCATTTAGGTTTGCACTTATACATCCATTGATGAGAGACAAGTATTGGAAAAGATATGTGCCACCACTAGGGATCGAACCCATGACACCCCATGATTGAGGATTGGGAGTCCAGTGTGCTACAAACTGGGCTATGATGGGGGCAACAATTCTAATGAAGCTACAATCATTCTGTAAAAGTTTAAAGAGAATCAGTGAAAACAGTGGACTGAATTGTGTCAAGAATAAACCTTTCATAGGCCCAGTGAAACTCAACAAATAAGACCCAATGTACAAATGAAAAATCCCAATGATAGATAGTTGCAGAATATGATAAAGACTGAGGACTTTATTGTGATGATGATATTTTTGCAATAAAATTTTCATAAGGCCCCTTTTGTTGTGTCACTTAAGAGATCAAACCCAATTTACAAAGGAACAATCATACTGTTAAAGTTTGAAGAGAATCTGATCCACTTGAAAGGAAGGATCCTTATGACTTTAAATAGATTATTAAATCAAATTTTCATGAGGCCCCTTTTACCATGTTTCTTGACAGATCTGACCTAATTTCTATAGGATCCATCCTTACAATCATTCTGAGAAAGTTTTGAAGAAATTTGATGAAAACTGTGGACTCTAGAGTGTTATAAAAGGAAAAGTTAACAGAAGGACAGACAGATGACTTGACTACTGGAGAGACATACAGAATGATGCAAGGACACCTGACGGGAAAACGCGATTGCTATAGCTCTTCTGGCCTTTGGCCAATAAAGCTAAAAATGATGGCCATTTCTAAAACAAGAGGACCATAATGGTCCTAAATCACTCCCCTGAGTATGATGGTTCATGGCTTTTTGATATAAACAAAATAGCAAAGCCCTCTGTCTAATTATTTTGGAGAAGATGTTTAAGGATTTCTCTTTTAATCCTAGATATATTGATGATCCCACCATATAGCACTAATTTCCTGAATATGGTAATGCTTTGAAGTATAGACATCAATACATACCAAGTATAAAAGCTCTAGGCCTGGTTTAGGAGAAAAAGGTTTTCAAAAATATCATTATTTATTCCTAACTAAAATTAGGGATTGCACTGAAAAGGGCTATTTTTTTTAAGTAATTTGGTAGAGGGTCAATGGCTGATGTTTTGTACCAAATATCAAAGCTCTAGGCTATATGGTTTGGGAGAAGAAGATTTCAAAGATTTCCTTCTTTATTCCTTTTTAAAATCAGGGATCACACAGAAAAACAGCTAAATATCAGAATACGGTAATTCTTTGAAGTATTTTTGTACAGCGTCAGTAGATGATGATTTGTACCAAATATCAAAGCTCTAGGCCTTATGGTTTGGGAGTAGAAGATTTTCAAATATTTCCTTCTTTATTTCTATGTAAAATCAGGGATTGCCAAGAAGAGGGCCAATTTTCAGAATACCGTAATTGTTTGAAGTATTTTGGTAGAGGATCAATATTTGATGATATGTACCGAATATCAAAGCTCCAGGCCTTATAGTTTGGGAGAAGAAGAACTTTAAAGTTTTCCTTCTTTTATTCTATGTAAAATCAGGGATTGCCCAGAAGAGGGCTAATTTTCAGAATACAGTAATTGTTTGAAGTGTTTTGGAAGACGGATAATAGATGATGATTTGTACTTAATATCAAAGCTCTAGGCCTTATGGTTTGGGAGAAGAAGATTTTTAAAATTTCCTTCTTTATTTCTATGTAAAATCAGGGATCACACAGAAAACAGCTAAATATCAGAATACGGTAATTCTTTGAAGTAGTTTGGTAGAGGGTCAATAGATGATGATTTGTACCAAATATCAAAGCTCTAGGCCTTATGGTTTGGGAGTAGAAGATTTTTAAAGATTTCCTTCTTTATTTCTATGTAAAATCAGGGATCGCCCAGAAGAGGGCTAATTTTAAGAATACAGTAATTGTTTGAAGTGTTTTGGTTGAGGGTCAATATTTGATGATATGTACCAAATTTCAAAGCTCTAGGCCTTATGGTTTGGGACAAGAAGATTTTTAAAGATTTCCTTCTTTTATTCTATGTAAAATCAGGGATTGCCCAGAAGAGGGCTAATTTTCAGAAAACCGTTTTTGTTTGAAGAGTTTTGGAAGAGGGTTAATAGATGATGATTTGTACCAAATATCAAAGCTCTAGGCCTTATGGTTTGGGAGAAGAAGATTTTTAAAGATTTCCTTCTTTATTTCTATGTAAAATCAGGGATCGCCCAGAAAAGGGCTAATTTTCAGAATACTGTAATTGTTTGAAGTATTTTGGTAGAGGGTCAATAGATGATGATGTATACCAAATATCAAAGCTCTAGGCCTTATGGTTTGGGAGAAGAAGATTTTAAAGTTTTCCTTCTTTTTTCTATGTAAAATCAGGGATCGCCCAGAAAAGGGCCAATTTTCAAAATACAGTAACTCTTTGAAGTATTTTGGTTGAGGGTCAATAGATGATGATTTGTGCCATATCAAAGCTCTAGCCCTTACTGTTTTGGAGGAGAAGATTTTTTAAGTTTTTTCACTCCTATGCCATGGCAACCAGAGTTCTTCATGGATTTCAATTCTTTGAAGTATTTTGAAAGAGCATGACCTAAGGACCATTTCTGTGAAGTTTTGTTGAAATTCCATGGTTAGTTTAGGAGGAGAAGATTTTTTTGTAATTGTGAACGGATGGACGGACGACGGACGAAGACCAATCACAATAGCTCCCACAGAGCACTTCGTGCTGAGGTGAGCTAAAAAGATAGGTGTCATGCACTATAAGAGCGGATAGTGAACATTTACGTAAAGTCTCATCAAAATCAGTCCAACAGTTACCAAGCAATTATCCAGACAGGAAAAAGTGGATAGACTGAAAGACACACAGACAGACGGGGCAGGCATAAAAAATGTGTCTCACAAAGAGTGGGGTGACATAATAATTCCCAAAGAATTAATGTCTCTGTTAACCAACCCTACAGTGCAATTAACCCTTTAATGTAATATTAAACTAGAAATGTGTTAACCCTTTCCCTTTTTCGGAAATTTTAGACTAGTCCAAATTGGAAGAGGTTGCAGACGACAATGAAATCTGGATGCCATTTGAAATGAAACCAACCTATGTGGTAGAAAATATTGTGGAAAAAGGAGAAATAGCTTGATACAAGCAATATCTTCTTTTTCCACAATATTTTCTTGAGTACAAAATCACAGGAACGTAAAATCCCGTATTTGAACGGAAAATATATTAAAGACATGGATGCCTCTGCATTAAATCTTGTCACATAACCTTCATTGTGATCTCAAACTCAGGGGTATCCACCACATAAAACTAGTACTCTTCAAGGGGAACACCTGTGCCAGGTTATTTTGAAATCCATCATTCAACCCATTACAAGAAAGCAAAATTTTTAGACTGGTCTAAATTGAAAGGAATTACAGACAACAATTTAAAGTTTATGAAATTTCAGATTTTTTCAACTTTATGGGTAGAAAACAATGTGTAACATGGAGAAATTACTTGTAACAAGCTATTTCTTGGTTTTACAAAATGTTTCCAAATTGTTTTTCTTGGGGCATCTTCCAATAGTGTCATTGTGTGGGAATGGGTTTATGTAGAATATAATGCTCCAAAAGGAATTGGACACTCACAAAAAACACATCCATCCACCCATCCATACATGCATGGACAGAGTGAACTATATGCCTGTTACCATCATCTGGTAGGGCCTAAGAATGATTTTATTCAGCAAAATAAGGGTCAAATTTTGTCTATGATCCATTGTAAATCTAGAACAGTTCAGAGACAATGTTGTGTAGTGAGTTACATACAATACCACCTAATACAAGTTTGATTACCTCGTTTCTAAATGGTAGTCCATCACATCCCAGGCATCCCAGTATAACGGTATATCATCATACATCACAAACTGGTTGGCTGGGTACTCTTCACAAATACCATTTCTATAAACCAACAGGATAATGTGTCAACCTAATGCCATACAATCTCGCATTTTGACATGAATGCATAGAGTTTTTTTACATACATAGTTCATTCATCAATTATCAAACAACAAAATGAAAGAAATTTTAAGTTGATGGATTACATTTCAAGTTGATAGATTATCTTTGTCTTTTTGATAGTAAACATTTTAGATAATAACGAAATTGCTTGAAACAAGCAATTTCCTCATTGTCCATAATGTTTCCTACATCATTAAGATTTTGCAGAAGTTTGACCTAACCAAATGACATTGATCTTGTCACATGACCTCAGCCAATGCCGAAGTTCAAAGTTCACTTCCTGTCTAGATGAACTAGACTATCAATGAATTTGATTGATACCCCAAACGGCTCCATGTTATAAAAAAAACATCTTGTCACTGGAGTAGAACCTTTTTCAAACAAAGGGTCAAAACCCAAAGGCAAGGGGGGCGTTGGCCCTGGGGAGCTCACCTGAGATAAAGGCTCTTTTTCTTTCACAGTTTTCATTTTAAGGTTAGGATTATGATACAAGTGGGCAAAACTTTATAAATATACAGACTATGTACCCGGGGATCTATAAGTCTATAAAAGTCTATATTACAAATTCAAAGGCTTAAGGGAAAATTTGAAAGAATGAGAAAACTTTTTCCTCCCTCTGGATCTATGGGTTATAATTTCAGAAATAAGGCAGAAGTCAGTGAGCTGATGCTTCATGGCTATCCTATAACACTCCACCCCCACCCCCCCTGGGGACCCGAGGATCATGATTTCAGCTATTTTGAAAAAGGTCGATATACTGATACTTCATGCAAATATAAAGGCTCTATGCCTTATGGGTCAGGAGAAGATTTTTAAAGATTATTTTAAAATCTAACTTTTCTTGCCATGGCAACCAGTGTTTAACAGATTTCTATTCTTTTACTTATTTTAAAAGGAGCCCAGCTACGGAACATTTCTGCCAAATTTGGTTCAAATTGGCCCAGTGGTTTGGGAGGAGATGTCGTTTAAAAATCATTCTTTATTTTTATATAAACCCCACTTCTCTGGGGCTCCGCCCCTGGGAACCACTTTAGGAACATGATTTAAGCTATTTTGAAAGAGGTCAATATACTGATACTTCATGCAGAATTTCAAGGCTAAATGCCTTCTGGGTCAAGGGAAGATTTCTAAAGATAATTTTAAAATTTCTCATTTCTTGCCATGGCAACCAGTTTTTTACAGATTTCAATTTTTTTGGCAATTTTTAGAGTTGACCACTCAAGGAACATTTGTGCCAAATTTGGTTCGAATTGGCCCAGTGGTTTGGAAGGAGATGTTGTATAAAAATCATTCTTTATTTTTATATAAACCCCATCCCCCTGGGGACCCGAGGATAATGATTTAGCTATTTTGAAAGGGTCAATATACTGATGCTTCATGCAAAATATCAAGGCTCTTTACCTTCTGAGTCAAGAGAAAAAGATTTTTTAAGATTATTTTAAAATTTCACTTTTCTGCTATGGCAACCAGTTTTATACAGATATCAATTCTTATAGCTATTTTTGAGGGGACCACTAAAGGAACATTTGTGCCAATTTTGGTTCAAATTGGCCCAGCGGTTTGGGAGATGTTGTTTAAAAATAGTTCTTTATTTCTATATAAACCACACACCCCTGGGGCTCCATCCTGGGGACCCGAGGATTATGATTTTAGCTTTTTTGAAAGAGGTCAATGTACTGATGCTCCATGCACAATATCAAGGCTTAATGCCTGGGTCAGGAGGAGAAGATTTTTAAAGATTATTCTAAAATTTCACTTTTCTTGAAAATGGAACTTTCACATTCTTGGTTGATACTGAGTGCAAAATGTGAAGTTTTAGTCAAATCCATTCACTAGTTGAAGAGACTAGATGGTTGTCCCAGGACAACTGCTGTCGAGCCCACAAAGTTTTGTAGGCATCATGTTTAGGACAAGCAGAATTTTAGTGTTTGGCCTTGAGCTTTGACCTTGAACTTGAAGCTATCCAAGAAATTCTATCAAATGGCTCATCTACTCATGATGGAGAAAAATTGTGCCAAGTTATTTTGAAATCCATCCATAAATGTAGGAGTAATTGTCCAGACAAACACAATTTTAGTGTTTGACCTTGAGCTTTGACCTTGAACTTGAAGCTATCCAAACAATTCTCTCAAATGGCACATCTACTCATGATGGAGAATAATTGTGCCAAGTTATTTTGAAATCCATCCATAAATGTACGAGTAATTTTCCAGACAAACACAATTTTAGTGTTTGACCTGGAGTTTGAAGCTATCCAAAAAATTCTCTCAAATGGCACATCTACTCATGATGGTGAATAATATTGCTAAGTTATTTTGAAATCCATCTTTAAATGTAGGAGTAATTGTCCGGACAAATTCGGACGGACGGACTAACTAACGCACTTATGCACATACACTTGTCATAGTGAAAACTATGTCACCCTCATCCACAAGCGGGCAAGAAGAAGACAAGATTTTTCATCAAAGGGTGATGACTCTATCAAAATAAAATGGACCGCAATTACAGTATGCACATCTGTACTTAATAAAGTAAAGTTTGAATTAAATCCACACAGCTACAGATGGACGGACCAACAAAGTAACAGTCTGACCGACAAGCTGACTCTTATCTACCTCCCCTCCAAAAACAAAGTGGTCCAATTTCAAAGTTTCAGACAACAATTTGTTGTGAGGTTTTCAGATGTCAAATCCTTTCAAGTTAGAAAAAAAAAACTGGAAAAAACAAAAATTGTTTATTAGAAGCAATTTCTACATTTTCCACATTTTTTCAGAATCTCTTTCCTTGCGGGTGTAGTAAAACAGGATTGTGTATGAAAAAGTTCGCTACAGATCTAAAAAAGTACAAACACTTAGAACTGTTGCAAGCTGACATATATCCCCCATCAGCACTTTATCACTCTAGTAGCACATATTCCTTTGACCTACATTACCCTCCCTAGGTCATGGATGACATTTGTATAAATTTCATGGACTACAAGTTAGAGCATAGAAATGGTTTTCAATAAAGTTTACTTTAACAGGATTAGAACCTACACGGATACAGCAACGCCGCCTAGTGCTGCAATGTCCAACATCTTTAAACTCTGCGCTACCATGACATCTCACCAAAAAGATGTTCAAATAACACATATAAAGCTTTCCGACACTGCAGCATACTCTGTATAAGAATTCTATTTTTAGGAATTCTATTTATAGTATATTGAATATTCTCAACTACGGCAGTGACTCTTGTCTTTTTCAACCATAGTGGAGAACTAATATTTTATTTGACTCTTACGAGATTCGAACCTATGTGGATACGGAAATGCTGCCTTGTGCTGCAAAATCCAACGTCTTAAACCTCTGCGCTACCGAGACACCAAAAAGATGTTCAAATAATGCATATAAAGCTTCCCAACACTGCAGCACACTCCGTATAAGGGTTCTATTTTTAGGAATTCTATTTATAGTATATTGAATATTCTCAGCTATGGCAGTGACTCTTGTCTTTTTCAACCATAGTCTAGAACTAATATTTTATTTGACTCTTACGGGATTCTAACCTACGCAGATAGAGGATATGGCAACGCCGCCTGGAACTGCAATGTCCAACGTCTTTAACCTGTGTGCTACTGAGGCATCCCCCCAAAAAAGATGTTCAAATAACACATATAAAGCTTCCCGACAGTGCAGCACACTCCGTATTAGGGTTCTATTTTAAAAAATTCTATTCATAGTATATTGAATTCTCTCAACTACGGCAGTGACTTTTGTCTTTTTCAACAGAAATGGAGAACTAATATTTTATTAGACTCTTAAAAGTTTTGAACCTATGTGACTTATTTATGACCTTGATTTTTGACCTAAGTGAATCAAACATGATAAGGACTTCCTTGAATCCTTGGCAACAATGTACAGAGTTGTAACTTTGGCAACAAGTTCCATAGTTTAAGGTCATTTGGTTCTAGATTCATAGCACAGAATAAAATAGTCTAGGGACAGAGAAGGCAGACATTTTGAAACCAATATACCCCCCTTGACTTTGAAGGTGTGTGTGTGGGGGGGGGTATATTTAAAACAGATAAGTTTGAGATAAATCCTAATTACATGATGTTTTTCTGATCAAAATAAACTCCCCAAAACACAAACCTTCAAGATCCCACTATTTCAAGTGTATAAACTCTTCCTAACTGGTCAACAGTGGCTTTCAGACACTCGTTCTGCAGAACTATGTAACATCCATCCTGCAAAATATGTCCAGATTCACTATTGAAATGCATTAACCTTTCCTTTTCAATCCCTGGTTATTATGTCCCTGTCATTTTTATCCACAAGTAATTCTTTTAAGTATTTTGGTAAAGGGTCAATAGATGGTGATTTGTACAAAATATCAAATCTCTAGGCCTTATGGTTTGGGAGAAGATGATTTTTAAAGTTTTCCTTCTTCTTTTTTATGTACAATCAGGGATCACATAGAAAAGGGCTAATTTTTAGAATACAGTAATTCTATGAAGTATTTTGGTAGAGGGTCAATAGATGACAATTTATACAAAATATAAAATTTCTAGGCTTTATGGTTTGGGAGAAGAAGATTTCTTAAGATTTCCTTCTTTAATTCTATGTAAAATCAGGGAATGCACAGAAAAGGGCTAATTTTCAGAATATGGTAATTCCTTTACATATTTTGGTAGACGGTCAATAGATGATGATGTATAATAAATATCAAAGCTCTAGGGCTTATGGTTTGGAAGAAGAAGATTTTTAAAGTTTTCCTTCTTTATTTCTTTGTAAAATCAGGGCTCATCTTTAGAATACGGTAATTCTTTGAATTTTTTTGGTAGAGGGTCAATAGATGATGTTTTGTTGCTTGGGAGGAGAAGTTTTTCACTCTGTTGCCATGGCAACCAGACTTCTTCATGGATTTCAATTCTTTGAAGTATTTTGAAAGAGCATGACCTAAGGATCATTTATGTGAAGTTTTGTTGAAATTCCATGGTAAGTTTAGGAGGAGAAGATTTTTTTGTAATTGTGAATGGATGGACGGACAGATGTCAGACGATCACCGATCACAATAGCCCACCCAGAGCACTTCGTGCGCAGGTGAGCTAAAAAAAAGGAAAGGGTTAAGCACATATATTTTGCGCTTTACCAGATACTTTAATTTTAGAGAGATTATTTACTCCATCACCTTGGATTTCCAGGAGTTAAAACAACAATAAGAGGCCCATGAGGGCTTGAGACAGTCTACTGGTTATCAAGTTTTCCGCTAAAGAAATCTGATATTTAAGGAAGTTAATTACTCAAAGAAGAATGCATAAAGAAAAAAACACACATAAACAGGATTGTTTTGAATGAAAATCAATAAGGCCCCTTTTCCTGTGTTTTCTGATGGATCAATTTCAGCCCCAAAGGAACTTTCCTTACAACCCTACAATTGTCCTGTGAAATTCAAAAGACAATTTGATAATGATTGGGATCTTAATCGCATACACAAGAATGTTTTGAATGATAATCTGTAAGGCCCCTTTTCCTGTGTTTCGAATGCCACAATTATTCCATGCATCTTTGAAGAGAATCCAATAACACTGTTGACTTTATTTTGTTAACAAAGATATCAAATTAAAGTTCTCATTAGGCCCCTTTTCCCTTGATATTTTACTGTTGGTTTTATCATACTGTGAAAATTAAAAGTGAATCCGATGAAATATTGGGAATTCATTATGTTGACTAGAATATTTTAAAAAAAACAAGATGTGTTTGTGAAACACTAGCCCCCGAAACTGGAATTCTTTAGAAACGGGTAAAGGGTTAAATTTTTGACCTTGACCTTGATGAAATGACCTTCCCCAGTTGCGCCTTGTTGAGACCTATCTACATACCAAATATTAGAATTGTAACTTAATCAGGGTTGAAGTTATAGGAAAATGTTTAGTTTGCAGGTTAAGTTTTGCAGACAGACAGACGGATAGACAGACAGACAGACAGATGGACACGGTAAAACAATATGCCCCCGATCTTATCGATGCGGGGGCATAAATAATCATATGGCCCCTTTTTACACGAACCTTGATGGATTATACCCAGTTCTGAAAAGAACCATTTAAGTATTAGTACAATCATTCTGTGATATTTTGAAGTGAATCCAGTGAAATCAAGGAACATCATTGTGTTAACCAGAATATTTAACCCTTTCCTGGATAAACCCGGGTTTTTACATCACTGTGATTTTGTACTTGAGAAAACATTGTGGAAAAAGGAGAAATTGCTTTTAATAAGAAATTTCTCCTTTTCCCACAGTGTTTCCTACCACATAGGATGGTTTTGTTTGGAATTGTATCCAGTTTTCATTGTCGTCTGCATCCTCTTTCAATTTGGACCAGTCTAAAATTTCAATAACCAGGAAAGGGTTAAGTGAGTTTTTAATAAGTCCCCTTTTTATGTGACACTTGTCATAATCAGACCCACTGTCAAAATCAACAATTGGAATGATGGTACAATTAATCTGTTTAATCTGTGGAATTTATTGCGTTAATGAGTTTATAGTGAAATCTTCAGATGGCCCCTTTTCTCATGATACTTTACAGAACAAACCAAATTTCAAAAGGAACAATTCTAATGAAGTACAATCATTCTTTAAAAGTTAAAGACAATCAATGAAAACAGTGGACTGAATTGTGTAAAGAATTTTTGTAACAAAATTTTCATAAGGCCCCTTTTTCCGTGAAACTTAACAAATCAGACCCAATGTACAAAGGAACAATCCTAATGATAGTTTGAAGAAAATGATAAAGACTGAGGACTTTATTGTAATAATGATGTTTTGTAATAAAATTTTTCTTGTGTCACTTAACCAATCAGACCTAATTTACAAAGGAACAATCCAAATGATGGTAAAATCATTCTATTAAAGTTTGAAGAGGTTCTGATAAAGACTGAGGGCATTGTTGTGTTTATGAGGATTTGGTAATAATTTTTCATACAGCCCCTTTTCCTATGATACTAGAAAGATCGGGCCTAATTTGGAAAGAAACAATCCTTATGATGGTACAAATATTCTGTGAAAGTTTGAACAGAATCTGATGAAAACTGCAGACTTTATCTTGGTGTAAATTTTTTAAAATAAAATTTACATAAGGCTCCTTTTCCTGTGATACTTGAAGGATCAGGTCTCATGTCAGCATCAACAATCGTGATTATTGTACAATGATTCTGTGAAGGTTTGAAGAAAATCCAATGAAAGCTCTGGACTTGGTTACAAGGATTATAGATAAAATTCTCAAAAGGCCCCTTCCTTATGATACTAGACAGGTCACACCTAATTTGAAAGGAAAGAATCCTCATGATGGAATAATCATTCTGTGAAAGTTTGAAGAGAATCTGATGAAAACTGTTGACTTTATTGTGGTACAATGATTTTAAAATTAAATTTCATAATGCTCCTTTTCCTGTGATACTTGACGGATCAGGTCTAATGCAAACATCAACAATCATTATTATTGTACAATTATTCTGTGAATGTTTGAAGAAAATCCAATGAAAGCTCCGGACTTGGTAACAAGGATTTATAAATGAAATTTTCATAAGGCCCCTTTTCCTGTGTTTCTTGGCAGTTCAAACACTGTTATGAAAAGAATGATAGTTATGACCTTCCAATCATTCTGTGAAAGTTTCAACAAAATCTGATCAAAGCTGTGGGCTTCATTGTGTTAACAGGGTTTTATTAATTGAATTTTCATATAGCCCCTTTTCCAATGTTACTTGATGGATCTGAACCAATTCCAAAGGGAACTCTTCTTAAAAAAGTATAATTACTCTGTTTGAGTATAAAGACAACCCAAACTCATCTGTGGACTTAGAAGCATTAATTAAGAATTTTTAAACTGAATTTTCCTAAGGCCCCTTTTCCTATGTTTCTCAATGGATCAGACCCAATTTGAAAGGAACAATCTTTATGATGGTACAATCATAATGTGAAAGTTTGAAGTCAATCAGGTGAAATCTAGGGCCATTATGTGTTAACTAAGATTTTTTTATTAAATTTTCATAGGGCCCCTTTCCCATGAAACTTGATGGATCAAACCTACTTCCGAAGGGAACAATCCATTTAATGTAATAATCATTCTGGGAATGTTTGAAGAGAATTTGTTGGAAACTATGGACTCTATTGTGTTTACAAGGACTTTTTCAATCCAGTTTTTATCGAGCCCCTTTTTCCCGTGGTCCTTGACTGATCATACCAAATTTTGAAAGGAACAATTCTTATGATGGTACAATCATTCTGTGAAAGTTTGAAGTCAATCAGATGAAAACTGTGGACTCTAGAGTGTTAACAAATATCTTTGAATTAAATTTTAATAAGGCCCCTTTTCCTATGTTTCTTGAGAATTTGGTTTGAATGGAGTTTTACGCCGCTTTCAACAATCTTTCAGTTATATCGCGGGGGCTGGAGCACCTAACAATGGAATCCTGGTATTTCTCATACCAGTACTACCATTACATCCTTTCCTAGCCTCCAGCTGCTATCCAACATAGGTTTACGATTTTCCACCCATTGGTGAGAGACAAATGTCGGAAAGGATGAGTGCCCCCGGATCGAACCCGGGACCTCTAGAATGACAGTCCGACGCGCTACCAACTGCGCTATGACAGCGGCTGTGTTTCTTGAGGACTCATATCCCATTCCAAAAGGAACAATCCTTATAATGGTACAATCATTCTGTGAAAGTTTGAAGAGAATCCTTTGAAAATTGTTGGCTCTAGATTATTAATAAGAATTTTTTATTAAAATTTTCATAAGGCCCCTTTTTCCTGTGTTTCTTGATGGATCATACCCAATTTCGAAAGGAACAATCCTTATGATAGTACAATCATTCTGTGAAAGTTTGAAGGGAATCTGATGAAAACTGTTGACTCCAGAGCGTTAAAGAGGATTTCTTAAAAGATTTTTTGATAAATTTTCATAAGGCCCCTTTTCCTGTGTTTCCTGATGGATCTGACCAAATTCCCAAAGGAACAATCCTTATGATGGTACAATCATTCTATGAAAGTCAAAATACAATCTGAAGAAAACTGGGGACTCTAGAGTGTTAACGAGGATTTTTAAATCAAATTTTCATAAGCCCCTTTTCCTGTGTTTCTTGACAGATCAAACCCATTTTCGAAAGGGACAATCCTTATATTGGTACAATCATTCTGAGAAAGTCTAAGGAGAATCCGATGAAAACTGTGGACTCTATCGTGTAAAACAAGGCTTTTAAATGGAATTTTTAACTAAGTTTTAATAAGGCCCTTTTTTCCCATGTTTCTTGGCAGATCATACCAATTTTCGAAAGGAACGATCCTTATGATGGTACAATCATTTTGTGAGAGTTTGAAGAGAATTTGATGAAAACTGTGGACTCTATCGGGTAAACGAGGATTTTTTCATTAAGTTTTAATAAGGCCCCTTTTCCCACATTTCTAGACAGATCATACCAAATTTGGAAAGGAACATTCCTTATGTTGGTACAATCATTGTGTGAAAGTTTGAAGTCAATCAGATGAAAACTTTGGACTCTAGAGTGTTAACGAGGATTTTTAATTAAATTTTCATAAGGCCACTTTTCCTGTGTTTCTTGACGGCTCATACCCATTTTCGAAAGGAATGATCCTAATGATGGTACAATCATTCTGAGAAAGTTTGAAGAGAATCGGATGAAAACTGTGGAGTCTATCGCGTAAACGAGGATTTTTAATGGAATTTTTAATGGAATTTTTAATTAAATTTTAAAACGGCCCCTTTTTCCATGTTTCTTGACAGATCATACCCAATTTTGAAAGGAACGATCCTTATGATTGTACAATCATTCTGTGAGAGTTTGAAGGGAATCAGATAAAAAATGTGGACCCTAGAGTGTTAACAAGGAAAAGTTAAAGGACGGATGACGGAAGTTTGGACAGACGCACGCATGAACGCACACCAGAGTGGAAAAAGCCATCGCAATAGCTCTATTAGCCTTTGGCCATTAGAGCTAAAAGTACAATTCATGAGAATCAATTTTAAAGTGTAACTGACAACAGTCTCCTTTCTTGTTATGTTGATTTACCCATGAACAAATCTCTTATAGCTAAAACAAAAGCACCATAATTGTGGATGCTAACACTTTACATTTCAAGTGCGCGGTATAACTTCTAAGTTGAAAAAAGGGCAAAACTGATTCAAAATGCATATAGCGTTATCCCCATTGTAGGTATACACGGCTCTTTTGATAGTAGACATACATTCTGAGTTTCAAGCAAATGTGTTCAGTAATACCAGAGATACAACAAATTGTCAAATTTTTCAGATGACAAGGAAGACACTGGCGACATCAGGGCTATAGCAATACCTAGGGTTTTGTCTGAAAACAACCCATTCTCAAATGACAAAATTTTGGACTGGTCTAAGTTGAAAGAAACTGCAGACGATAATTTCAAGTTCATGGAACTTTGAATTTGTTTGTCTTTTTGGACAGAAAATATTGTGGATAATGAAGAAATTGCTTGATACAAGCAATTTCTCCATTTTCCACAATGTTCTCCAATGCTTTTCCTTCAAGGGAGTAAAAAGGGGAGATTGTTTTGGAATGGGTTAAGCTATTCACATAAAATATAAGGTAAGTAATTGATTTATACATAATTTTCAATGGTACAAAAGATTTAACAGTGTGGGGTCAATTATCCTGTTTGACCCTCAGAAATGTCTCACAAGGGGGACGAAATGACTCCCTGAGATAAATTTCTAAGGATCAAAACAAGATATTTTCAGATATTTAAGGGTCAAAAACCTGGCACTGATAAGTCAAACAATGTACCACTACATACCTTAAAAACTCTTACTGGAGACGATACTTTTATAGGGGATAAGGTTTGATACCCATAACTAGGAACGTCCACGTAATCTGGAACACAAAAAATTCAATATGAATATTTTGTTATATCCCTTGTCATGCTGAACCTGTAATATTCCAGTTTTGGCAGTTGTATAGACAAAAATTAGTCAGCACATGAGAGACAGTCTGAGTGTAGTCAACACCCCCTGTTTGTCCCTTATAATAGGATTATCCATAAAATCAATTTTCATCAGAAATAAGGTCCAATAAATATTAGTTTTCTGTGTTTTCAGCAATTTGATTTTAATACAATTCTGAAAGGATTTCACATATAATTCAAACTTGTTGCAGCAGTTAATTACTTTTGAATTTTGAGGGTGCTTTAACCCATTACCAGACAACAAAGTTTTAGACTTGTCTGATTTAAAAGGGATTGCTAACAACAATTTGAAGTTTATAAAATTTTACAATTTTTGTCTTTTCAGACAGAAAACAAGATGTGTTTGTGAAACACCATGCTCCTGAAACAGGAATTCTTTAGAAACAGGTGATTTTTATTGTTTTATTGTCTTTGTTTTAGGGAAAAGGGTTAAAATTTTGACCTTGACCTTGATTAAAGGACCTTCCCAAGTTGCGCCTTGTTGAGACCTATCTACATATCAAATATTAGCAATGTAACTTTATTAGGAATGAAGTTATAGGAAAATGTTTAGTTGGCAGGTTAAGTTTTTGAGTAACATATTAGGGAAAAGGGTTAAAATTTTGACCTTGACCTTGATGAAATGACCTTCCCCAGTTGTGCCTTGTTGAGACCTATCTACATACCAAATATTAGCATTGTAACTTAATTAGGAATGAAGTTATAGGAAAATGTTTAGTTAGCAGGTTAAGTTTTTGAGTAAGGTATTAGGGAAAAGGGTTAAAAAATTTGACCTTGACCTTGATGAAATGACCTTCCCCAGTTGTACCT
The DNA here is from genome assembly GCA_946902895.1 of Fragum fragum. Taxonomy (NCBI): domain Eukaryota; kingdom Metazoa; phylum Mollusca; class Bivalvia; order Cardiida; family Cardiidae; genus Fragum; species Fragum fragum. Next base: position 49,097,408 of record OX336368.1, read on the forward strand.
TATTGAGACCTATCTACATACCAAATATTAGCATTGTATCTTAATTAGGGATGAAGTTATAGGAAAATGTTTAGTTGGCAGGTTAAGTTTTGCAGACAGACAGACAGACAGACGGACAGACAGACGGACAATATGCCCCCGATCTATCAATGCGGGGGCATAAAAATTGAGGGAAATGAAGAAATTGCTTGTTACAAGTAATTGTTATTTCTTGATTTTCCACAATGTTTACTCTTCCTTTTTTGAGTAGCATCTGAAGCTGCTTCATGTGGGAATGGATTGAACCTAACTTTATATCATGATATGTCTACTTGGAAACAAGTTCTCAGAATATACATTAGTCATTCTTAATTTCTGTGTCCTGTGTTGGCAATAGAACTTGAGATCTCTTGATTGGAAATCTGATGCACTACAAAATGACTATACATACTCAATACATCAGAGATATCATCACAAAATGTCTTTGCATACCTATGCCACTTAACGTGATTACCCCTGCCCCCTTCCCCCTGGATTTTTGTCACAGAAAATACATTTTGTCACTAGAATGAAGCCTTTCATCACCTTTCAACAAAGGGCCAAACCCTCAAGAAAAATAAACCATATAAGCAAGATCACATCTTTTCTTGATACTGCTTGTATGAAATTTGAATCATATCCAACCAGTAGTTAAGTACAAAACTAGTTGCTGAGAAAATGACTGGACAAGATTTTTCATCAAAGTGCAATAAGTCTTTAAATAGTAAATGGAGGGTAACCAACACAGGCTATGCATGTCTCTACTTGATACTGAGTCTACCTGTCAAACTTGAATTAAATCAGTTCAATAGTTTAAGAGAAAATGAGCAGACAAGATTTTTCATTAAAGGGCCATAACTCTACATAATGTAAATGGACCATAACGGAATTGGGACATGCATGACTGTGCTTGAGACCGAGACAACCTGTGAAGTTTGAATCAAATCCAATGATACGTTGAAGACAAAATGAGCAGATAAGATTTTTCATCAAAGCCCATAACTCTTTTAAAAGTAAATGCACCATAACCATGCACATCTCTGCTTGAAACTGAGTTTACCTGTGAAGTTTGATTAAAATTCATCCAGTAGTTTCTCAGAAATAGAGTGGACAAAAAGCTACAGACTGACTGTCCAACAAGCTGATTCCTACTTACCCAAAAAAAGGGGGGTATAACGGTGCAGACCAAAACAATGCTATAGCAATACGTCAAGCTGTTTCCAAAAACAACTCAGCTATCAATTAGATCTCATGCATATGTCAGATGTATGGCTGTTCTGTGCTTGTTGTTAAAACAAAATTATTGATGACATTGGAAAATTAACCCTTAAAAACACAGCAAAATTTTAGACTGGTCCAAATAGGAAGGACTTGCAGAAGACAATTAAGTTTATGAAATTTTAGATTTTTTCAACTTTTTGGATAGAAAATATTGTGTGAAATGAAGAAATTGCTTGTTAAAAGCAATTTCTTCATTTTAAACAATGTCTTCCAAATGGTTTTTCTTGAGGGGCGTCCAAGAGCGTCAATGTGTGGGAATGGGTTAATTCAGTTATCCCCCTTGTTGGTATAGGTTGTTCTGTTAGGTTGTTGAGTTTCAGATAATACCTTTAAAAACTGAGGGTTCATTGCTTTCAATACAACTATCAATTCATCAATCAAATCCTTCATTTAAACAAGAGGACCATGATGGTCCTAAATCACTCCCCTGAGTATGATGGTTCATGGCTTAATGATATAAACAAAATGGCAAAGCCCTCTGTCTAATTATTTTGGAGAAGAGGTTTACAGATTTCTATTTTAATCCTAGGTATATTGATGATCCCACCATATAGCACTAATTTCCTGAATATGGTAATGCTTTGAAGTATAGACATCAATACATACCAAGTTTAAAAGCTGTAAGCCTAATGGTTTAGGAGAAGAAGGTTTTCAAAGATATCATTATTTATTCCTACCTAAAATTAGGGATTGCACAGAAAAGGGCTAATTTTTTAAGTAATTTGGTAGAGGGTCAATGGCTGATGATATGTACCAAATATCAAAGCTCTAGGCTTTATGATTTGGGAGAAGAAGATTTTCAAAGATTTCCTTCTTTATTCCTTTGCAAAATCAGGAATCGCACAGAAAAGGGCTAATTTTCAGAGTATGATAATTCTTTGAAGTATTTTGGTAGACGGTGAATATCTTATGATATGTACAAAATATCAAAGCTCTAGGCCTTATGGTTTGGGAGAAGAAGATTTTAAAAGATTTCCTTGTTTATTTCTATGTAAAATCAGGGATCATTAAGAAAAGGGCTAATTTTCAGAATATGGTAATTCTTTGAAGTATTTTGGTAGAGGGTCAATAGATGATGATTTGTACAAAATATCAAAGCTCTAGGCCTTATGGTTTGGGAGAAGAAGATTTTAAAATATTTCCTTCTTTATTTCTATGTAAAATCAGGGATCATTAAGAAAATGGCTAATTTTCAGAATATGGTAATTCTTTGAAGTATTTTGGTAGAGGGTCAATAGATGATGATTTGTACCAAATATTAAAGCTCTAGGCCTCATGGTTTTGGAGAAGAAGATTTTAAAAGTTTTCCTTCTTTATTTCTATGTAAAATCAGGGATGGTTAAGAAAAGGGCAAATTTTCAGAATACGGTAATTCTTTGAAGTATTTTGGTAGAGGGTCAATAGATGATGATATATACCAAATATCAAAGCTCTAGGCCTTACCGTTTGGGAGAAGAAGATTTTTAAAGATTTCCTTCTTTATTTCTATGTGAAATCAGGGATTGCCCAGAAAAGAGCTAATTTTCAGAATACAGTAATTCTTTGAAGTATTTTGGTAGAGGGTCAATAGATGATGATTTGTACCAAATATCAAAGCTCTAGGCCTTACCGTTTGGGAGGAGAAGATTTTTTAAGTTTTTTCACTCCGTTGCCATGGCAACCAGAGTTCTTCATGGATTTCAATTCTTTAAAGTATTTTGAAAGAGCATGACCTAAGGATCATTTCTGTGAAGTTTTATTGAAATTCCATGGTTAGTTTAGGAGGACCAGATTTTTTTTGTAATTGTGGAAGGACGGACGGACGACGGACAATGACCGATCACAATAGCTCCCCAAGAGCACTTCGTGCTCAGGGGAGCTAAAAAGAAGTGAACATTGAACTCCTACATTTATTTAAAGTATTTGTTTCAGTTTGGCAACATTGTAACTAGCAGGTACCTCATATTTTGCAAAATAATTTTGTTTATTACTCCAGAAGAACTGCCATATCTGTGATTTGTGTGAGGAGCAGATTATCAAATACCCATTAAGAATTTTAGACTTCTCCAAATTGAAAGGAGTTGCAGACAACTATTTAAAGTTTATGAAATTTTAGATCTTTTAAACTTCCTTGGTAGAAGAATTTGTATTAAATGAAGAAATTGCTTATTACAAGCAATTTCTTCATTTTACACAATGTTTTCCTAATTGCTTTTCTTGAGGAGCGTCAAAAAGCGTCACTGTGAGGGAAGGGGTAAATGAAATATTGCAAAATATGCAAAGCTTGCACTAAGATGGTTATGATGCTTCCAAGGATCACAACAAAGATGCTCAGGCTATAACAACTTCTCAATTTTACACCAAAATAGCTGAGCTAATAACTTTTTCATTGAAATACACTGTGATAAAAGGAGAAACTGCTTGTGAACCCTAAAACAGAAATACAGTCTTACATAATGATTTCCCATCTTTATCAACTTGTGTGGACTGTTCTGATCTGTCAGCTTTGAGCCTTTTCTTTGCTGGACTTTGAATAGAGTTGTCAATACCAATGACCTCTTTCCTATCCCTTGATTGGCTGTTCCATATCACATGACCCGATTCATCACTTGATCTATTTGCTGGTATGATTCCTTTCGATGCTTTTTGTAAAAGTTTGTTTGAAGTTTGAGCAATATCTGCAAGAGAAAAAAAGCTCCTATAAATGTTCATTAGGTTGATCCTTATCATGCTAAATAAAATTATATTAAAACAAGACATGTTTGTGAAACACAATGCCCCCGCAACAGGACTAAACGTTTGACCTTGGTATGTGACCTTGACCTTATTTCATGAACTTGAACTTGACATGAGGAGATGCCTATTATGGAGATGTATCATCATGCCAAATATGAGCATTGCATCTTGAATACGCTTGTAGTAATTGGCAATGTTAAGTTTTTTGGTTAAGTTTTGCAGACAGACAGACAGACAGACCAACAGATGGAAAGAATGACAGACAGACAGACCGACAAGAGTAAAACAATATGCTCTCGATCTTTCGATGCGGGGGCATAAACAACTAAGATCAAAGGGCTGTAGGAACTTGAAGCACTAGTTGTAAGTCAATATTTGTCTTGAAAATTAATTTCAGAAACTTTGAGTAACTATGGTTTATAAAGGACAAACGGGAGATGCACACTATGATTAGCCTGCACTCATGTGCAGGCTGATCGTAGTCTATATGTTTTACATCCTTGTGATATTATACTAGAGAAAACATTGTGGAAATAGAAGAAATTATTTGTAACAAGAGCCATGTCAGACATGGCCATCCCCCGCACTGCATTTCTTCACAATGAGTTCGATAATACCTATTATACTTTCAGAGATATGCTTAGGACAAAATCTAAGTCTTTAAAACAACAAAGTTAATAACTCCAAAATTATACAAGCAAGAGTTGTGGTTCTTGTGCACTGCAATTCTCATCAATGAGATCTATCCACCAATGAAGTTTAAAGTTAATAGCTATTATACTTTCAGAGATATGCTCTGGACAAAATCTTAGTCTTTAAAACAACAAAGGGCAATGACTCCAAAATTATGCAAGCAAGACTTGTGGTTCTTGTGCACTGCACTTCTTCTCAATAAGATTTATTGACCTATGAAGTTTCAAGTTGATAGCAATTATACTTTCAGAGATATGCTTGGGACAAGTTTAGTGACGAAAGTACGGAATGATGAAAGGATGGAAGGACAGAATGACAGACGGAGACCATTACTATATCCCCTTTGCCTAAACGGCGGGGGATAACAAACAATTTCTTCTTTCCCACAATATTATCTATCATATAGGATGGTTACCTTTTGAATTTTACTTACTTTGTAATGCAGTCTGCTACCCCTTTGAAATTTGAAAAGTCCAAAATTTGAAAAACAGTAGAGTTAAATCATTGCTCTTATTCAGTTATAGCTCTATGGTAATTTGAAACAAAAGATGGCCATGTTAAAATCAACATAGAAAGGTTATGCAACGACATGTTGTAGGAGAAGAAAAATTATACTGTTTCATGTACATTTTGTAATACTTATTTTGATTGCAATAATATTTACCACTTCCACATATTCCAACATTTTGATGAGCTAATTAAATTAAGCACTTTTTTCTTTTCCTTTTCTAACTATGCTTCGAATTCTACCCTAGAAAAGATTTATATTTTAATTTAATAAACTTTGAAAAACCTTGTCTCTAACCTTTTCGGTTTGAGAAAGTGTCAATTTTCCAGGGTTTTATAAATTTTCCTTAACCCTTTCCTCATCATTTTTGTTTAGACCGGTCCATTTTGAAAGAGGTCACAGTCCACAATTCAAAGAGAGCTTTATTTGAAATGTTACTATCCTATAGCGCAGAAAATATTATGGGAAAAGAAGGAATTGCTTGTGACAAAATTTCCTCAAGCATAAAATCATGGGGGAAAAAAATCAGGGAATGTACATAAAAGGATTAATTGGAGAATTAATAGGGAATATCATTTCTATGATACAGATACATGTTGTATTTGATTTGAGCTGCAGAGGAAAATTTTGATATTACACAAGACAGAAGGATGAGTGGAATATCAAATTTTCTTCCACAGCAAGAAGCAAATATACAATGTTGTGTCACAATTGTAATGTAATATTCCATTTATTATATACCTATTTCTCATCAAATAAATATGATTAAATAATAGAAAAAAAATCTGTATTTCTACATGCATTTCTCTCTTCAATTATCAATCTGATTATGTTTATCCACATTATGACATTATATAATGAATGAAAATGACATCATCTAAGTAAACCTTAAGTGGAGCTGTATTTGATTCAGATTTTTTTTCTGACATGTCGAATTTTATCTTTGTGGAATGTATATATTTTACTAGAAGTATTAACTCTTGTCATGCTGTATAAATTATCTTACTGAATCGCTGTAAAATCAAAGGGCTGAAAGCACTGATAGAACTTATTGTTCAAAAATCAATACTTCTTTTAGAAATCAACTTCATAAACAACTCTGGCATAAGAAGTACAAGCAGGAGGTGTAGACTAAGATCAGCCTGCACATAAGTGCAGTCTGATCTTAGTCTACACCTCCTACAAAAACAGGAATATTCCGGGTTCAGCATGACAAGGGTTAATAGGTATATAATAAATAGAGTAATTCTATTTTATTCTGTTCTACTCCAATATAAAATCCAACCTGAGTAATGCCTGTGAGCGTCTTCATACACCTATAAAAGAGATATAAAACCTGTCACTCAACAATATGAAACTACATACGGTATATCAATAGAGTCCTTATTCACTTATGAGTCTTAACCTATCACCACACAACAAATTGTTAGACTGATCCAAATTCAAAGAAGGTGCAGACTACATTTTAAAGTCAATGACATTTTGGTATTCTTTGTTCTGGGGTAAAGACATTAATGATAATGAGGGAATTTGCTTGAAGCAAGCAATTTCTTGATTATCCCATGTTTCCCACAGCTATTTTTATAGGGGTGGTTAAAAAAAATCCAAGCTATTTCATAAATAATAAATATTTGAATTCTTGTCAAATTTGGTCAAATCACTGTCTTACATAAATTACCCCCCAGTTATTTCAGAAAGCAGGCAAACTTAAAATGAAAATTTTCATAAATCTCTAAACCTAGTACAATACAACAAAAGTTTATAGAGACTGGTTCAGAATTAAATGAGTTACAGACAAAAATTTAAAGCTTATGAAATTTTGGATTTTTTCAACTTTCTGAGTAGAAAATATTGTGGAAAATGAAAGAATTGGTTGTTGCAAGTAATTTCTTATTTAACACAATGATTAACAAATTTTTCCTAAGGAGCATCAAAAGGCATCATTTTGTGGCAAACTATTTTATATCAAAGAACTTGTGATATCTTATTGGTTGAAAGACCACTTAGTGTAACTAGATACTGGAGATTTACTTTGTCCCAATTTCCCAACGCTGACTTTAGCCCAACTGCAAGCCATCTTGAATCAGATGGTGTAAAGAAACAAGAGCCATGTGGGACATGGCCTTCCGCCGCCGTAAAAGCTTGATAGTAAACTGAAGCCAGTTAGATTTAGGCCTCTTGTGCACTGCATTTCTTCTCAATGAGTTCGATAATAGCTAATATACTTTCATAAATATGCTCAGGACAAATCTAAGTCTTTAAAACAACAAAGGGCAATAACTCCAAAATTATGCAAGCAAGAGTTCTGGTTCTTGTGCACTGCACTTCTCCTCTATGAGATCCATCAACCTATGAAGTTTCAAGTTGATAGCTATTATACTTTCAGCGATATGCTCCGGGCAAAATTTAGTGACGGAAGAACGGACGGAGACCATTACTTTATCCCCTTCACCAAAACGGCGGGGGATAACAAGTAGTGAATAGATGATACAGCCAGATAATTATTTTCCAGTCCAAAGTTGAAAATACCATTGTTTGGTAATAGATTATCAAGAAATATACCAGCCTGTCCTAATCTATCAATAATCAAGGGGTAGCTTAGTTGGGATAGGTTAACAAGTCTAGAGTAATGTAAACAAATGAGTCACATGACAAAGAGTTCTCACAACATATTACAAGTAAGTCTTATCTTTATCGCCTGTATAACATGTGCATGCTTGGTGCAGTGTTAAGAGTGTTCGCTTATCAAGCAAGAGAGCCACCATCATAGCGCAGTCACTAGGGCGCCAGACTCCTAATCTTCAATCAGGCCGCACATATTCTTTCCGAACATTTGTCTCTCACCAATGGGTCGATAATCGTAAAAACCCCAATCAAGTAATCAATCATCAAGCGAGAGGACCAGGTTCAAATCTGTTTGTTGTACTTTATATTTTTACCCTACCATTCATTTATTTTCTTGGCTATTGTTTAAATTTGTTATACTTTTATACCACATAATTTGTTTTTTAAACATTATAATCCTTTGATTTGTACCCTAATTTTAAAGTAGAAATGCAACTGTCTGTTGAATCTTTCAGTGAAAACCAATTATAGTGCTTACGCCACTTTAATTAGGTGATTGAGTTCAGGTAGAATACCTACCAATCCGATGGACGATCCAGGTAAAACATCATGAAACTGGTTCAGCAACAAAAGCTTCCATAATCTGTCAATCTCTGTGTGAGGGTAGAGCCCAGAGTCCTTGTTGTTAATCATAGCAACTGTACAGAGAAACTCAACATCATGCAGTAAAAACTCACATTTTCGATTCATTTTCTTGACCTGTCAAAATAAGAATATCATAGATAATAGAAAACTATTGCTTTTGATAATGTTGATATGGGTATAAAGGTCAATAATTATAGTTCATTGGTGCTAGCTTGTTCAATGACTTGTAAAACTAGAGACTAAAGAATGCAGTTCCAAGAAGGGATACTGTTTTTCCTTCAACTTCAGTTCCCTCCTTCAAACTATCCAACAAAGCAATAATAATAAAGAAGAAACCCAACTGTAACTAAAGACTAGAGAATCACTCAGGGACAAACAGTTGAGCCTGCCCAATATTTGACCTTGATCTGTAACCTTGACCTAGGAGATATAATATTAGAGAAAATGTTCGAAATGGCACACCTACTAAGGATGGAGAACAATTGTGCCAAATTAATTTGAAATTCATCCGTAATTGTAGGAAATATGCTCTGGACAAGCTCAACTTGAATGGTTGACCTTGAGCTTGGAGCTCTACCAAATTTTGTTTAACACTTTCCTTTTTTGTAATTTCCAAGTTGATAGAGGCTGCAGACGACAATAAAACTGAATGCAATTTCAAATAAAACCATCCTAAGTGGTAGAAAATATTGTGGAAAAAGGTGAAATTGCTTGTTACAAGCAATTTCTCCTTTTTCCACAATGTTTTCTCAAGTAGAAAATCACAGCAAGGTAGAATCCAGTGTTTGTACAGGAAAGGGTTAACCTATTACCACATGGCAAAATTTTAGACTGGTCCGAATTAAAAGGAGTAGCAGACGACAATTGAAAGTTATTAATTTTTTTAACTTTCTGAATAAAAAACATTGTGGAAAATGAAGAAATTGCTTATTACAAGCAAATTCTACATTTTCCACAATGTTTTCCCAATTATTTTTTCTTAAGGTGTCACAAAGCATAATTGTGTGGAAATGGGATAAAAATGGCATGTCAAGACTACTCATGAAGGAGAACTGTGTTATTTTTACATATATCCATATATGTAGACTGACATAATAAGGCCCCTACAGAATCTTGTCTTGGTTATAACTATTCCTGGCTTACCGCAACTGAACTGGGAAAATTTATTTAAAATGACTCATTCACTCATAAAAGAGAACAACTGAATAAATTAATTTAAACAACGTCCTTAATCTTAGGAGCTATGATCCAGATATTCTTAATTTTAATGTTTGACCTTTAGCTGTGACCTTGACCTTCCAGCCATCTGAAATATTTCCTTTTCAAATTGCACATCTACTCATGATAGAGAATAACACAACACTCCATAACCATAACAAAACACTGCAGGAGTAATGATTACAAAAATGATGTTTTGGCAGAAAATATTTAGCCTGATTTTGTCACAGCAATGAAAAAGATTTTTCCAAAAATGATAAGTTCATTTTAAGCTTTCTGTGGAGTCTATAGTCTAGTTGCATATTTGGATAATTTGTTAAGAATACATGGCCACTAAAATTTCCAAATGGCCCATCTTTTTTTCACTAAGGGGCCATATGGCCCTATGATTTTTATTCCTAGAAAGAACCCTGCACTACAGCTTCAAACAAGAGCCTTCAGAGACGGATTATGCTCCATGAATATAGCCCAGTCACAAAAAGTATAAGATAAACAGAAAAAAAAATGTTTGGATGGACCTAGGACATAGATGCAGGTAAACGCTTGCTATATTACAGAAATGCTTAATTCTAGCGTACATCCTTGAGCTGTGACCTTGACCTTGGAGCTATCAGAAAATATGTTCCAAATGGCACATCTACTCATGATAGAGAACAATTATGCAAAGTTATTTCTAATTCAGTCCATAATTTCAGGAGATATTCTCCAGACATTCTTAATTTTAATGTTTGACCTTAAATTGTGACCTTGACCTTTGAGTTGTCTGATTTTTATTTCAAATTACACATCTACTTATGACTGAGAACAATTGTGAAAAGTTATATTGAAACTCTTCTATAATTGAAGGAGCTATGCTTTGGACCTTGGAGCTATCTGAGGATCATTTCAAATTGCATATCTGCTCATGCTAATGAATAATTTTGTAAAGATATTTTGAAAGCCATCCATAACAGAAGGGCCTATACTCTGGAAATGCCTAGTTTCAATGTTTGACCTTGAGCTGTGACCTTGACCTTGGAGCTATGTATTTTTTTTCAAATAGTACAACTATTCATGAAAGAGAACAATCATGCCAAGTCATTTTGAAACCCATATATAATTGAAAGAGATTTGCAGTGGACAAGGTTAGTTTTAACATTTGGCCTTGAACTGTGACCATGACCTTGAAGCTAACCAAAAACCAGGAAAAGCCTTGGCTCAATATCACAAGGAATTCACATGTGAAGTTTCATCCAATTTGGCCTAAGTGTTGTGGAGATATCAGGGCGGACAGACAGATGGATGGATAGAAAACAGAAGGATGGACAGACGACACAGCAGCTATATGCTTGCTCTTCAGGGAGCATTAAAGTATAAATATAAAAACAAACTAATATCCTCCTCAACATTTTTTTACTCAAGTAGCACAGTTGACCTTTGACATACATAACCCAAAACAATAGGGCATCTCCTAGGATCATGCATAACATTTGTATAAAGTTTGAAAAAAGTTTCAAACTCCTAGGTCTAACAGCTTATGAGCTAAAGCATGGAAATACTTTTCAATTAAAGTTCAATAGTGACCTTGACCTCTGACCCATGTTAACCCAAAGAAAATAGGACTCTTCCGTAGACCATTGGCAACAATTCTATGAAGTTTCATGGTTGTTGGTCAATTAGCTCTAAAGTTAGAGCATAGAAATGGAAAAGAAGAAAGAAAGATGGATGGATTGACAGATAGACAGACAGACAAGGTGAAGCCAATATACCTCTACTTCAGGGGTAGGTTTAACAACAGAGGACCATGATGGTCCTAAATTGTTCCCCTGAATATGGTGGTTCATGGCTTTATGATATAAACAAAATAGCAAAGCCCTGTCTAATTATTTTAAAGAAGATGTTGCAGAATTTCTCTTTTAATCCTAGGTATATTGATGATCCAACCATATTGCACTAATTTCCTGAATATGGCAATGCTTTGAAGTATAGAAATTAATACATACAAAGTATTAAAGCTCAAGGCTTAATGGTTTAGGAGAAGAAGGTTTTCAAAGATATCATTATTCATTCCTAACTAAAAGTAGGAATCACACAGAAAAGGGCTTATTTTCAGAATACAGTAATTCTTTTAAGTAATTTAGTAGAGGGTCAATAGTTGATGATATGTATCAAATATCAAAGCTCTTTGCCAAACCATTTGGAAGAATACTTTAAAAGATTTCCTTCTTTATTCCTTTGTAAAATCAGGGATCACACAGAAAAGGGCTAATTTTCAGAATACAGTTATTCTTTGAAGTATTTTGGTAGAGGGTCAATTGCTGATGATATGTACAACATATCAAAGCTCTAGGCCTTATGGTTAGGGAGAAGAAGACTCTAAAAGATTTCCTTCTTAATTCCTTTGAAAAATCAGAGATCGCACTGAAAAGGGCTAATTTTCAGAATATGATCATTCTTTGAAGTATTTTGGTAGAGGATAAATAGATGATGATATGTACCAAATATCAAAGCTCTAGGCCTTATGGTTTGGGAGAAGAAGATTTTCAAAGATTTCCTTCTTTATTCCTTTGTAAAATCAAAGATCGCACAGAAAAGGGCTAATTTTCAGAATACAATAATTCTTTGAAGTATTTTGGTAGAGGGTCAATAGATGATGATACATACCAAACATAAAAGCTCTAGTCCTTATGGTTTGGGAGAAAAAGATTTTCAAATATTTCCTTCTTTATTCCTTAGTGAAATCAGGGATCGTACAGAAAAGGGCTAATTTTCAGAGTACTATTATTCTTTGTAGTATTTTGGTACAGGGTAAATAGGTGATGATATGTATTCAATATCAAACCTCTAGGCCTTATGGTTTAGGTGGAAAAGATTTTTTAATAATTGTTTGCGTACGGACAGACATACGCCGGACAATTACCGATCACAATAGCTCACATTGAGCACGTTGTGCTCAGGTGAGCTAAAAATGCTTGTGATAAATGTCTGAGGTCAAAATTCACCTATGGTGTAATGGAATGATTTAATTGGTCAATAGATTTTCTATTTAATAGGGGTGATCCCTTAACCCATTCCCATACAATTATACTCTTTGACGCACCTCACGAAAAGCAAGGTAGGAAAACATTGTGGAAAATGAAGAAATTGCTTGTAACAAGCAATCTTTTCATTTCCACAATAATTTCTATGCCAAAAGTAGAAAAAATCTTAAACTTCACAAACTTTGAATTATCCTCTGTATTTCCTTTTAATTTGGACTAGTCTGAAATTTTGTTGTGTGGTAATGGGTATAATATCATTGGTAGAGGAAGGAATGTTGTTAAAGTTTAAGTTCAAAAGGTAAGATATAACTGATGATAGACTACAAGTTGTGGCTAAATCAACAAGAACAAGAGCCATGTCAGACATGGCCATCCCCCGCATTAAAAGCTTGATAGTAAACTGAAGCCAGTCAGATTTAGGCTTCTTGTGCACTGCATTTCTTTTCAATGAGTTCAATATACCTTCAGAGATATGCTCAGGACAAAATCCAAGTCTTTAAAATAACAAAGGACAATAACTCTAAAATTATGCAAACAAGAGTTGTGGTTCTTGTGCAATGCACTTCTCCCCAATGATTTCTTCTCAATGAGTTCGATAATAGCCATTATACTTTCAGAGATATGCTCAGGACGAAATCAAAGTCTTTAAAACAACAAAGGGCAATAACTCCAAAATTATTCAAGCAAGAGTTCAGGTTCTTGTGTACTGCTTTTCTCCTCAACGAGATCTATCCACCTATGAAGTTTCAAGTTAATAGCTATTATACTTTCAGAGAAATGCCCCACACAAAATCTTAGTCTTTAAAACAACAAAGGATAATAACTCCAAAATTATGCAATCAAGAGTTGTGGTTCTTATGCACTGCACTTCTCAACAACGAGATCTATCCACCTATGAAGTTTCAAGTTAATAGCTATTATACTTTCAGAGATATGCTCCGCACAAAATCTTAGTCTTTAAAACAACAAAGGATAATAACTCCAAAATTATGCAAACAAGAGTTGTGGTTCTTGTGCACTGCACTTCTCAACAACGAGATCTATCCACTTTTGAAGTTAAAAGTTAATAGCTATTATACTTTCAGAGATATGCCCCACACAAAATCTTAGTCTTTAAAACAACAAAGGGCAATAACTCAAACACTATGCAAGCAAGAGTTGTGGTTCTTGTGCACTGCAATTCTCCCAATCCACCTATGAAGTTTCAAGTTGATAGCAATTATATTTCAGAGATATGCTCCGGACAAGTTTAGTAATGGAAGGACGGAATGATGGACGGAGACCATTATTATATCCCCTTTGCCAAAACGGCGGGGGATAATAATCAGAAAGGTTTGAAAATATTAAGGGTAGAGAAGAAAATGTTTGTAACCAGTCATCTTTTCTAAAATGGTCTTTTTCTAGGGCCATCTATTTTCAGGGTATCAGACAAACTGATGAATAGCTGGCCGGTCCACTTACTCTGTTGGCTATACCCACTCACTCCAACAGGAAGTTCTACTTCTATGTAAAACAGCCTGATTTTGCTTAATTCATGGCAAGTAATGCCAAACAAAAAATATGAAATGATTTGGAGTAGCAACCTAAATGTTGTAACTACAGCTTTTTCAAGCTTTTAAGTCACCAAAGCAACAAAAATGCTTCAGGTGTTTGAAATCAAAATTCACTTCCAGTCTAATGAATGGTTTCATTGGTTGATTGATTCTTTGATTGATAGCAATTGGTTAATTGAAATGTATTAATCTTCAGCACAATGAACCAATTCTGTTTTGCTGTAACTCAATAATAGGGGGAAAACTCTTGCAATGTTTCATCAGCTACAACAGAATACCATGTTTTGATGCATTGATTTAACCCAATCCCACATAAACCCTCCTTTTATAGCCCCCTTTTACCGCGTCTCAAGAAAAAAATATTGGAAAACATTGCATAAAAGTTTGTTGTGTGGGAATGGGTAAATAGTCCATTACTACTGAATACAGCACTTACGAAAATATTGTTATGGAAAAGAACATGCACATCCTCCTTTTTTCACAATACAATCACCGCACAATGTAATGGCATTTCTTTGCCAATTAAATTCCTTACCCAACAGCAACATGTGGTCAAAATCCAAAGAATTTGTAGACAAGAATTTCAAATTAATAGAATTTTAAATGTTGAAAATGAAGAAATTGCTACTTGATTTTTCCACTTTGATTTCTAAAACTCTCTTGAGTTTTGTTTGATTGATTGAATTGGGTTTAACTCCGCTTTTAATGGTATTTCAGTCATATCGCTGTGGCTGGAGCACCTAACAATGGATTCCTGGTATTTCTTTAACCAGTACTACCACTACATCCTTTCCTAGCCTCGAGCTGCTATCCCTCTTAGGTTTACGATTATCCACCCATTGGTGAGTGACAAATGTTGGAAAGAATATGTGCTGCCGCTGGTGATCGAACCTCTTGAGTTTTGTAGTAAGGTGGGAATGAGTGAGAATTGGTTAAACGCTTTGAATTTTTGTCTGCTACTACTTCTGATTAGGACAGGATCCAACCATGAATGGGTTAACCCATTACCAGCTGCAGATGACAAAATTTTAGCACTTTCCTGTCCAATCCCTGGTTTATGTCCCTATGCTTTTATACTTAAGAATACATTCAGGAAAAAGAAGAAATTGCTTGTAACAAACAACACTCTCAAGATATGACTGGCTTATTCTTATACTCTGTTTAACTCATTACCACACGACATAAATTTGAGACTGTCCAACTTGAAAGGGGTTGCAGACAAAAATTTTGCGTTTGTGAAATTTTAGAATTTTTCAACTTTCATGGTAGAAAAATTGTGAAATTGATAAAATTGCTTGTTGCAAGCAATTTCTTCATTTTTCCACAATATTTACGCTATGTTTTATGTTATAGAGGGTCAGAGGGATTGTCATTGTGTGGGAGTGGGTTAAGTTCATGGGGTCTCACAGGCTAGTGCTTTTCATTACAAATCTTATTTGCATGGGATTGAAAAACTTTGGTATAAAACAACCAAATTAACACAATTCAGGAGATACAAGGAGAGCAGTTATTTGTCTCTTATTTACCAACCTTAACCCTTTCCTGTTTTAAGAAATTTTTACCTCTTTCAGTTTGAAAGAGGTAGCAAATGACAATTTAAACTGAATTTTATTGAAAATTTTACTATCCTATAGGGTATAAA
The DNA here is from genome assembly GCA_946902895.1 of Fragum fragum. Classification (NCBI taxonomy): domain Eukaryota; kingdom Metazoa; phylum Mollusca; class Bivalvia; order Cardiida; family Cardiidae; genus Fragum; species Fragum fragum. The sequence goes on from OX336368.1 coordinate 49,113,266, forward strand.
ATATTGTGGGAAAAGAAGAAATTGCTTTAAACAAGCAATTTCTTCTTTTCCCACAATGTTTTCTCAAGATAAAAATCATATTGACGTAAAAAGCAGGGATTGTATGGGAAGGGTTAAATGAAGGTCAACGAAGAAAGGCTGGGTACTTATTTGGAAAATGCCTGCCACACAATGACCCAAATATGTAAAGGAACTTGAAACATACCTTTGCATGTGTTGTATAGGTTCCATTATGTAGCTCCAAGTACAGTTCACCTGCCCATGTACACAGTTTATGTCCATCTTCTTGTTCAACTTCAGTAAAAAACGCATCTGGGTTACTGAACTTCACTCTGAAACAGACCGAAACTAGAATTGTGGGAAAGCAGACTAACCCCCCCCTCTCCCGACAAGCGCTTTGTCACTAAATTAGCAGTTAACATTTGATCTATATTATTCAAAATCAATAAAGCACCTCTTTAGGTCATGAAAACATTCTGTATAAAGTTTCAAGTTCAATATTGACCTTGGCCTTTTATCTATATGACCCAAAAACAATAGGGCACCTCCTTGGGCCATTACAAACAATTGTGTGAAGTTTTAAGGTTGTAGATCAATTGATTTTTGAGTTTTTGAGCACAGAAATGAAAAAGTTTAAGGATGGACAAATGGTAGCATGGATGGACAGACACGGTGAGGGGCTATAATAAAACATAAAAGTTAACCCATTTCCGGATGACATTATTTCTACAGGTCTTAATTCAAAAATAATGCTGACAACAGTTTTGAGGTAGTGAAATCTGAATCATTTTCTCTTCTGAGGTAGAATCTTTGTGGATAATGAAGAAATTTCTTTTAAAAACCAATTTCTCCATTTTCATCAATCTTTTCCCAAGCATTTTCTTGAAGGTGAAAAGAAACGGAATAGTACTGGAAAGAGTTAATTGACCAATCGCTGGCCCCGCCCACTTACTCCCTAGGCCCCGCCCATTTTCTCCAACAGGAAGTTCCGCCTTGATTTTTAACTGCATTACTTTTAAAACACTATGGCCAGGAGCATGTAACAAAAAAGTAAAATTGTTGGTAGGTGACCTAAACATCGTAACCACAGCTTGAATAAGATGTAATTAAAGCGTTTTAGTCGCCAAACCAACACTAAAGGTTAACAAAAATGGCAGCCAATGTCAGAGTTGAAAAGCTTAGGTCAAGGCTGAATGAGTTATTTAATTGGTTTGTTTATTCCTTGATTGACTGCCACGATTGGTCAATTGTTACAATTAATGTGAAATGGGATCAATTCTATAAATCAACCCCTTCCCATTTAATGCCACCTTTTCACAACCCCCAATCAAAATACTTTGAAAACCATTGTGGAAAATGAAGAATAATAGAACAATACACTTCATTATATACTCCAAAACAAGAGATCCGTTGGCCCTTGAGCGCTCATCTGAGATAAAGGCTCTTTTCCTTTCAACAGTCTAATTTCATTTTAAGGTAAGGATTATGAAACAAGTGGGCCACAATTACATATAAAGACTATGAACCTGGGGATCCAAAAGTTTAAATTACAAATTCCAAGGCTTTAGTGCTGATTTGAAAGAAGGAAAAAACTTTTTCCATGGGTTGCAATTTCAGAAATAAGAAAGAAGTCTGTGAACTGATGCTTCATGCCTTTACCCCCCCCCCCCCCTGGCTCCGCCCCTGTAGACCCGAGGATCATGATTTTAGCTATTTTGTAAGAGATCAATGTACTGATGCTTCATGCAAAATATCAAGGCTTTACGCCTTCTGGGTCAGGAAGAGAAGATTCTTAAAGATTATTTTGAAATTTCACTTTTGTTGCCAAGGCAACCAGAGTTTTAAACGGATTTCATTTCTTTTAGCTAATTTTAAGGGGGACCAGCTAAGAAACATTTCTGCCAAATTTGGTTCAAATTGACCCAGTGGTTTGGGAGGAGATGTCATTTAAAAAATCATTCTTTATTTCTATATACCCCCCCCCCTTAGGGCTCGGCCCCTGGGGAACGAATGATCATAATTTTAGCTATTATGAAAGAGGTGATTATACTGATGCTTCATGCAAAATATCATGGCTCTACGCCTTCTGGGTCAGGAGGAGAAGATTTTTAAAGATTATTTTACAATTTCACTTTTGTTGCCATGGCAACCAGAGTTTTTAACGGATTTCAATTCTTTTAGCTTTTATTGAAGAGGACCACCTAAGGAGCATTTATGCCAAATTTGGTTCAAATTGGCCCAGTGGTTTGGAAGGAGATATCATTAAAAAATCGTTCTTTATTTCTATATACCCCCCTCCCCTGGGGCTCCGCCCCTTGGGACCCCAGGATCATGATTTTAGCTATTTTGAAATAGGTCAATAAACTGATGCTTCATGCAAAATATCAAGGCTCTACACCTTCTGGGTCAGGAGGAGAAGATTTTTAAAGATTATTTTACAATTTCACTTTTGTTGCCATGGCAACCAGACTTTTTAATGGATTTCAATTCTTTTAGCTTTTTTTGAAGAGGACCATCTAAGCAACATTTCTGCCAAATTTGGTTCAAATTGGCCCAGTGGTTTGGAAGGAGATATCATTTAAAAAATCATTCTTTATTTCTATATAAACCCCCCCCCCCGGGCTCCGCCCCTGGGGACCCAAGGATCATGATTTTAGCTATTATGAAAGAGGTGATTATACTGATGCTTCATGCAAAATATCAAGGCTCTACGCCTTCTGGGTCAGGAGGAGAAGATTTTTAAAGATTATTTTAAAATTTCACTTTTGTTGCCAAGGCAACCAGAGTTTTAAACGGATTTCATTTCTTTTAGCTAATTTTAAGGGGGACCAGCTAAGAAACATTTCTGCCAAATTTGGTTCAAATTGACCCAGTGGTTTGGGAGGAGATGTCATTTAAAAAATCATTCTTTATTTCTATATACCCCCCCCCCCCTTAGGGCTCGGCCCCTGGGGAACGAATGATCATAATTTTAGCTATTATGAAAGAGGTGATTATACTGATGCTTCATGCAAAATATCATGGCTCTACGCCTTCTGGGTCAGGAAGAGAAGATTTTTAAAGATTATTTTAAAATTTCACGTTTGTTGCCATGGCAACCAGAGTTTTTAACGGATTTCAATTCTTTTAGCTTTTATTGAAGAGGACCACCTAAGGAGCATTTATGCCAAATTTGGTTCAAATTGGCCCAGTGGTTTGGAAGGAGATATCATTTAAAAAATCGTTCTTTATTTCTATATACCCCCCTCCCCTGGGGCTCCGCCCCTTGGGACCCCAGGATCATGATTTTAGCTATTTTGAAATAGGTCAATAAACTGATGCTTCATGCAAAATATGAAGGCTCTACACCTTCTGGGTCAGGAGGAGAAGATTTTTAAAGATTATTTTACAATTTCACTTTTGTTGCCATGGCAACCAGACTTTTTAATGGATTTCAATTCTTTTAGCTTTTTTTGAAGAGGACCATCTAAGCAACATTTCTGCCAAATTTGGTTCAAATTGGCCCAGTGGTTTGGAAGGAGATATCATTTAAATAATCATTCTTTATTTCTATATAACCCCCCCCCCCGGGGCTCCGTCCCTGGGGACCCAAGGATCATGATTTTAGCTATTTTGAAAGAGGTCAATAAACTGATGCTTCATGCAAAATATCAAGGCTCTACGCCTTCTGGGTCAGGAGGAGAAGATTTTTAAAGATTATTTTAAAATTTCACTTTTGTTGCCATGGCAACCAGATTTTTTAACGGATTTCAGCTCTTTTAGCTACCTTTGAAGGGGACCACCTAAGGAGCATTTATGCCATATTTGGTTCAAATTGGCCCAGTGGTTTTGAGGAGATGTCGTTTAAAGAAATTGTTGACGGACGACGCATGACGGTCGGATGCCGGACAAAAGGGGATCACAATAGCTCACTCGAGCACTATGTGCTCAGGTGAGCTAAAAAGTAAAGGATTAATAATTTTCAACAACTAGAAATAGTCTCCTGCAACATCTTTCAACAGGAACCACTCTAAATTCTGTTGAGTGGCAATGAGTTAACCCATTCCCACACAATAATACTTTTTTTACGGCCCTTAAGATAAAAACTTTGGAAAACATTGTGGATAATGAAGAAATTGATTATTACAGGCAATTCCTACATTATCCAAAATAGCTCCTACCCATGGTTTTCAAATTTGATTTACTTGAATTTGCTGTCTACAACTTCTTTCTATTTTGACCATCTAAAATTTCATTGTTTGAGAATAAGTTAAAGCAAAATGAAATACTCATGATCACATACAACAGAATATACACACTTACAAGTATTGAATTTTGAGTTTCAAAGAGAAGACTTACTGTTTTATCTACTTTTCAAGCATTCTCTATTCATTGTGAAAAAAGGATCCTATGAACTGTTTGTTTGTTTGTTTGAATGGGGTTTTACGCCGCTTTCAACATTCTTTCAGTTATATCGCGGCGGCTGGAGCACCTAACAATGGAATCCTGGTATTTCTCACACCAGTACTACCATTACATCCCTTCCTAGCCTCCAGCTGCTATCCCACATAGGTCTACGATTATCGACCCATTGGTGAGAGACAAATAGTCGGAAAGAATGAGTGCCGCCGTCGGGGATCGAACCCGGGACCTCAGTCCGACGCGCTACCAACTGCGCTATGACGGCGGCCATCCTATGAACTGTGGAATCCTTTTAATTACAACTCTTATAATAGCAAATGTATGCTTAATTTCAACATTTATGCGCCTTTAACTGCAACTTTGGATTATTTGCAACAAAAGTGATGACAATTTGGTGTTGCAACAGGATTCAACCGTACTAACTACATAAAACAAATATTTGAAAAATCAACATGATCCAACAGAGGTCATATTTCAATAATGATTATCTATTGCTCAGCGCAACACTGGCTTAAGCCCAATATATATAAATGAAGGTAGAACAGGTGGACTAGAAATATGTCAAAAAGATGCATGCCCCAGCTTACATGCTTGTCACATGACTTTCAGTCGTGACCTTGAAGTTAGTGGTATCCAATAGAACTTTAGAAATGACACTAGTACTAATCAAGGGGAATAACTGTGCGAAGTCAATTTGAAATTAATAAATCAATGTAGAAAATATACTCTGGAGACAAACTGAACACACACACACCCTTGCGCACAAACAGAGTTCTAGTATGGAACACCTCAATTTAACAATGTGATTAAAACTTAATTGAACACTGAACGAATGTGTATGTGATTGAATGATTGTGCTTGAATGCTCATTGATTTTCCGTCCCAAACAGATTAAACGATTTCAAGGGAATGTTTCATTGAATTACTACAACATCAAAAATCAACTTTATTGTAAATGTCATAACTATTGTTCAAATATAAATTAGCGGTCTTATTTTCAACAAGATGTGTTTGTGAAACACAATGCCCCCCCAACAGGACTAAACATTTGACCTTGGTATGTGACCTTGACCTTATCACATGACTTGACCTTGACATGAGGAGATGCGTATTATGAAGATGTATCATCATGCCAAATATGAGCATTGTATCTTGAATAGGCTGGTATTAATTGGCAATGTTATGTTTTTTGGTTAGGTTTTGCAGACAGCCAGACAGACCGACAGACGGAAAGATGGACAGACAGATGGTCAACGGTAAAACAATATGCCCGATCTTTCAATGCCCGGGCATAACAAAAGTATTAATCACCAAAATTGATTGAAAAATGTGAATTATCTCAATGATTGAAAGCTGTGGATTGAATGCTTTCTTTCAAAGATATATTAATCACTTGAAAACCGTGAGTGCTACCGGATTGAACTTGAATGCTGATTTAACGTGATTGCTTGTTCATTATCCACAATGTTTTCTACCCCAAAAGACAAAGATTTTAAAAATTCAATAAACTTCAAATTGGCGTCTTCTATTTGTTTTGATTGGGACCAGTTTAAAATTTTATCGTTTGGCAATGGGTTAACAATAACTTTATAAGCCTGTCACCATTACAGGGTAGAGCATAAAGATATTCCAAAAGCGAAAGTTTTGACTCTGGTCAGCTTCACTCAGAATCTGAAAGGGTCCTATATTTCAATTTTGAAGGAGGTCCATCTAACCCATTACCAGAAAACAAAATTTTAAACTGGTCAAAAATGAAAGAAGTTGCTGACGAATATATCATGTAATGGCATTCAATGAAATCATTGTCTTTCGGAGTATAAAAGATTGTGGATAATGAAGAAATTGATTGTAACAAGCAATTTCTTCATTTTCCACAACGTTTTCCACAGGGTGTATTTTTTCTTAATTAGGAGTGTCAGAAATTAGGGTTTAAAAGTCGGGAAGAGTGTTTCAAATTGAAAAAAAAAGTTGCCAGTAATACCCGAAAGGGAGTTAGGCAGTATATATAGATAGAGAACACTTTTTAGTTGATTGAATTGAAAAAAATCTATGTTTTTTGGGGTAGAAAACATTGCTTATCAAAGAGTGATTGTATACAATTTCTTTTAACCCTTGTCATGCTGAACCCAGAATATTCCGGTTTTGGCAGGGGGTGTAGACCAAGATCAGCCTGCACATAAGTGCAGTCTGATCTTGGTCTACACCTCCTGTTTGTATTTTTCCTGCCAGTGTTGTTTATGAAACTGATTTCTAAAAGAAATATTGAATTTTGAACAACAAGTTCTATCAGTGCTTTCAGCCCTTTGATTTTACAGCAATTCATTCAGGTAATTTATGCAGCATGACAAGGGTTAACTTGGATTAATCTAAAGTAATGGTTTAACCCATTACCAGACAATTATGTATTTTTACGCACCAATCAAAAAATATAGCTTCAGAAAAGATTGTGAGAATAGAAGAAATTGTTGTAACAAGCAATTTCTTCTTTTCTCTGAATATTTTCCACCTCATATGGCCCTTACTTTTGAAATTTAAACTTTGCTTTGTTGTCTGCAACCTCTTTCAATTTTGACCAGTCTAAAATTTCATTGTTTTTGAATGGGTTTATCACAGATTGATACTTTCTTACTTATCTTATTTTTCAAAGCTCCAAAAGCAATTGTTTATGTATTTGTGAAAAGAAAACAACAATAACAACAAAAAAATGCACAAAAAAACTAGGAAACAAAGAAATAAAAAAGATACTGAAGCAAACTTTTAAGAGAAGACAAATACATCCACATTACTAGAAAATGCAAACAATTGTTAAACTGTAAAAAAGTTTCATATGGTAACTTTTTAAGTAACAGTGAGAAAGACCAGAAAATTAACTCTTCCTTTAACCCAGTTATATTTCAGACAGGTCAAAATTGTAGGAAGGTGCAGCAGACATTTTCAAGTTGATGGAATTCTAAAATCTTTGCCTGTAGGAGTAACAAACATTGTGGATAATGAAGAAAATGCTTGTTGCAATCAATTTCTTCATTTCTCACAATGTTTTCTATTTTATTTTTTTTGAGAGGCAACCAAAGATGGTATTAAGTGGGAATGAGTAAACCATTACTGTTTTACATGATTTGACAATTAACCCTTGTCATGCTGTATAAATTACGTTACTGAATTGCTGTCAAATCAAAGGACTGAAAGCACTGGTTGAACTTGATGTTCAAAAATCAATATTTCTTTTAGAAATCAACCTCATAAACAACTCGGGAAGGAAAAGTATTGAGCAGGAGGTGTAGACTAAGATCAGCCTGCACATAAGTGCAGTCTGATCTTAGTCTACTCCTCCTGCCGAAACCGGAATATTCCGGGTTCAGCATGACAAGGGTTAAGTATTGTGATAATAGGATAGAAAAAAAGAACTGTATATTGTTTTTAACAACAAAGACTGACCTTTCCTATGAAAAAAAATCTTTCTATAACTTTCACTCATTTGATTTCAAATTTTGACAAGTAAAACTTTTGGCTGTACAACAACCACTTTAGAAAATTGAAGAAAAATGGTAGTGACAATCATTAGGTTTAGTACAGGAAATGTTCATTTTTTTATCAGTTCCAATCTTCTTTGTAATTAACTTTTCTAATTGCAAGAACTGATCAAACTTAATTGCACTAAACTACAAAGTAGGTACACCTTATTCTTCTTAATTAGTATTATCAATTAACAATAACAGGTAATTGGAACAAAACAGGTACATCCTATACTAGAACTAATTAAGAGAACTTTTCCTCCCAAATAATGACAAGATAATTATGACAGATAGTAGCCTTAAGAAGTTGAGAATCTGTATTTGGGTATAAAAGAGGATATTCCTCTAGAATAAGTCAAACAGCAACTCTTCTTTCAGCCATACAAGATGTTCTAAGAAAGTAAGATGTAATAAGACAAAACAGTATTTGTTTATTGAAGTAAGGGAAAGGTTACCTTATTATCATTAATTCCTATTTCTAACACCTTAAATTTTAAATGCATGTATGGGGATATTTTCTCTTAAAGCCATTACTTTATGGAATTTCTCTGTCTTCCAACATTTTTTTGCATGATTATCTCTTGTAGTGCATAAAAAGAGGGTTTGTTGGGGGATGGGTAAAAATATTGTCTCATAAATTATAAAAATATTATTATCATTTCATAGTAAATCTTTTTTTTTCCAAAACTTTCTAACAAATGGAGGACAAGATGTTGTAATTAGCATTTCTTCACATCCCACAATGTTTTTACAGTGAAATTGACTAACTTACATCTCTCACAACAGAGTGTCAGTGACTTTGCAATATAGGAATAGATTTAACATTCCCATATTAAACAAGTCACTGCTTCAACCCGTTAAGAAACAGCAAAATTTTAGACTGGTCAAAAGATCAAAAGGAGTTACATACAACAATTTACAGTTTATGAAATTTTAGATTTTTTCAACTTTCTTGGCAGAAAACATTGTTTAGAATGAAAACAAGTGCCTGTTGCAAGCAATTTCTTCATTTAACACAATGTGACTACAATTTTTTTGTGTGTGTTGGGAGGCCTCCAAAAGCATTATTGTGTAGAAGTATGTTAAATCTATTCCAATATGACAATAGTTCAGACTGTCCCAAATCAATTATGATGCACACAACAATGTCAACTTGATTAAATTTTAGATATTTCTGATAAAACGTTGTGGGCAATAAAGAAATTACTTGTTACAAGCAATTTCTTCATTTTCGTCAATTTTTTTTTCAAACAGTTTTCTTAATGGAGTAAAAAGCGGAAGTGAGGGAATGGGTTAATACTCCAAGAATCTTTAATAGGATTATTTAACCAATTCCCTTATAATCCCCTTTTCATGCTGCAAAAAAATACATTTTGGAAAACATTGTGAAAATTCCTAGTTACAAGCAGTTTCTTCGTTATCCAAAATGTTTTCTACACAAAAAGCCAATGATATTTTGATTTACATCAGCTAAAATTTGGACTTCTTTGAATTTGGATATATAATAAATTTTGTTCTTTAGTACAAAATTTTTTAGAAGGTAGAGGATCAGTGGAGAGCTCCCTAAAATGAATATGAGCAGAATCATTGATCAAATTATTTCTGGATTTATTTGCCTTGAAAGCCAGGCTCTGTTCCCCCCTTCTTTCCTCTTTCATATGTGTAACTTTTTAACCAATTACCACAAAATGACACTTTTTGATGCCCCAAGAAAAAAAACTTTTTAAAAGCAATTTCTTCATTATCCACAATGTTTTCTGTCCAAAAGACATAGAATTTCATCATACTTCAATCAATTTGAAAGTATCGTCTGCAATTTCTTTCAGTTAGGACAAGTCTAAAATTTTCTTGTGTGGTAATGGATTAAATCAATAAGCAAATAAGACAGGGATTAATCCATTCCCACACAACCCAGTCTTTCAATTTCTCTTGAGAAAAGAGTTTGAGAAAGCAATGTAGAAAATGAAGAATTTGACTGACTCAATGGCTGGGTGGTATAAATGCTTGACTCATGTTCTAAAGATCGCGGGTTCAAGCCCCATTGTCACCGGGGTGTGTTCATGGGCAAGACACTTAATAGCCAGCCTAAGTCTACATAGCTGTAAATTTGGGTAGCAGTGGGTTTAGCCACTGCCTCTCTTTCAGGGACTTGAAAACATCTGGGTTGTGGGTTTCGAGAGCAACTTTATAAGCTTAGAGCTTTCGTCACAATCAAACTAAATTAAATAAGTATAAACCAAAAATAAGAAGTTGCTTGTTATAATTTCTGGGGGAAAGACCCTGAAATAAGGGAGATCATGACATCATGTCTTTTTGCAGTCTATATCTTTATATGATATCTGTAAATTGCCTTTTTTCAGTACAGCTATATCTTGTTGCAAGCAAGTTATTCAATAATGACAGATCATGAGCAAACAATACAAACATCCTACCCTGCACAGTTTTGTGGTTATCAAAAATGAGCATAAGCACATGCCTGTACAGGGTGTGATTTTGTATGTAAACCTTTTAGAGAATTCGATATCAAGAGGATTAAGTGGGAGAACAGATGTAGAGATTTTCTTATTTCTCCCTGTACAGTTTTGTGAATATCTAAATGTAAGTATAAGCACATGCCTGTACTGGGTCTAATGAATATCTAATCAGTACTGAATTGAAGACTAAGAATGACTCAAGGAAGGAATGTAAAGTATTTACGTGAGAAAACATGGAGATATACCAACACATTATGAATGTTAGATAACAGAAAAAGCATTAATTTATAGGGGTATAACTTATCCAATGTAAGCTTGATTTACCTTGAAAACATTCTTAAAGCTCTCAGTTTGTTCAAGTCATAATAATTCCCCAAGCACCGTTGTGTGCTTATTTGTGTTGGTGTATAATCACAGACCTGTGCTTGGGAAATCATTTTGCTATTTCATACACTGAGAGAATATGAGTAAATGCTGCAAACAATCTTTTTTTACATTTATTCAATAATAAGCAGAGTTTTGTCCACCTTTCATTTGTTTTAAAGATATATTTGTTTAAACTTTTTGTAAGAAATTGTGAATGTTTAAAACTAATGTGTCTTTTTAAGTCGGAATTCTTTATATAGGAACTACCATATTAATGCAAAAATGCATTTACTATTGTTTAGCAACCAGAACCTCATTACTATAATTAAGTAAAGCTGAAGTCACAAGTATTTAGTTGCCAAACAATGCTATATTGCTGGTAATGTCTCTCTGCTTATAATTTACATTATGCTATAAAATATTTGTGTAAGAAAGATATAGGAAAAGGAGCTGCATTTTTTATTCAATGATAATAATTTTCTTGTGTTAATAAATATGCTTCTCAATGAATAGGCTTGAATGCAAATAACCATGTCTCTTACCTGGTACAGCTCTGTGCTGATTATTTATATTTCATTAGCACATGCCTGTGCTAGGAAAGATGTGTGGAAACAAACAGCTTTTTATCAATTCAGAGATGAGAATTCATTTTGAGAGAAATATTTGCAGGTAAAATATACAGCACAAGGTTAAAGCCATATGTCTCTTACCTTGTTGACCTCTATGCTTTCAACTTTTATTCCTTAAACCCTGACCATTATAGGATAGATTTCAGGGCATAGAAATTATACTTATCATTCTAAGAGGCATCTTTTAGCTTATTGTCTTGCTGTAGCTCATGTGTGAAGCCATGTTTCTTCCCTGGTACAGACTGGTGCTCATTATCTTATAATATAAGCACATGTCTGTGCTTGGAGGGAGACATTGTAATAATGGAGATCATGACATCATGTCTTTTTGCAGTCTTATATCTTTATATGATATCTGTAAATTGCCCTTTTTCAGTACAGCTATATCTTGTTGCAAGCAAGTTATTCAATAATGACAGATCATGAGCAAACAATACAAACATCCTACCCTGCACAGTTTTGTGGTTATCAAAAGTGAGCATAAGCACATGCCTGTACAGGGTGTGATTTTGTATGTAAACCTTTTAGAGAATTCGATATCAAGAGGATTAAGTGGGAGAACAGATGTAGAGATTTTCTTATTTCTCCCTGTACAGTTTTGTGAATATCTAAATGTAAGTATAAGCACATGCCTGTACTGGGTCTAATGAATATCTAATCAGTACTGAATTGAAGACTAAGAATGACTCAAGGAAGGAATGTAAAGTATTTACGTGAGAAAACATGGAGATATACCAACACATTATGAATGATAGATAACAGAAAAAGCATTAATTTATAGGGGTATAACTTATCCAATGTAAGCTTGATTTACCTTGAAAACATTCTTAAAGCTCTCAGTTTGTTCAAGTCATAATAATTCCCCAAGCACCGTTGTGTGCTTATTTGTGTTGGTGTATAATCACAGACCTGTGCTTGGGAAATCATTTTGCTATTTCATACACTGAGAGAATATGAGTAAATGCTGCAAACAATCTTTTTTTACATTTATTCAATAATAAGCAGAGTTTTGTCCACCTTTCATTTGTTTTAAAGATATATTTGTTTAAACTTTTTGTAAGAAATTGTGAATGTTTAAAACTAATGTGTCTTTTTAAGTCGGAATTCTTTATATAGGAACTACCATATTAATGCAAAAATGCATTTACTATTGTTTAGCAACCAGAACCTCATTACTATAATTAAGTAAAGCTGAAGTCACAAGTATTTAGTTGCCAAACAATGCTATATTGCTGGTAATGTCTCTCTGCTTATAATTTACATTATGCTATAAAATATTTGTGTAAGAAAGATATAGGAAAAGGAGCTGCATTTTTTATTCAATGATAATAATTTTCTTGTGTTAATAAATATGCTTCTCAATGAATAGGCTTGAATGCAAATAACCATGTCTCTTACCTGGTACAGCTCTGTGCTGATTATTTATATTTCATTAGCACATGCCTGTGCTAGGAAAGATGTGTGGAAACAAACAGCTTTTTATCAATTCAGAGATGAGAATTCATTTTGAGAGAAATATTTGCAGGTAAAATATACAGCACAAGGTTAAAGCCATATGTCTCTTACCTTGTTGACCTCTATGCTTTCAACTTTTATTCCTTAAACCCTGACCATTATAGGATAGATTTCAGGGCATAGAAATTATACTTATCATTCTAAGAGGCATCTTTTAGCTTATTGTCTTGCTGTAGCTCATGTGTGAAGCCATGTTTCTTCCCTGGTACAGACTGGTGCTCATTATCTTATAATATAAGCACATGTCTGTGCTTGGAGGGAGACATTGTAATAATGGAGATCATGACATCATGTCTTTTTGCAGTCTTATATCTTTATATGATATCTGTAAATTGCCTTTTTTCAGTACAGCTATATCTTGTTGCAAGCAAGTTATTCAATAATGACAGATCATGAGCAAACAATACAAACATCCTACCCTGCACAGTTTTGTGGTTATCAAAAGTGAGCATAAGCACATGCCTGTACAGGGTGTGATTTTGTATGTAAACCTTTTAGAGAATTCGATATCAAGAGGATTAAGTGGGAGAACAGATGTAGAGATTTTCTTATTTCTCCCTGTACAGTTTTGTGAATATCTAAATGTAAGTATAAGCACATGCCTGTACTGGGTCTAATGAATATCTAATCAGTACTGAATTGAAGACTAAGAATGACTCAAGGAAGGAATGTAAAGTATTTACGTGAGAAAACATGGAGATATACCAACACATTATGAATGATAGATAACAGAAAAAGCATTAATTTATAGGGGTATAACTTATCCAATGTAAGCTTGATTTACCTTGAAAACATTCTTAAAGCTCTCAGTTTGTTCAAGTCATAATAATTCCCCAAGCACCGTTGTGTGCTTATTTGTGTTGGTGTATAATCACAGACCTGTGCTTGGGAAATCATTTTGCTATTTCATACACTGAGAGAATATGAGTAAATGCTGCAAACAATCTTTTTTTACATTTATTCAATAATAAGCAGAGTTTTGTCCACCTTTCATTTGTTTTAAAGATATATTTGTTTAAACTTTTTGTAAGAAATTGTGAATGTTTAAAACTAATGTGTCTTTTTAAGTCGGAATTCTTTATATAGGAACTACCATATTAATGCAAAAATGCATTTACTATTGTTTAGCAACCAGAACCTCATTACTATAATTAAGTAAAGCTGAAGTCACAAGTATTTAGTTGCCAAACAATGCTATATTGCTGGTAATGTCTCTCTGCTTATAATTTACATTATGCTATAAAATATTTGTGTAAGAAAGATATAGGAAAAGGAGCTGCATTTTTTATTCAATGATAATAATTTTCTTGTGTTAATAAATATGCTTCTCAATGAATAGGCTTGAATGCAAATAACCATGTCTCTTACCTGGTACAGCTCTGTGCTGATTATTTATATTTCATTAGCACATGCCTGTGCTAGGAAAGATGTGTGGAAACAAACAGCTTTTTATCAATTCAGAGATGAGAATTCATTTTGAGAGAAATATTTGCAGGTAAAATATACAGCACAAGGTTAAAGCCATATGTCTCTTACCTTGTTGACCTCTATGCTTTCAACTTTTATTCCTTAAACCCTGACCATTATAGGATAGATTTCAGGGCATAGAAATTATACTTATCATTCTAAGAGGCATCTTTTAGCTTATTGTCTTGCTGTAGCTCATGTGTGAAGCCATGTTTCTTCCCTGGTACAGACTGGTGCTCATTATCTTATAATATAAGCACATGTCTGTGCTTGGAGGGAGACATTGTAATAATGGAGATCATGACATCATGTCTTTTTGCAGTCTTATATCTTTATATGATATCTGTAAATTGCCTTTTTTCAGTACAGCTATATCTTGTTGCAAGCAAGTTATTCAATAATGACAGATCATGAGCAAACAATACAAACATCCTACCCTGCACAGTTTTGTGGTTATCAAAAGTGAGCATAAGCACATGCCTGTACAGGGTGTGATTTTGTATGTAAACCTTTTAGAGAATTCGATATCAAGAGGATTAAGTGGGAGAACAGATGTAGAGATTTTCTTATTTCTCCCTGTACAGTTTTGTGAATATCTAAATGTAAGTATAAACACATGCCTGTACTGGGTCTAATGAATATCTAATCAGTACTGAATTGAAGACTAAGAATGACTCAAGGAAGGAATGTAAAGTATTTACGTAAGAAAACATGGAGATATACCAACACATTATGAATCATAGATAACAGAAAAAGCATTAATTTATAGGGGTATAACTTATCCAATGTAAGCTTGATTTACCTTGAAAACATTCTTAAAGCTCTCAGTTTGTTCAAGTCATAATAATTCCCCAAGCACCGTTGTGTGCTTATTTGTGTTGGTGTATAATCACAGACCTGTGCTTGGGAAATCATTTTGCTATTTCATACACTGAGAGAATATGAGTAAATGCTGCAAACAATCTTTTTTTACATTTATTCAATAATAAGCAGAGTTTTGTCCACCTTTCATTTGTTTTAAAGATATATTTGTTTAAACTTTTTGTAAGAAATTGTGAATGTTTAAAACTAATGTGTCTTTTTAAGTTGGAATTCTTTATATAGGAACTACCATATTAATGCAAAAATGCATTTACTATTGTTTAGCAACCAGAACCTCATTACTATAATTAAGTAAAGCTGAAGTCACAAGTATTTAGTTGCCAAACAATGCTATATTGCTGGTAATGTCTCTCTGCTTATAATTTACATTATGCTATAAAATATTTGTGTAAGAAAGATATAGGAAAAGGAGCTGCATTTTTTATTCAATGATAATAATTTTCTTGTGTTAATAAATATGCTTCTCAATGAATAGGCTTGAATGCAAATAACCATGTCTCTTACCTGGTACAGCTCTGTGCTGATTATTTATATTTCATTAGCACATGCCTGTGCTAGGAAAGATGTGTGGAAACAAACAGCTTTTTATCAATTCAGAGATGAGAATTCATTTTGAGAGAAATATTTGCAGGTAAAATATACAGCACAAGGTTAAAGCCATATGTCTCTTACCTTGTTGACCTCTATGCTTTCAACTTTTATTCCTTAAACCCTGACCATTATAGGATAGATTTCAGGGCATAGAAATTATACTTATCATTCTAAGAGGCATCTTTTAGCTTATTGTCTTGCTGTAGCTCATGTGTGAAGCCATGTTTCTTCCCTGGTACAGACTGGTGCTCATTATCTTATAATATAAGCACATGTCTGTGCTTGGAGGGAGACATTGTAATAATGGAGATCATGACATCATGTCTTTTTGCAGTCTTATATCTTTATATGATATCTGTAAATTGCCTTTTTTCAGTACAGCTATATCTTGTTGCAAGCAAGTTATTCAATAATGACAGATCATGAGCAAACAATACAAACATCCTACCCTGCACAGTTTTGTGGTTATCAAAAATGAGCATAAGCACATGCCTGTACAGGGTGTGATTTTGTATGTAAACCTTTTAGAGAATTCGATATCAAGAGGATTAAGTGGGAGAACAGATGTAGAGATTTTCTTATTTCTCCCTGTACAGTTTTGTGAATATCTAAATGTAAGTATAAGCACATGCCTGTACTGGGTCTAATGAATATCTAATCAGTACTGAATTGAAGACTAAGAATGACTCAAGGAAGGAATGTAAAGTATTTACGTAAGAAAACATGGAGATATACCAACACATTATGAATGATAGATAACAGAAAAAGCATTAATTTATAGGGGTATAACTTATCCAATGTAAGCTTGATTTACCTTGAAAACATTCTTAAAGCTCTCAGTTTGTTCAAGTCATAATAATTCCCCAAGCACCGTTGTGTGCTTATTTGTGTTGGTGTATAATCACAGACCTGTGCTTGGGAAATCATTTTGCTATTTCATACACTGAGAGAATATGAGTAAATGCTGCAAACAATCTTTTTTTACATTTATTCAATAATAAGCAGAGTTTTGTCCACCTTTCATTTGTTTTAAAGATATATTTGTTTAAACTTTTTGTAAGAAATTGTGAATGTTTAAAACTAATGTGTCTTTTTAAGTCGGAATTCTTTATATAGGAACTACCATATTAATGCAAAAATGCATTTACTATTGTTTAGCAACCAGAACCTCATTACTATAATTAAGTAAAGCTGAAGTCACAAGTATTTAGTTGCCAAACAATGCTATATTGCTGGTAATGTCTCTCTGCTTATAATTTACATTATGCTATAAAATATTTGTGTAAGAAAGATATAGGAAAAGGAGCTGCATTTTTTATTCAATGATAATAATTTTCTTATGTTAATAAATATGCTTCTCAATGAATAGGCTTGAATGCAAATAACCATGTCTCTTACCTGGTACAGCTCTGTGCTGATTATCTATATTTCATTAGCACATGCCTGTGCTAGGAAAGATGTGTGGAAACAAACAGCTTTTTATCAATTCAGAGATGAGAATTCATTTTGAGAGAAATATTTGCAGGTAAAATATACAGCACAAGGTTAAAGCCATATGTCTCTAACCTTGTTGACCTCTATGCTTTCAACTTTTATTCCTTAAACCCTGACCATTATAGGATAGATTTCAGGGCATAGAAATTATACTTATCATTCTAAGAGGCATCTTTTAGCTTATTGTCTTGCTGTAGCTCATGTGTGAAGCCATGTTTCTTCCCTGGTACAGACTGGTGCTCATTATCTTATAATATAAGCACATGTCTGTGCTTGGAGGGAGACATTGTAATAATGGAGATCATGACATCATGTCTTTTTGCAGTCTTATATCTTTATATGATATCTGTAAATTGCCTTTTTTCAGTACAGCTATATCTTGTTGCAAGCAAGTTATTCAATAATGACAGATCATGAGCAAACAATACAAACATCCTACCCTGCACAGTTTTGTGGTTATCAAAAGTGAGCATAAGCACATGCCTGTACAGGGTGTGATTTTGTATGTAAACCTTTTAGAGAATTCGATATCAAGAGGATTAAGTGGGAGAACAGATGTAGAGATTTTCTTATTTCTCCCTGTACAGTTTTGTGAATATCTAAATGTAAGTATAAGCACATGCCTGTACTGGGTCTAATGAATATCTAATCAGTACTGAATTGAAGACTAAGAATGACTCAAGGAAGGAATGTAAAGTATTTACGTGAGAAAACATGGAGATATACCAACACATTATGAATGATAGATAACAGAAAAAGCATTAATTTATAGGGGTATAACTTATCCAATGTAAGCTTGATTTACCTTGAAAACATTCTTAAAGCTCTCAGTTTGTTCAAGTCATAATAATTCCCCAAGCACCGTTGTGTGCTTATTTGTGTTTGTGTATAATCACAGACCTGTGCTTGGGAAATCATTTTGCTATTTCATACACTGAGAGAATATGAGTAAATGCTGCAAACAATCTTTTTTTACATTTATTCAATAATAAGCAGAGTTTTGTCCACCTTTCATTTGTTTTAAAGATATATTTGTTTAAACTTTTGTAAGAAATTGTGAATGTTTAACCCTTTCCCATACATCAAAATTTTAGACTGTTCCAATTTGGAAGAGGCTGCAGACGACAAAGCAATGTGCATTTAAATTGAAAAATGAACATCTTAAAGGGTGGAAAATATTGTAGGGAAAGAAGAAATTGCTTGTCACAAGCAATTTCTTATTTCCCTGCATTGTTTTCTCCAATACAAAACCTATGAGTTGTGAAAACAAGTGATTGTACAGGAAAGGGTTAAAACAAATGTGTCTTTTTAAGTCGGAATTCTTTATATAGGGAACTACCATATGAATGCAAGAATGCATTTACTATTGTTCAGCAACCAGAACCTCATTACTATAATTAAGTAAAGCTGAAGTCACGAGTATTTAGTTTCCAAACAATGCTATATTGCTGGTTATGTTTCTCTGCTTATAATTTACATTATGCTATAAAATGTTTGTGCAAGAAAGATATAGGAAAAGGAGCTGCATTTTTTATTCAATGATAATAATTTTCTTATGTTAATAAATATGCTTGTCAATGAAAAGGCTTGAATGCAAATAACCATGTCTCTTACCTGGTACAGCTCTGTGCTGATTATCTATATTTCATTAGCACATGCCTGTGCTAGGAAAGATGTGTGGAAACAAACAGCTTTTTATCAATTCAGAGATGAGAATTCATTTTGAGAGAAATATTTGCAGGTAAAATATACAGCACAAGGTTAAAGCCATATGTCTCTTACCTTGTTGACCTCTATGCTTTCAACTTTTATTCCTTAAACCCTGACCATTATAGGATAGATTTCAGGGCATAGAAATTATACTTATCATTCTAAGAGGCATCTTTTAGCTTATTGTCTTGCTGTAGCTCATGTGTGAAGCCATGTTTCTTCCCTGGTACAGACTGGTGCTCATTATCTTATAATATAAGCACATGTCTGTGCTTGGAGGGAGACATTGTAATAATGGAGATCATGACATCATGTCTTTTTGCAGTCTTATATCTTTATATGATATCTGTAAATTGCCTTTTTTCAGTACAGCTATATCTTGTTGCAAGCAAGTTATTCAATAATGACAGATCATGAGCAAACAATACAAACATCCTACCCTGCACAGTTTTGTGGTTATCAAAAGTGAGCATAAGCACATGCCTGTACAGGGTGTGATTTTGTATGTAAACCTTTTAGAGAATTCGATATCAAGAGGATTAAGTGGGAGAACAGATGTAGAGATTTTCTTATTTCTCTCTGTACAGTTTTGTGAATATCTAAATGTAAGTATAAGCACATGCCTGTACTGGGTCTAATGAATATCTAATCAGTACTGAATTGAAGACTAAGAATGACTCAAGGAAGGAATGTAAAGTATTTACGTGAGAAAACATGGAGATATACCAACACATTATGAATGATAGATAACAGAAAAAGCATTAATTTATAGGGGTATAACTTATCCAATGTAAGCTTGATTTACCTTGAAAACATTCTTAAAGCTCTCAGTTTGTTCAAGTCATAATAATTCCCCAAGCACCGTTGTGTGCTTATTTGTGTTGGTGTATAATCACAGACCTGTGCTTGGGAAATCATTTTGCTATTTCATACACTGAGAGAATATGAGTAAATGCTGCAAACAATCTTTTTTTACATTTATTCAATAATAAGCAGAGTTTTGTCCACCTTTCATTTGTTTTAAAGATATATTTGTTTAAACTTTTTGTAAGAAATTGTGAATGTTTAACCCTTTCCAATACATCAAAATTTTAGACTGTTCCAATTTGGAAGAGGCTGCAGACGACAAAGCAATGTGCATTTAAATTGAAAAATGAACATCTTAAAGGGTGGAAAATATTGTAGGGAAAGAAGAAATTGCTTGTCACAAGCAATTTCTTATTTCCCTGCATTGTTTTCTCCAATACAAAACCTATGAGTTGTGAAAACAAGTGATTGTACAGGAAAGGGTTAAAACAAATGTGTCTTTTTAAGTCGGAATTCTTTATATAGGGAACTACCATATGAATGCAAGAATGCATTTACTATTGTTCAGCAACCAGAACCTCATTACTATAATTAAGTAAAGCTGAAGTCACGAGTATTTAGTTTCCAAACAATGCTATATTGCTGGTTATGTTTCTCTGCTTATAATTTACATTATGCTATAAAATGTTTGTGCAAGAAAGATATAGGAAAAGGAGCTGCATTTTTTATTCAATGATAATAATTTTCTTATGTTAATAAATATGCTTGTCAATGAAAAGGCTTGAATGCAAATAACCATGTCTCTTACCTGGTACAGCTCTGTGCTGATTATCTATATTTCATTAGCACATGCCTGTGCTAGGAAAGATGTGTGGAAACAAACAGCTTTTTATCAATTCAGAGATGAGAATTCATTTTGAGAGAAATATTTGCAGGTAAAATATACAGCACAAGGTTAAAGCCATATGTCTCTTACCTTGTTGACCTCTATGCTTTCAACTTTTATTCCTTAAACCCTGACCATTATAGGATAGATTTCAGGGCATAGAAATTATACTTATCATTCTAAGAGGCATCTTTTAGCTTATTGTCTTGCTGTAGGTCATGTGTGAAGCCATGTTTCTTCCCTGGTACAGACTGGTGCTCATTATCTTATAATATAAGCACATGTCTGTGCTTGGAGGGAGACATTGTAATAATGGAGATCATGACATCATGTCTTTTTGCAGTCTTATATCTTTATATGATATCTGTAAATTGCCTTTTTTCAGTACAGCTATATCTTGTTGCAAGCAAGTTATTCAATAATGACAGATCATGAGCAAACAATACAAACATCCTACCCTGCACAGTTTTGTGGTTATCAAAAGTGAGCATAAGCACATGCCTGTACAGGGTGTGATTTTGTATGTAAACCTTTTAGAGAATTCGATATCAAGAGGATTAAGTGGGAGAACAGATGTAGAGATTTTCTTATTTCTCTCTGTACAGTTTTGTGAATATCTAAATGTAAGTATAAGCACATGCCTGTACTGGGTCTAATGAATATCTAATCAGTACTGAATTGAAGACTAAGAATGACTCAAGGAAGGAATGTAAAGTATTTACGTGAGAAAACATGGAGATATACCAACACATTATGAATGATAGATAACAGAAAAAGCATTAATTTATAGGGGTATAACTTATCCAATGTAAGCTTGATTTACCTTGAAAACATTCTTAAAGCTCTCAGTTTGTTCAAGTCATAATAATTCCCCAAGCACCGTTGTGTGCTTATTTGTGTTGGTGTATAATCACAGACCTGTGCTTGGGAAATCATTTTGCTATTTCATACACTGAGAGAATATGAGTAAATGCTGCAAACAATCTTTTTTTACATTTATTCAATAATAAGCAGAGTTTTGTCCACCTTTCATTTGTTTTAAAGATATATTTGTTTAAACTTTTTGTAAGAAATTGTGAATGTTTAACCCTTTCCCATACATCAAAATTTTAGACTGTTCCAATTTGGAAGAGGCTGCAGACGACAAAGCAATGTGCATTTAAATTGAAAAATGAACATCTTAAAGGGTGGAAAATATTGTAGGGAAAGAAGAAATTGCTTGTCACAAGCAATTTCTTATTTCCCTGCATTGTTTTCTCCAATACAAAACCTATGAGTTGTGAAAACAAGTGATTGTACAGGAAAGGGTTAAAACAAATGTGTCTTTTTAAGTCGGAATTCTTTATATAGGGAACTACCATATGAATGCAAGAATGCATTTACTATTGTTCAGCAACCAGAACCTCATTACTATAATTAAGTAAAGCTGAAGTCACGAGTATTTAGTTTCCAAACAATGCTATATTGCTGGTTATGTTTCTCTGCTTATAATTTACATTATGCTATAAAATGTTTGTGCAAGAAAGATATAGGAAAAGGAGCTGCATTTTTTATTCAATGATAATAATTTTCTTATGTTAATAAATATGCTTGTCAATGAAAAGGCTTGAATGCAAATAACCATGTCTCTTACCTGGTACAGCTCTGTGCTGATTATCTATATTTCATTAGCACATGCCTGTGCTAGGAAAGATGTGTGGAAACAAACAGCTTTTTATCAATTCAGAGATGAGAATTCATTTTGAGAGAAATATTTGCAGGTAAAATATACAGCACAAGGTTAAAGCCATATGTCTCTTACCTTGTTGACCTCTATGCTTTCAACTTTTATTCCTTAAACCCTGACCATTATAGGATAGATTTCAGGGCATAGAAATTATACTTATCATTCTAAGAGGCATCTTTTAGCTTATTGTCTTGCTGTAGCTCATGTGTGAAGCCATGTTTCTTCCCTGGTACAGACTGGTGCTCATTATCTTATAATATAAGCACATGTCTGTGCTTGGAGGGAGACATTGTAATAATGGAGATCATGACATCATGTCTTTTTGCAGTCTTATATCTTTATATGATATCTGTAAATTGCCTTTTTTCAGTACAGCTATATCTTGTTGCAAGCAAGTTATTCAATAATGACAGATCATGAGCAAACAATACAAACATCCTACCCTGCACAGTTTTGTGGTTATCAAAAGTGAGCATAAGCACATGCCTGTACAGGGTGTGATTTTGTATGTAAACCTTTTAGAGAATTCGATATCAAGAGGATTAAGTGGGAGAACAGATGTAGAGATTTTCTTATTTCTCTCTGTACAGTTTTGTGAATATCTAAATGTAAGTATAAGCACATGCCTGTACTGGGTCTAATGAATATCTAATCAGTACTGAATTGAAGACTAAGAATGACTCAAGGAAGGAATGTAAAGTATTTACATGAGAAAACATGGAGATATACCAACACATTATGAATGATAGATAACAGAAAAAGCATTAATTTATAGGGGTATAACTTATCCAATGTAAGCTTGATTTACCTTGAAAACATTCTTAAAGCTCTCAGTTTGTTCAAGTCATAATAATTCCCCAAGCACCGTTGTGTGCTTATTTGTGTTGGTGTATAATCACAGACCTGTGCTTGGGAAATCATTTTGCTATTTCATACACTGAGAGAATATGAGTAAATGCTGCAAACAATCTTTTTTTACATTTATTCAATAATTAGCAGAGTTTTGTCCACCTTTCATTTGTTTTAAAGATATATTTGTTTAAACTTTTTGTAAGAAATTGTGAATGTTTAAAACAAATGTGTCTTCTTTAGCTGGAATTCTTTATATAGGAACTACCATATTAATGCAAAAATGCATTTACTATTGTTTAGCAACCAGAACCTCATTACTATAATTAAGTAAAGCTGAAGTCACAAGTATTTAGTTGCCAAACAATGCTATATTGCTGGTAATGTCTCTCTGCTTATAATTTACATTATGCTATAAAATATTTGTGTAAGAAAGATATAGGAAAAGGAGCTGCATTTTTTATTCAATGATAATAATTTTCTTGTGTTAATAAATATGCTTCTCAATGAATAGGCTTGAATGCAAATAACCATGTCTCTTACCTGGTACAGCTCTGTGCTGATTATTTATATTTCATTAGCACATGCCTGTGCTAGGAAAGATGTGTGGAAACAAACAGCTTTTTATCAATTCAAAGATGAGAATTCATTTTGAGAGAAATATTTGCAGGTAAAATATACAGCACAAGGTTAAAGCCATATGTCTCTTACCTTGTTGACCTCTATGCTTTCAACTTTTATTCCTTAAACCCTGACCATTATAGGATAGATTTCAGGGCATAGAAATTATACTTATCATTCTAAGAGGCATCTTTTAGCTTATTGTCTTGCTGTAGGTCATGTGTGAAGCCATGTTTCTTCCCTGGTACAGACTGGTGCTCATTATCTTATAATATAAGCACATGTCTGTGCTTGGAGGGAGACATTGTAATAATGGAGATCATGACATCATGTCTTTTTGCAGTCTTATATCTTTATATGATATCTGTAAATTGCCTTTTTTCAGTACAGCTATATCTTGTTGCAAGCAAGTTATTCAATAATGACAGATCATGAGCAAACAATACAAACATCCTACCCTGCACAGTTTTGTGGTTATCAAAAGTGAGCATAAGCACATGCCTGTACAGGGTGTGATTTTGTATGTAAACCTTTTAGAGAATTCGATATCAAGAGGATTAAGTGGGAGAACAGATGTAGAGATTTTCTTATTTCTCTCTGTACAGTTTTGTGAATATCTAAATGTAAGTATAAGCACATGCCTGTACTGGGTCTAATGAATATCTAATCAGTACTGAATTGAAGACTAAGAATGACTCAAGGAAGGAATGTAAAGTATTTACGTGAGAAAACATGGAGATATACCAACACATTATGAATGATAGATAACAGAAAAAGCATTAATTTATAGGGGTATAACTTATCCAATGTAAGCTTGATTTACCTTGAAAACATTCTTAAAGCTCTCAGTTTGTTCAAGTCATAATAATTCCCCAAGCACCGTTGTGTGCTTATTTGTGTTGGTGTATAATCACAGACCTGTGCTTGGGAAATCATTTTGCTATTTCATACACTGAGAGAATATGAGTAAATGCTGCAAACAATCTTTTTTTACATTTATTCAATAATAAGCAGAGTTTTGTCCACCTTTCATTTGTTTTAAAGATATATTTGTTTAAACTTTTTGTAAGAAATTGTGAATGTTTAAAACTAATGTGTCTTTTTAAGTCGGAATTCTTTATATAGGAACTACCATATTAATGCAAAAATGCATTTACTATTGTTTAGCAACCAGAACCTCATTACTATAATTAAGTAAAGCTGAAGTCACAAGTATTTAGTTGCCAAACAATGCTATATTGCTGGTAATGTCTCTCTGCTTATAATTTACATTATGCTATAAAATATTTGTGTAAGAAAGATATAGGAAAAGGAGCTGCATTTTTTATTCAATGATAATAATTTTCTTGTGTTAATAAATATGCTTCTCAATGAATAGGCTTGAATGCAAATAACCATGTCTCTTACCTGGTACAGCTCTGTGCTGATTATTTATATTTCATTAGCACATGCCTGTGCTAGGAAAGATGTGTGGAAACAAACAGCTTTTTATCAATTCAGAGATGAGAATTCATTTTGAGAGAAATATTTGCAGGTAAAATATACAGCACAAGGTTAAAGCTATATGTCTCTTACCTAGTTGACCTCTATGCTTTCAACTTTTATTCCTTAAACCCTGACCATTATAGGATAGATTTCAGGGCATAGAAATTATACTTATCATTCTAAGAGGCATCTTTTAGCTTATTGTCTTGCTGTAGGTCATGTGTGAAGCCATGTTTCTTCCCTGGTACAGACTGGTGCTCATTATCTTATAATATAAGCACATGTCTGTGCTTGGAGGGAGACATTGTAATAATGGAGATCATGACATCATGTCTTTTTGCAGTCTTATATCTTTATATGATATCTGGAAATTTCCTTTTTTCAGTACAGCTATATCTTGTTGCAAGTAAGTTATTCAATAATGACAGATCATGAGCAAACAATACAAACATCCTACCCTGCACAGTTTTGTGGTTATCAAAAGTGAGCATAAGCACATGCCTGTACAGGGTGTGATTTTGTATGTAAACCTTCCAGAGATTCGATATCAAGAGGATTAAATGGGAGAAAAGATGTAAAGATTTTCTTATTTCTCCCTGTACAGTTTTGTGAATATCTAAATGTAAGTATAAGCACATACCTGTACTGGGTCTAATGAATATCTTATCAGTACTGAATTGAAGACTAAGAATGACTCAAGGAAGGAATGTAAAGTATTTACGTGAGAAAATATGGAGATATACCAACACATTATGAATGATAGATAACAGAAAAAGCATTAATTTATAGGGGTATAACTTATCCAATGTAATCTTGATTTACCTTGAAAACATTCTTAAAGCTCTCAGTTTGTTCAAGTCATAATAATTCCCAAAGCACCGTTGTGTGCTTATTTGTGTTGGTGTATAATCACAGACCTGTGCTTGGGAAATCATTTTGCTATTTCATACACTGAGAGAATATATGTAAATAATGCAATCAATCTATTTTTACATTTATTCAATAATAAGCAGAGTTTTGTCCACCTTTCATTTGTTTTAAAGATATATTTGTTTAAATTTTTTGTAAGAAATTGTGAATGTTTAAAACAAATGTGTATTCTTTAGCTGGAATTCTTTATAAAGGAACTACCATATGAATGCAAAAATGCATTTACCATTATTCAGCAACCAGAACCTCCTTACTATAATTAAGTAAAGCTGAAGTCACAAGTATTTAGTTGCCAAACAATGCTATATTGCTGGTAATGTCTCTCTGCTTATAATTTACATTATGCTATAAAATATTTGTGCAAGAAAGATATAGGAAAAGGAGCTGCATTTTTTATTCAATAATAATAATTTTTTTGTGTTAATAAATATGCTTCTCAATGAATAGGCTTGAATGCAAATAACCATGTCTCTTACCTGGTACAGCTCTGTGCTGATTATTTATATTTCATTAGCACATGCCTGTGCTAGGAAAGATGTGTGGAAACAAACAGCTTTTTATCAATTCAGAGATGAGAATTCATTTTGAGAGAAATATTTGCAGGTAAAATATACAGCACAAGGTTAAAGCTATATGTCTCTTACCTTGTTGACCTCTATGCTTTCAACTTTTCTTCCTTAAACCCTGACCATTATAGGATAGATTTCAGGGCATAGAAATTATACTTATCATTCTAAGAGGCATCTTTTAGCTTATTGTCTTGCTGTAGGTCATGTGTGAAGCCATGTTTCTTCCCTGGTACAGACTGGTGCTCATTATCTTATAATATAAGCACATGTCTGTGCTTGGAGGGAGACATTGTAATAATGGAGATCATGACATCATGTCTTTTTGCAGTCTTATATCTTTATATGATATCTGGAAATTGCCTTTTTTCAGTACAGCTATATCTTGTTGCAAGTAAGTTATTCAATAATGACAGATCATGAGCAAACAATACAAACATCCTACCCTGCACAGTTTTGTGGTTATCAAAAGTGAGCATAAGCACATGCCTGTACAGGGTGTGATTTTGTATGTAAACCTTTTAGAGAATTTGATATCAAGAGGATTAAGTGGGAGAACAGATGTAGAGATTTTCTTATTTCTCCCTGTACAGTTTTGTGAATATCTAAATGTAAGTATAAGCACATGCCTGTACTGGGTCAAATGAATATCTAATCAGTACTGAATTGAAGACTAAGAATGACTCAAGGAAGGAATGTAAAGTATTTACGTAAGAAAACATGGAGATATACCAACACATTATGAATGATAGATAACAGAAAAAGCATTAATTTATAGGGGTATAACTTATCCAATGTAATCTTGATTTACCTTGAAAAGATTCTTAAAGCTCTCAGTTTGTTCAAGTCATAATAATTCCCCAAGCACCGTTGTGTGCTTATTTGTGTTGGTGTATAATCACAGACCTAAGCTTGGGAAATCATTTTGCTATTTCATACACTGAGAGAATATGAGTAAATGCTGCAATCAATCTTTTTTTACATTTATTCAATAATAAGCGGAGTTTTGTCCACCTTTCATTTTTTTAAAGATATATTTGTTTAAACTTTTTGTAAGAAATTGTGAATGTTTAAAACAAATGTGTCTTTTTAAGTCGGAATTCTTTATATAGGGAACTACCATATGAATGCAAAAATGCATTTACTATTGTTCAGCAACCAGAACCTCCTTACTATAATTAAGTAAAGCTGAAGTCACAAGTATTTAGTTTCCAAACAATGCTATATTGCTGGTTATGTTTCTCTGCTTATAATTTACATTATGCTATAAAATGTTTGTGCAAGAAAGATATAGGAAAAGGAGCTGCATTTTTTATTTAATGATAATAATTTTCTTGTGTTAATAAATATGCTTCTCAATGAATAGGCTTGAATGCAAATAACCATGTCTCTTACCTGGTACAGCTCTGTGCTGATTATTTATATTTCATTAGCACATGCCTGTGCTAGGAAAGATGTGTGGAAACAAACAGCTTTTTATCAATTCAGAGATGAGAATTCATTTTGAGAGAAATATTTGCAGGTAAAATATACAGCACAAGGTTAAAGCCATATGTCTCTTACCTTGTTGACCTCTATGCTTTCAACTTTTATTCCTTAAACCCTGACCATTATAGGATAGATTTCAGGGCATAGAAATTATACTTATCATTCTAAGAGGCATCTTTTAGCTTATTGTCTTGCTGTAGGTCATGTGTGAAGCCATGTTTCTTCCCTGGTACAGACTGGTGCTCATTATCTTATAATATAAGCACATGTCTGTGCTTGGAGGGAGACATTGTAATAATGGAGATCATGACATCATGTCTTTTTGCAGTCTTATATCTTTATATGATATCTGTAAATTGCCTTTTTTCAGTACAGCTATATCTTGTTGCAAGCAAGTTATTCAATAATGACAGATCATGGGCAAACAATACAAACATCCTACCCTGCACAGTTTTGTGGTTATCAAAAATGAGCATAAGCACATGCCTGTACAGGGTGTGATTTTGTATGTAAACCTTTTAGAGAATTCGATATCAAGAGGATTAAGTGAGAGAACAGATGTAGAGATTTTCTTATTTCTCCCTGTACAGTTTTGTGAATATCTAAATGTAAGTATAAGCACATGCCTGTACTGGGTCTAATGAATATCTAATCAGTACTGAATTGAAGACTAAGAATGACTCAAGGAAGGAATGTAAAGTATTTACGTGAGAAAACATGGAGATATACCAACATATTATGAATGATAGATAACAGAAAAAGCATTAATTTATAGGGGTATAACTTATCCAATGTAAGCTTGATTTACCTTGAAAACATTCTTAAAGCTCTCAGTTTGTTCAAGTCATAATAATTCCCCAAGCATCGTTGTGTGCTTATTTGTGTTGGTGTATAATCACAGACCTGTGCTTGGGAAATCATTTTGCTATTTCATACACTGAGAGAATATGAGTAAATGCTGCAATCAATCTATTTTTACATTTATTCAATAATAAGCGGAGTTTTGTCCACCTTTCATTTTTTAAAAGATATATTTGTTTAAACTTTTTGTAAGAAATTGTGAATGTTTAAAACAAATGTGTCTTTTTAAGTCGGAATTCTTTATATAGGGAACTACCATATGAATGCAAAAATGCATTTACTATTGTTCAGCAACCAGAACCTCCTTACTATAATTAAGTAAAGCTGAAGTCACAAGTATTTAGTTTCCAAACAATGCTATATTGCTGGTTATGTTTCTCTGCTTATAATTTACATTATGCTATAAAATGTTTGTGCAAGAAAGATATAGGAAAAGGAGCTGCATTTTTTATTTAATGATAATAATTTTCTTGTGTTAATAAATATGCTTGTCAATGAAAAGGCTTGAATGCAAATAACCATGTCTCTTACCTGGTACAGCTCTGTGCTGATTATTTATATTTCATTAGCACATGCCTGTGCTAGGAAAGATGTGTGGAAACAAACAGCTTTTTATCAATTCAGAGATGAGAATTCATTTTGAGAGAAATATTTGCAGGTAAAATATACAGCACAAGGTTAAAGCCATATGTCTCTTACCTTGTTGACCTCTATGCTTTCCACTTTTATTCCTTAAACCCTGACCATTATAGGATAGATTTCAGGGCATAGAAATTATACTTATCATTCTAAGAGGCATCTTTTAGCTTATTGTCTTGCTGTAGCTCATGTGTGAAGCCATGTTTCTTCCCTGGTACAGACTGGTGCTCATTATCTTATAATATAAGCACATGTCTGTGCTTGGAGGGAGACACTGTAATAATGGAGATCATGACATCATGTCTTTTTGCAGTCTTATATCTTTATATGATATCTGTAAATTGCCTTTTTTCAGTACAGCTATATCTTGTTGCAAGCAAGTTATTCAATAATGACAGATCATGAGCAAACAATACAAACATCATACCCTGCACAGTTTTGTGGTTATCAAAAGTGAGCATAAGCACATGCCTGTACAGGGTGTGATTTTGTATGTAAACCTTCCAGAGAATTCGATATCAAGAGGATTAAGTGAGAGAACAGATGTAGAGATTTTCTTATTTCTCCCTGTACAGTTTTGTGAATATCTAAATGTAAGTATAAGCACATGCCTGTACTGGGTCTAATGAATATCTAATCAGTACTGAATTGAAGACTAAGAATGACTCAAGGAAGGAATGTAAAGTATTTACGTAAGAAAACATGGAGATATACCAACATATTATGAATGATAGATAACAGAAAAAGCATTAATTTATAGGGGTATAACTTATCCAATGTAAGCTTGATTTACCTTGAAAACATTCTTAAAGCTCTCAGTTTGTTCAAGTCATAATAATTCCCCAAGCACCGTTGTGTGCTTATTTGTGTTGGTGTATAATCACAGACCTGTGCTTGGGAAATCATTTTGCTATTTCATACACTGAGAGAATATGAGTAAATGCTGCAATCAATCTATTTTTACATTTATTCAATAATAAGCGGAGTTTTGTCCACCTTTCATTTTTTAAAAGATATATTTGTTTAAACTTTTTGTAAGAAATTGTGAATGTTTAAAACCAATGTGTCTTTTTAAGTCGGAATTCTTTATATAGGAACTACCATATGAATGCAAAAATGCATTTACTATTGTTTAGCAACCAGAACCTCATTACTATAATTAAGTAAAGCTGAAGTCACAAGTATTTAGTTGCCAAACAATGCTATATTGCTGGTAATGTCTCTCTGCTTATAATTTACATTATGCTATAAAATATTTGTGTAAGAAAGATATAGGAAAAGGAGCTGCATTTTTTATTCAATGATAATGATTTTCTTGTGTTAATAAATATGCTTCTCAATGAATAGGCTTGAATGCAAATAACCATGTCTCTTACCTGGTACAGCTCTGTGCTGATTATTTATATTTCATTAGCACATGCCTGTGCTAGGAAAGAAGTGTGGAAACAAACAGCTTTTTATCAATTCAGAGATGAGAATTCATTTTGAGAGAAATATTTGCAGGTAAAATATACAGCACAAGGTTAAAGCCATACGTCTCTTACCTTGTTGACCTCTATGCTTTCAACTTTTATTCCTTAAACCCTGACCATTATAGGATAGATTTCAGGGCATAGAAATTATACTTATCATTCTAAGAGGCATCTTTTAGCTTATTGTCTTGCTGTAGGTCATGTGTGAAGCCATGTTTCTTCCCTGGTACAGACTGGTGCTCATTATCTTATAATATAAGCACATGTCTGTGCTTGGAGGGAGACATTGTAATAATGGAGATCATGACATCATGTCTTTTTGCAGTCTTATATCTTTATATGATATCTGTAAATTGCCTTTTTTCAGTACAGCTATATCTTGTTGCAAGCAAGTTATTCAATAATGACAGATCATGAGCAAACAATACAAACATCCTACCCTGCACAGTTTTGTGGTTATCAAAAATGAGCATAAGCACATGCCTGTACAGGGTGTGATTTTGTATGTAAACCTTTTAGAGAATTCGATATCAAGAGGATTAAGTGGGAGAACAGATGTAGAGATTTTCTTATTTCTCCCTGTACAGTTTTGTGAATATCTAAATGTAAGTATAAGCACATGCCTGTACTGGGTCTAATGAATATCTAATCAGTACTGAATTGAAGACTAAGAATGACTCAAGGAAGGAAGTAAAGTATTTACATGAGAAAACATCGAGATATACCAACACATTATGAATGATAGATAACAGAAAAAGCATTAATTTATAGGGGTATAACTTATCCAATGTAAGCTTGATTTACCTTGAAAACATTCTTAAAGCTCTCAGTTTGTTCAAGTCATAATAATTCCCCAAGCACCGTTGTGTGCTTATTTGTGTTGGTGTATAATCACAGACCAGGGCTTGGGAAATCATTTTGCTATTTCATACACTGAGAGAATATGAGTAAATGCTGCAAACAATCTTTTTTACATTTATTCAATAATAAGCAGAGTTTTGTCCACCTTTCATTTGTTTTAAAGATATATTTGTTTAAACTTTTTGTAAGAAATTGTGAATGTTTAAAACAAATGTGTCCTTTTTAGCTGGAATTCTTTATATAGGAACTACCATATGAATGCAAAAATGCATTTACCATTATTCAGCAACCAGAACCTCATTACTATAATTAAGTAAAGCTGAAGTCACAAGTATTTAGTTGCCAAACAATGCTATATTGCTGGTAATGTCTCTCTGCTTATAATTTACATTATGCTATAAAATATTTGTGTAAGAAAGATATAGGAAAAGGAGCTGCATTTTTTATTCAATGATAATAATTTTCTTGTGTTAATAAATATGCTTCTCAATGAATAGGCTTGAATGCAAATAACCATGTCTCTTACCTGGTACAGCTCTGTGCTGATTATTTATATTTCATTAGCACATGCCTGTGCTAGGAAAGATGTGTGGAAACAAACAGCTTTTTATCAATTCAGAGATGAGAATTCATTTTGAGAGAAATATTTGCAGGTAAAATATACAGCACAAGGTTAAAGCTATATGTCTCTTACCTTGTTGACCTCTATGCTTTCAACTTTTATTCCATAAACCCTGACCATTATAGGATAGATTTCAGGGCATAGAAATTATACTTATCATTCTAAGAGGCATCTTTTAGCTTATTGTCTTGCTGTAGGTCATGTGTGAAGCCATGTTTCTTCCCTGGTACAGACTGGTGCTCATTATCTTATAATATAAGCACTTGTCTGTGCTTGGAGGGAGACATTGTAATAATGGAGATCATGACATCATGTCTTTTTGCAGTCTTATATCTTTATATGATATCTGTAAATTGCCTTTTTTCAGTACAGCTATATCTTGTTGCAAGCAAGTTATTCAATAATGACAGATCATGAGCAAACAATACAAACATCCTACCCTGCACAGTTTTGTGGTTATCAAAAGTGAGCATAAGCACATGCCTGTACAGGGTGTGATTTTGTATGTAAACCTTCCAGAGATTCGATATCAAGAGGATTAAATGGGAGAAAAGATGTAAAGATTTTCTTATTTCTCCCTGTACAGTTTTGTGAATATCTAAATGTAAGTATAAGCACATACCTGTACTGGGTCTAATGAATATCTTATCAGTACTGAATTGAAGACTAAGAATGACTCAAGGAAGGAATGTAAAGTATTTACGTGAGAAAATATGGAGATATACCAACACATTATGAATGATAGATAACAGAAAAAGCATTAATTTATAGGGGTATAACTTATCCAATGTAAGCTTGATTTACCTTGAAAACATTCTTAAAGCTCTCAGTTTGTTCAAGTCATAATAATTCCCAAAGCACCGTTGTGTGCTTATTTGTGTTGGTGTATAATCAAAGACCTGTGCTTGGGAAATCATTTTGCTATTTCATACACTGAGAGAATATGAGTAAATGCTGCAATCAATCTATTTTTACATTTATTCAATAATAAGCAGAGTTTTGTCCACCTTTCATTTGTTTTAAAGACATATTTGTTTAAACTTTTTGTAAGAAATTGTGAATGTTTAAAACTAATGTGTCTTTTTTAGCCGGAATTCTTTATATAGGAATTACCATATGAATGCTAAAATGCATTTACCATTGTTCAGCAACCAGAACCTCATTACTATAATTAAATAAAGCTGAAGTCACAAGTATTTAGTTGCCAAACAATGCTATATTGCTGGTAATGTCTCTCTGCTTATAATTTACATTATGCTATAAAATGTTTGTGCAAGAAAGATATAGGAAAAGGAGCTGCATTTTTTATTCAATGATAATAATTTTCTTGTGTTAATAAATATGCTTCTCAATGAATAGGCTTGAATGCAAATAACCATGTCTCTTACCTGGTACAGCTCTGTGCTGATTATTTATATTTCATTAGCACATGCCTGTGCTAGGAAAGATGTGTGGAAACAAACAGCTTTTTATCAATTCAGAGATGAGAATTCATTTTGAGAGAAATATTTGCAGGTAAAATATACAGCACAAGGTTAAAGCCATATGTCTCTTACCTTGTTGACCTCTATGCTTTCAACTTTTATTCCTTAAACCCTGACCATTATAGGATAGATTTCAGGGCATAGAAATTATACTTATCATTCTAAGAGGCATCTTTTAGCTTATTGTCTTGCTGTAGGTCATGTGTGAAGCCATGTTTCTTCCCTGGTACAGACTGGTGCTCATTATCTTATAATATAAGCACATGTCTGTGCTTGGAGGGAGACATTGTAATAATGGAGATCATGACATCATGTCTTTTTGCAGTCTTATATCTTTATATGATATCTGTAAATTGCCTTTTTTCAGTACAGCTATATCTTGTTGCAAGCAAGTTATCAATAATAACAGATCATGAGCAAACAATACAAACATCCTACCCTGCACAGTTTTGTGGTTATCAAAAGTGAGCATAAGCACATGCCTGTACAGGGTGTGATTTTGTATGTAAACCTTCCAGAGATTCGATATCAAGAGGATTAAATGGGAGAACAGATGTAAAGATTTTCTTATTTCTCCCTGTAAAGTTTTGTGAATATCTAAATGTAAGTATAAGCACATACCTGTACTGGGTCTAATGAATATCTTATCAGTACTGAATTGAAGACTAAG
This sequence comes from Fragum fragum, assembly GCA_946902895.1. Lineage (NCBI taxonomy): Eukaryota > Metazoa > Mollusca > Bivalvia > Cardiida > Cardiidae > Fragum > Fragum fragum. The sequence continues at coordinate 49,148,274 of OX336368.1, forward strand.
AATGACTTAAGGAAGGAATGTAAAGTATTTAGGTGAGAAAACACGGAGATATACCAACACATTATGAATGAAAGATAACAGAAAAAGCATTAATATATAGGGGTATAACTTATCCAATGTAAGCTTGATTTACCTTGAAAACAGTTTAAAGCTCTCAGTTTGTTCAAGTCATAATAATTCCCCAAGCACCGTTGTGTGTTTTTTTGTGTTGGTGTATAATCACAGACCTATTTTTACATTTATTCAATAATTAGCAGAGTTTTGTCCACCTTTCATTTGTTTTAAAGATATATTTGTTTAAACTTTTTGTAAGAAATTGTGAATGTTTAAAACTAATGTGTCTTTTTTAGCCGGAATTCTTTATATAGGAATTACCATATGAATGCAAAAATGCATTTACCATTGTTCAGCAACCAGAACCTCATTACTATAATTAAGTAAAGCTGAAGTCAGAAGTATTTAGCTGCCAAACAATGCTATATTGCTGGTAATGTCTCTCTGCTTATAATTTACATTATGCTATAAAATGTTTGTGCAAGAAAGATATAGGAAAAGGAGCTGCATTTTTTATTCAATGATAATAATTTTCTTGTGTTAATAAATATGCTTCTCAATGAATAGGCTTGAATGCAAATAACCATGTCTCTTACCTGGTACAGCTCTGTGCTGATTATTTATATTTCATTAGCACATGCCTGTGCTAGGAAAGATGTGTGGAAACAAACAGCTTTTTATCAATTCAGAGATGAGAATTCATTTTGAGAGAAATATTTGCAGGTAAAATATACAGCACAAGGTTAAAGCTATATGTCTCTTTCCTTGTTGACCTCTATGCTTTCAACTTTTTTTCCTTAAACCCTGACCATTATAGGATAGATTTCAGGGCATGGAAATTATACTTATCATTCTAAGAGGCATCTTTTAGCTTATTGTCTTGCTGTAGGTCATGTGTGAAGCCATGTTTCTTCCCTGGTACAGACTGGTGCTCATTATCTTATAATATAAGCACATGTCTGTGCTTGGAGGGAGACATTGTAATAATGGAGATCATGACATCATGTCTTTTTGCAGTCTTATATCTTTATATGATATCTGTAAATTGCCTTTTTTCAGTACAGCTATATCTTGTTGCAAGCAAGTTATTCAATAATGACAGATCATGAGCAAACAATACAAACATCCTACCCTGCACAGTTTTGTGGTTATCAAAAGTGAGCATAAGCACATGCCTGTACAGGGTGTGATTTTGTATGTAAACCTTCCAGAAAATTCGATATCAAGAGGATTAAATGGGAGAACAGATGTAAAGATTTTCTTATTTCTCCCTGTAGATTTGTGAATATCTAAATGTAAGTATAAGCACATACCTGTACTGGGTCTAACTAATATCTTATCAGTACTGAATTTAAGACTAAGAATGACTGAAGGAAGGAATGTAAAGTATTTACGTGAGAAAACATGGAGATATACCAACACATTATGAATGATAGATAACAGAAAAAGCATTAATATATAGGGGTATAACTTATCCAATGTAAGCTTGATTTACCTTGAAAACAGTTTAAAGCTCTCAGTTTGTTCAAGTCATAATAATTCCCCAAGCACCGTTGTGTGCTTATTTGTGTTGGTGTATAATCACAGAACTATGCTTGGGAAATCATTTTGCTATTTCAGACACTGAGAGAATATGAGTAAATGCTGCAATCAATCTATTTTTACATTTATTCAATAATTAGCAGAGTTTTGTCCACCTTTCATTTGTTTTAAAGGTATATTTGTTCAAACTTTTTGTAAGAAATTGTTAATGTTTAAAACAAATGTGTCTTTTTAAGCCGGAATTCTTTATATAGGAATAACCATATGAATGCAAAAATGCATTTACCATTGTTCAGCAACCAGAACCTCATTACTATAATTAAGTAAAGCTGAAGTCACAATATTTAGTTGCCAAACAATGCTATATTGCTGGTAATGTCTCTCTGCTTATAATTTACATTATGCTATAAAATGTTTGTGCAAGAAAGATATAGGAAAAGGAGCTGCATTTTTTATTCAATGATAATAATTTTCTTATGTTAATAAATATGCTTGTCAATGAAAAGGCTTGAATGCAAATAACCATGTCTCTTACCTGGTACAGCTCTGTGCTGATTATTTATATTTCATTAGCACATGCCTGTGCTAGGAAAGATGTGTGGAAACATACAGCTTTTTATCAATTCAGAGATGAGAATTCATTTTGAGAGAAATATTTGCAGGTAAAATATACAGCACAAGGTTAAAGCCATATGTCTCTTACCATGTTGACCTCTATGCTTTCAACTTTTATTCCTTAAACCCTGACCATTATAGCATAGATTTCAGGGCATAGAAATTATTCTTATCATTCTAAGAGGCATCTTTTAGCTTATTGTCTTGCTGAAGGTCATGTGTGAAGCCATGTTTCTTCCCTGGTACAGACTGGTGCTCATTATCTTATAATATAAGCACATGTCTGTGCTTGGAGGGAGACACTGTAATAATGGAGATCATGACATCATGTCTTTTTGCAGTCTTATATCTTTATATGATATCTGTGAATTTGCCTTTTTTCAGTACAGCTATATCTTGTTGCAAGCAAGTTATTCAATAATGACAGATCATGAGCAAACAATACAAACATCCTACCCTGTACAGTTTTGTGGTTATCAAAAGTGAGCATAAGCACATGCCTGTACAGGGTGTGATTTTGTTCATAACCTTTTAGAGAATTCAATATCAAGAGGATTAAGTGAGAGAACAGATGTAGAGATTTTCTTATTTCTTCCTGTACAGTTTTGTGTATCTATATGTAAGTATAAGCACATGCCTGTACTGGGTCTAATGAATATATTATCAGTACTAAATTGAAGACTAAGAATGACTCAAGGAAGGAATGTAAAGTATTTACATGAGAAAACATGGAGATATACCAACACATTATGAATGATAGATAACAGAAAAAGCATTAAATTATAGGGGTATAACTTCCCAAAGCACTGTTGTGTGCTTATTTGTGTTGGTGTATAATCACAGACCTGAGCTTTGGAAATCATTCTGCTATTTCATACACTGAGAAAATATGAGTAAATGCTGCAATCAATCTATTTTTACATTTCATCCAATAATTAGCAGAGTTTTGTCCACCTTTCATTTGTTTTAAAGATATATTTGTTCAAATTTTTTTAAGAAATTATGAATGTTTAAAACAATGTGTCTTTTTAAGCCAGAATTCTTTATATAGGAACTACCATATGAATGCAAAAATGCATTTACCTTTGTTTAGCAACCAGAACCTCATTACTATAATTAAGTAAAGCTGAAGTCACAAGTATTTAGTTGCCAAACAATGCTATATTGCTGGTAATGTCTCTCTGCTTATAATTTACATTATGCTATAAAATGTTTGTGCAAGAAAGATATAGGAAAAGGAGCTGCATTTTTTATTCAATGATAATAATTTTCTTATGTTAATAAATATGTTTGTTTTTGTTTGAATCGGGTTTTACGCCGCTTTTAACAATCTTTCAGTTATATCGCGGAGGCTGGAGCACCTTACAATGGAATCCTGGTATTTCTCACACCAGTACTACCATTACATCCTTTCCTAGCCTCCAGCTGCTATCCCACATAGGTCTACGATTATCGACCCATTGGTGAGAGACAAATAGTCGGGAAGGATGAGTGCCGCTGTCGGGGATCAAACCCGGGACCTCTAGATTGATAGTCTGACGCGCTACCAACTGCGCTATGACGGCGGCTTTAATAAATATGCTTCTCAATGAATAGGCTTGAATGCAAATAACAATGTCTCTTACCTGGTACAGCTCTGTGCTGATAATTCATATTTCATTAGCACATTCCTGTGCTAGGAAAGATGTGTGGAAACAAACAGCATTTTTGTCAATTTAGAGATGATAATACATTTTGAGAGAAAAATTTGCAGGTAAAATATAAAGCTATATTTCTCTTACCAAGTTGACCCCTATGGTTTCCAGTCTTATTTCTTAAATCCTAAGCCATTATAGGATAGATTTCAGGGCATGTAAATTTTACTTCACATTCTAAGATGCATCATTTAGATTATCTTCTTGCTGTTGCTCATGTGTGAAGCCATGTATCTTCCCTAGTACAGATTGATGCTCATTATTTAAGCACTTGCCGACAATGCTGGGAATCACATGACTGACATTGATGTTGGACACAAAAAATGGCATCATTTTGACTGTTTCATCGGCAAATTTGAACACAAAGCTATGTATTCAAGCTACATAGTTTTTCAGGCCAGCCACCTATCCTATCATATGCGCTTCATTCTTAGGTTTATTCCAAAGTTTTCCCTTTCTGTTCGCTGTATTTAGAGAACACTTCGTGAATATTCGCGAAGTGAAGAAAATTTTAGTTGGGTGTTTAGCATGTCACATAATATTTACTATGATATTTCTTAGTTAAAGAGCGTTCTGTTCATATGGTATATTTCTGCACTTCTTTTGATCGATATTTTTTTACGCCAATCCATTGAAACACCCAAGATTTCTTGGTTGAACGTATTCACAAAAATTATGTTAAGCATACATGGTATAAGACAGGCCAAATCTCAATACTTGCAATATTTAACACGCACATAAAACTTTGATTAATTGATTGAGATATATTCTGCAATTTCAGGCTTTGAAATCATTTGACCATTTGAGGGATTGTTTTTTTCAGCACTAGCAATTAATGTCATCTGGATTTTTGACCAATTATTAATTCTGGAAAACTTTTCGGAAATACCTGGTACGCCCCAGGACAGGGTAATTATATCTTATGTAAGCTTTAGTTATAGTTGATTTGATAACCTTTCCGTTTGGACCCATGCGAAGCACAAGGCTATTTCTTGTATATTGTTGAACAATGAACTACAGTAAAACCCCTCCTTACGACCACCCCGGAAATACGGGCACCCCTCTATTACGACCGAATTTTTACAGAACGGAATCTTTTTGTTCTTTATTTCAATGGTCGCGAAGCCCTCTAAAACGGGCACCCCGCTATTCCGAATTACGACCACTAAATTCAGTACCAACCATAGCTGATACACTATTTTGAACCCCACTAAAACGACCAGTTTTCACACATTGAGACCGATCACCCGAATTTCACATTTGATAAGAGCGAAACTAATTGGGTACGAATACATTGTAAATACATTATCGGATTTTTGATATCGAACCCTTATAATAATAGGCGTTATGATTAAAGTGGCCAATCACTTTTAGAAATTATTGTTTGTATAATTTTTAATTGTTATTTGTATGTTTCACAGGTTTTGACTCGAGAAATAAATTCGAAAGTGAAAACGTATCCGAGAAGTTCCGATTAGTTTGTTTACGGCGTCCCGAACAGTTAATTAGCAATTAAATTTTGATTTCAACGTAATTGATGCTTAGTATTCGCATTATAGAAGATATGATATCGACAGTTTGACACTTTGAACCTGTACTTACGAATAAATAATCTGAGGTCGGAGTTCTTAATCAGATCCAAATGGAGAATAGAGAAAGTAGAACTTACAGAAGATCGTAAATTTGAAATTGACATAAGATTCCGCTGTAATACATGTTCTTATAGTTTATTTTTTGTATGTATAGTATTAATATATTCAAATAACAAAAATAAAATAAACTTGCATTACTTGACAACAAACGACCAAACCTCAGTAATACGACCACCCCGCTATTACGACCACTTTCTGAAAGTACCGCAAGTGGTCGTATTAGAGGGGTTTTACTGTATAATTGTTTTTCTGACCGACCTAATTTTTATTGAATGACCCTTTATCCATTAAGTTTGTGTCACATGTTTTTCAATCAAACCGACAAAAACAAAAAGGATAGGGTCAAAGCTAGTCACATGTAAAGGGTTTCACCAATGTTTCATTATTTGGCAGTTTCAACCGCTCGGTTAGTCTTATATCTCGTTCGGCGAGCAAAACGTTGTAGTTACAGCTGAAACATTTTACAATTCCTTGTACATAACTTTTATAAGATTTATCTGTGAAGAAAATACATTAAGACTAATGCGAGATATTCATTTGCGAAATTGTTTTTTAGCATTAACTTGAGGGGGAGACCAAAATTTCTCTTTCAAAAGCTGTAATAAGCCCGCTTTGGTTGTCTACCTTACCGTCATGTTAAAAAGAATCATGCTACTAATCGAAACTGGTTAGCTAATATTAGCCTTATATTGCATGAATTGTTGTTTTTGTATTTTATTCTATTTATTAAACTTTTTATGATTTTCTGTTTGTAATACTCAATCTAAATATGTGTTGGTTCCTTCCTCTTTTGTCTATTATTTGTTCTTGCATGATTTGTCACTAATATGCATGATTTTTAATCATGAATCCTTTTCAGAACAAAGAATTGCATTGCGCTTTTTAATTTTATCAGTGATAAGGGTCATTATGTACCTTAGCCAAAGGTACAACACATCTCTTTCAATGAGGTATTAAAAAAGAGAAGACGAGAGAGTTGGAGCGATATAACTTATTTTTGTATGGTGAATACTTTTGGATCTTTTGAAAAGTATTTGAATTAAATTATTCTCCATATTTTGTTCGTTTTTTTCTAAAAGAAAAAAGTGCATGCTTTCGACTAGATGGGACCCCTTTTCAGAATGTAACCTTGGATTAGGCCAAACAGTTTTCCAAAATTAAAATTGGTCAAAAATACAGATGACGTTACTTGTAAATGTTGAAAATACAATTCCTAAAACGCCAAAACGAGTTCAAAGCCTGAAACTCGCAGAATATATCTCTGTCAATTAATCAGGGTTTTACGTGCATGTTAAACATCACAAGTATTGCCATTTGGCATTGGAAGAGTTACCAAAGGAACATTCTAGCCAAGTTTTGTCCAAATAAGCCCTGGGCTTTAGAAGGAGAAAATGTTTAAAGAATTATTTCATGATTTCCCTTAGTCTAGTAGGCCCTCCCTGGGACACCCACTTTTATCAAATCATTATTTTCTGAACATTTTGTCTGTTTGAATGGGGTTTTACGCCGCTTTCAACAATCTTTCAGTTATATCACATGGCTGGATCTCCTAACAATGGAATCTTGGTATTTCTCACACCAGTACTACCATTACATCCTTTTCTAGCCTCCAGCTGCTATCCCACATAGGTCTACCATTATTGCCCCATTGGTGAGAGACAAATAGTCAGAAAGGATGAGTGCCGCCATCAGGGATCGAACCCAGGACCTCTAGATTGACAGTCAGATGCGCTACCATTTTCAGAACAAGAGTCATCAGAGACGGATTATGCTTCCAGAATATAGTCCTGTCACAAAAATATAAAATAAACAGGGAAAATGGTTTGGATGGACAGACATGTGCAGATGTGGGTATAATTATGCTCGCTGTTTTTCAAACAAGCTAAATTCTAACCTACATCCTTGAGCTGTGACCTTGACTTTGGAGCTATCTGAAAAATGTTTCAAATCGCACATCTACTCACGATAGAGAACAAGTTTGCAAAGTTATTTCGAAATCAATCCATAAATTTAGTTAAGCTCAAGACATGTTTAATTTTAATGATTTGCCTAAAGCTGTGAATTTGACCTTTGAGATATCTTTTTTTTTAAAATGTACATCTACTCATACCTGGAAACAATATTATTGTGACATGTTACATCCATCCATAATTGAAGGAGCTATGCTCTGAGAATGGTTAGTTTTAATTTTCAACCTTGAGCTGCGAGTTTGATCTTGGAACTAAATAAATAAATTTTTCAAATGGCACATCTACTCATAATATATGGATGTTAGAGAGCAATTGTGTAAAGCTGTTTTAAATTTGATCTATAATTTTAGCACCTATGCTCTAGACATGGCTATTTTCAACATTTGACCTTCACTTTGGAGCTGTCTGATATTTCTTCTGAATGGCCCATCTTCGCATGACTGAGAATAATTGTGCCAAGTTATATTGAAATTCTTCTATAATTGAATAAGCTATGCTTTGGACATGCTTAATTTTAACTTTCGACATTGAGATGTGATCTTTACCTTGGAGCTATCTGAAAATTTGTTTCAAATTTCACAGTTACTCATGCTAGAGATTAGTTCTGAAAATTTATTTCAAAATCAATCCATCATTGAAGGAGCCATACTCTGGAAATGCTTCATTTCAATAATTGACCTTTAGCTGTGGCCTTGACCTTGGAGCTGAATGATTTTTTTTTTTTTTCAAATTGCACACTCATTCATGACAGAGAATAATTGTACCAAGTTATATTGAAATCCATCCATAATTTCAGGAGCTAACCTTTGACCTTGAACTGCAACCTCAGCTTCAAACTATCCAAAAACAGATCCCTTGGATCAATATCATAAGTAATTCATATGTGAAGTTTCAACCAATTTTGCCCCAGGGTTGTAAAGATATCTGGCGGACAGATGGATGGACCATGCAAATTGGCCCAATAGTTTGGGAGGCGAAATTTTTTTGAAAAATTATTTCATACTTTCATACTTTCTCTAAGTCTGCCCACCTTGATTGATCCTTTTCTAAACCAAAATTTCATCAACAAATCAGCTCAATGGTTAAGGTTACAAGATTTTCAAAGAATTTTTCATGATTTCTCCAAGAGTAATAAGTCCGGCCCTGTCATGCCCCTTTTATTGCAATTCAAAATTTCAAGAAGTTTTAAAATGGGTCACCAAAGGAATATATCTACAAAACTAAGTGAAATTGGCCATGTGATTAAAAAGGAGAAGATCTTTAAACAACTATTTTGTTATTTCTCTTTAGGCTTATAATCCCTATCTGCCAAACCAGCATTTTTCATTTATCGAAATTTTATGAACAAGTATTGAATAGGACCACCCAAGGAACATTCTTGACAAGTTTGGTGTGAATCGGCTCAGGCAATAACCAGATTTCAAAAGAACTAGTTCATGATTTTTCTAAGTATGATAAGCCCTTCACTGCTAAGCCCCTATTTTTGGGCAAACCAAAATTTCATGAACAATTTTTGAAAAGGGACGCCTTAGGAACATTCCTGGCAAGTTTGGTTGAAATTGACCCAATAGTTACAGAGGAGATGATTTTTAAAGAATTGTTTTAACTTCCAACTGACACCACACAACGAAGGTAGGGTGAGCACAAAAATCAACTTGAGCATGTTGTGCTCCGGTGACTTAAAAAACATACATCAAACCCTGACTAAGATATGACAATAAACATATTACCCAATATGAAGACATTAGAAGCAATGTGGCCTCTAGAGAGCACATGGTTTTTCCAAGATTTACCTAATGACCTAGTTTTGACCCTATGTCACTATGACCCAATATCACACTCAACCAAAATAATAAGAAGACCAATATTCTGAGCATACATCAAAACATTTGAGCCAAAAATATGTCAATTAGAGTGCACTCAAGGTTTATCTAAAATTTGACCATGTGACCTAGCTTTTGTCCTATGTGTTCCAATATCAAACTCAACCAGAGATATTTTGAAGACACACATTCTGACCAAAAAGCAAGACATTTCAGCCACAAATATGGTCTCCACAGAGAAGTCAAAGTTTTTCTGAGATTTTACCTAGTGAACAAGTTTTTGGCCCAAATGCGAATCAATATCGAACTTGACTTAGATTTCAAGGAGCAAAATATTCTAACCAAAAATCAAGATACTTAAGCAAGAACGACCACCTCTAGAGCACTCAAAAGGTTTTCCTAAGATTTAACCAAGTAACCTCAATTGTGACCAAATATCTAATTTGTCATAGAGATATTTGATTGATTGATTGATTGATTGGAGTTTACCACCACTTTTAACAGTTTTTCAGTGATATTGTGGTGGCTGGAGCACCTAACAATGGATTGCTGGTATTTCTCACACCAGTACTACCACTACATCCTTTCCTAGCCTCCAGCTGCTATCCCACTTAGTTTTACAAATATCCACACATTGGTGAGAGACAAATGTCGGAAAAGATATGAGCCAGGGATCGAACCCATGACATCCCATGGTTGAAGATTTGGAGTCTGATGCATTACCGACTGCACTAAGAAATTTCATAGAGAAAACATTCTGACCAAATATTGAGCCACAAATGTTGCCTCTAGGGTGCAATCAAGTTTTTTTTAAGATTTGACCTAGTGACTCAGTTTTTAACCCCGTGTGACCAAATATTGAACTTGACCAAATATCAAGCAAGACATTTGAGAAAACAATGTTGCCTCTAGAGTGCAGACAATCATCTTGATGTAGCTCATATGTGAAGCAATGTAACTTCCCTGGTACAGATTGGTGCTCAGTATCTTTTATATAAGCACTTTACGCCTGTGCTTGGGGGAAACATAGTGATAAGGGAGATCACATTATCATTTTTTACAGCTTTATTTCTTTAATTGATATTTGTAAATTGCTTTTTTTTCAGTACAGCTAAATCTTATCGCAAGCATATCATTGAATAATGACAGATCGTGAGCAAACAGAACAAAAATCTTGCCCTTCACAGTTTTGTAGTTTATCAAAAGTAAGCATAAGCACATGCATGTACAGGGTGTACCTAAATTTTAAGAAAATTTGATTTCAAGAGGATTAAGTGTGAGAACAGATTTAGAGATTTTCTCCCTGTACAGTTTTGTGAATATCTCAATATGCGAATTAAGCACATGCCTGTACTGGGTCAAATGTAAATCTTGTCCATATGGAATTTGAAATTAAGAAATGCCTCAAGGTATTGTGAGGTATTTACATTTCTTACATTTATTTTCCTTTACTAAGATTGAAAGCAAATAATCATGTCTCTTATCTGGTACTTACTGGCAAAGCTCTGTGCTGATTACTTATATATAGTAAGCACATGCCTCTGCCAGGAACAAGCAAATTGTTGAAATTGATATCCCCAAGGACTCACACAAAAAAGGGCTTATTTCAAGAGTATGGTAAAACTTTGAAGTATTTTGGGAGAGAGTCAAAAGGTTTTGATATATAACAAATATCATAGCTCTAGGCCTTATGGGTTGTGAGAAAAAGATATTCAAGATTTCCTCTTTATTCCAATGTAAATCAAGGATTGCACAGAAAAGGGCTAATTTTCAGAATAAGGTAATTCTTTTAAGTATTTTTTTACAGGGTCAATAGGTGATGATTAATACCAAATATCAAACCCTTAGGCCTTATGGTTTGGAAGAAGATTTTCAAATTTTTCCTTCTTTATTCCCATGTAAAATCAGGGATTGTAGAGAAAAGGGTTAATGTTTAGAGATCTGAAGTAATTTTGTTTGAGGGTCAATAGATGATGATATATACCAAATACAAAGCTCTAGGCCTTATGGTTTGGGAAGAGAAGATTTTTTCAAGTTTTTTCACTAGGTTGCCATGGGAACCAAAGTTTTTCATGGATTTCAATTCTTTGAACTATCCTGAAACAGCATGACATAAAGATCATTTATATGAATTTCGGTTGAAATTCAATAGTTAGTTAAGGAGAAGATTATTTGTAAATTGAGAACGGACGCTGGAAAGATGGACGGCTGGATGCCCAAGCAATGATAGATCACAATAGCTCGCCAAGAGGATTTCGTGCTCAGGTGAGTTAAAATTGTGGCAGACAAAAGCAAAATGTTCATCCTGTGCTCCATATAGTTCTGATAAACCCTACATAACATCGATGTTTTTACCTTATCAAAATTCATTGAATAACATTTCACAACATGTATCATATAGTGCTGATAAGCATGTTGGGTTTTTTTAAGTTGATTTTTTGTTGTCTGTTTTTTGACAAATTAAAATTTCTTGATGAAATCAGAGAAAGGTCCACCCAAGGAAAATTCTTGCCAACAAAAGGCCCTTTTTATCACTTCTGTTTAAGAAATAAAGTCAATAACCTTTTATGAAATTAATCATAAAGAGGTATTCATAGACAATTTACTATGCATTATTCCACCAGAATAAAGTTATCAAATGAATAGCTTTGATTGCTGTTTGAATGGGGTTTAATATTACTTTTAACAGTATTTCGTTCATGTCATGCGGATGTAGCTCCTAATCATGGATTCCTAGTATTTCTCACACCAGTACCACCACAACATCCTTTCAGAGCTCCCAGCTACTCCCACATAGGTTAAGAGTCTGACACACTACCAAATGTGCTATGGCCCCGACATGAATAGGTTTGAGTAAGATTTTCAAATATTTCAGAAAATACCATACAAAATAGTATATAATTTTTCTTGCAAATAAAACTTACATCTATCGAAAGAACAAATATTTAACCCATTCCCATACAACAAAATTTTAGACTGGTTCCAATTGAAAGTAGCTGTGGAGGACAATTTCAAATTGATGGAATTTTTGCTTGTTTGTCTTTTTGGATAGAAAACATTAAGGATGATGAAAAAACTGCTTGATACAAGCAATTTCTTCATTTTTCACAATGTTTTTCAAAGCTTTTTTCTTGAGGGGCATAAAAAAATAGGGATTGAGTAGGAACAGGTTAAAGAAAAGTTAACAAACAGATGGACACGCAGACACACAATGGACACAGCACCATGACAACAGCCTCCACTGGCCTTCTGCTGAAGGAGATAAATATCATTCCACTCTAGTAACCCATTAGTACTTTCAGAGATCTTTTAACCCTTATCCTGCTGGAAATTTATCTTCATATTTTTTTTTTAAATTTTGATCTACTTTGTGTTCAAATATTTCCTCAACACTAGAATAACAAACAGATAGTGTAGACTAAGATCAGACTGCACACCTGCCACAGTTGTTGTCAATACAGGAATATTCTGGGATCAACATGACAAGGGTTAACGTTTCACAATATGTTCTCTATTGGGCTGATACGGCCCATCTGTATTATCCACTATATTCACACAATCAAAATATTTTGAAGGACCCTGAGAGAGGTCTACCCAAGAATTATTTCTGCCACATTAAGCATACAGATAGTTTCAGGGATGGACATAAGCTCACAAACACAAAGACCCACCCACCTACTTAAACATGGAAAAAGGTAACTCTGTATGCCTGATGCCATTACTAAGCTGGGGCATAAAAAAAGTTTTACAAATGGACAGATGAGCAGACAGATACATAACAGATATAGCACAATGGCAATAGCTCAACTGTTATTCAGCCAGCACAGCCTTACAGCGGCTCCTGAACAGTTTTTCATGAAAATTTGATTAGGAAAATTAACTGCTTTTCTGATAGTTATTAATATAAGTTTCAGGATAAATATTCTTTCTTCCTATTAAATCTGCAAAATTCACCAGAAATTGAATTTATTGTGATATATTCCCTATGGTCTACTTTGAAATATTGGAATTTATCTGGAGAGGTCGCTTTTTTTGGATGATGTCTTTCAAGCCTGTATTGCTATGGGAAACCATTAATTGATACATCATAAGGCTGTTTTTCAAGGCCTAATATACTAACTGGGTCTAGAGAAGAATTCTTTTAAGATTTACTTAAGATCAACTTATGTAGCCATGAAAACCAATGGTTTCATCAGATTTCAAATCTTTTAGTAATTTTTAGAAGAGGGCACCATCTAAGGGACATTTCTGCCAAATTTGGTTGAAATGAGCCACATGTTTTTGGAGGAGTTGCCTGCTTTATTTCTATATAGGTCCCATCACCCTGGGTCTCTGCAATTTCAGAAATTTGAAAGAGGTCAGTGCACTGATGCTTCAAACAATACAGGAGTGTGGAATTCCCATGCCCGACTTGTCCGACATGGGCTTTTCTACCTGCGGGCAAGTACATTTTTCAAGGCTACTTGTCCGTGGACAAGTAAATATCAGGGCAAATCTTGGAATGGTACTATATAGATAGAAGAGATTTATGAGCGTAATGTTTGTATCTAAGGCTAGAAAATATTGTTTTTAATGAAGAAAATGCTGAGTTCCAGCATTTTCTTCTTTAAAAATAATGTTTTCTCCAAATTTATCTGTTCTTCATCTTTTCATTGGCAAGTCAATTTTGATCCTGGACGAGTAGAAAATTACATTTTACTTGTCCATGGACAAGTAGAGAAAATCCGTATTTCCACATCCCTGACAATATATCAAGATTCTAAAGCTTCTATGTTTTGATGAGGTGATTTTGTAAAGTTGTTTTTTTTCCATTTCCACTCTTATTGTCATGGCAACCAGAGTTTTCAATGTATTTCAATTTTTTGGTTGAAAATGACCAAGTGGTTTTGGAGTGGATGTCCTTTTAAAAATTTGTCTTTATTTCTATATAGGCCTAGCGCCCCCAGGGCTCCGCTCCTGGGGACCAAAGGTTAATGATTTTAACAGTATTGAAAGAGGTCTATGCACTGATAATTCACGCAAAATATCAAGGCTCTATACCCCCTTGATCAAAAAAAAGATCATTTTTAAAGATTTTCTTAAAATTTCACTTTAGTCTCAATTCTTTTACCAACTTTAAAAGGGCACCACCTAATGAACATTTCTGCCAAATTTCTTTGAAAATGGCCATGTGGTTTTGGAGGAGATGTCATTTCAAATACTATTTTATTTATATATTAGCCCCAACCGCCCCTGGGGACCCAAGGGTACTGATTTTAGCAATTCTGAAAAAGGTCAACCTACTGATCATTCATGCAAAATATCAAGGCTCTACACCTTCTGGGTCAGGTGGAGAAAATTCTTAAAGTTTTTATTTTTTAAATGAAGATTTGTAGCCATGGAGACCAGATTTTCCAACAGATTTCAATTCTTTTAGCAATTATTATAAGGCACCACCTTAGGAACATGACTGACAAATTTGGTTGACAAGGGACCAGTGTTTTTGGAGAAGATGTCACTTTATATTTCTGACACAAGATGGACGAGGCACAACCCAAACAGAAGGTGATCAAAATACCTCACAATGAGCAATTCATGCTCAGATGAGGCAAAAACAAAATGAAAGTACTTTACCTTGGAAGGCCATCTACATCTTCTGACCTTTTTAATCTTTCAATCATATCTTCACTACAAAAAAAGTTACTTCAAATGAGTTAAGCTGATACCACACAACCACAAAAATCAGTCAGAAAGCAGAAAATTGATGCTTGTGGCATATGGTTTCCTCATTTCACACATTTTTTTGTTTTTTTCTTTACCCATTCCAACACAATCTCAATTTTTACTCCCCTCAGGAAAAAAGCTTTGACAACATTGTGGAAAATGAAGAAATTGCTATCGCAGGAGCCGAAAGAATTTAAAACTTACTGTAAATTAGAAATGGAATATTTATTTAAATTTGAAATTTAAGTAAATTCTCAATAGAGTAAGAACAAGATGTATGTGTTAAACGCCAATACCACCATTTTTTCAGAAACAGTTGTTTGATATCATATGGAAATCAGTTGTTAAAACAATATTACAGTTTAAATCTTGCAAATAATTGACCTTGTAAAATGACCTAGACTGATGACCTTGGAGTTTGTACAAACAGAAAGGTCTTGTTCAAAGCAATAATCATGTGAAATATGAAGATTCTATCCCTTACCATTAAAGAGCTATGGCCAATGATAAAAGCTTTTGGTGGACAAGCAGAGTAACAAAAACAATATGCCCTCCATTTATCAATGCAGGGGCACAAAATAGTTTGATCATCTAATGATGACTGTTCTGTGCCACCATAGCTTGGGCTTAGAAAATTCACTTAGCAGTCCCAAAACAATAGTAACTATATAGTAATTTTTATTTGATCACAAGGCCAATTAGTGCTACCAGAATTTCCAAATTTGAGATTTGTTTCGTTCCAAATTCCCAAAAGTGCCTTAAGCCCAACTGGACGCACACAGTACAGATGAATTTGTAAATAAACTGCTTCAATTATTGCTACTATCTGAATTTCTCTGAAGATTTAGATAAAGAGTTGAACAGTCAATGCTGAAGGTTAAACAGCAAAATATCCTTGATTTCACATGTTAAGAAATATCGAAAGGGAGTAAAGGGAACACAGGACAGTCAAATGATTTAAACAGGTTACAAGGAACCAATCAAAATGTTCAACTTGTGAGGTACGCATTCACAAGTCACACTACCAACCCATTCCCCAATGGAATCAGGTGGTCTAAAGAAGCAAGTAGGGAACACCTTCTAAATGGATGATACTACTTCATAAATATTTTTCAGTTATAAGTTGAAAATACCATCGTTTGGAAATAGATTATTGAGAAATATGCCAGCAAGTTCTAATCTATCGATATATCAAGGGGTAGCTTAGTTGGGATATGTTATCAAGTCTAGAGTATTGTAACAAATGAGTCAAATGACGAAAGAGTTCTCTCAACATATTATAAGGCTTATCTTTATTGCCATATGATGTGTCAGCTTGAGGCAGTGGTAAGAGTGTTCACTTTCTATGCAAGAGGACCAGGTTCAAATCCGTCTGTTGTCCGTAACAATTATTTCACCCTACCATTCATTTGATTTCCGGGCTGTTATTACAATCTGTATACTTTGATAAAGCATCATTTTTTATACATTATAATCGTTTCTTCTCACCCAAATTTTAAAGCCGAAATGCAACAGTCTGTCCAATTTTTCAATGACCATCAATTACAGTGGTTACAGCACTTTGGTTATTCATATCAACATAAAACATGAAGCTCTTTGCTAGAATAGATGGAATATGGTCTTGAAAAGGTGTGAGGTAGTCTTTCTCTGATTTTCTCATTCAATATTTGGTAAAAAGATCTGCTTTTTCAACAAATTCAGCAATTTAATAGATGGCCTGCTAGGCCAACATTTTTTGCCTAAAAGTAGGTCTGTAATGTGCCTTTGGTCACTAGAGGCAATGAAATCACTTAAAGTGATTTCCTGGCCTAAAAATATAAAGTAGAAAAGGATATAACTCTCTCAAACAAGAGTTTTCTGCAGAAAACATAGCTCGCCCTATTGAGTGCTATTTGAAACAGTGTTAAATAATAACAGCCCATGATCATCAAGTAAAGGTTGTTCCCTTTTGAATGCATTTGTGAATTACAGACACCCTAGGATGAAAAATGACCAAGATATATAAAGTAAAAGTTTGAGGTAAATCTTTTTATAAAGGGTATGGTCACATGGTCAAGGTCATTATCTCAAATGAAAGCCCATCTCCTGATGATTACACATGTGAAATATGAGCCCCCTAGGTTAAAATGACCAAGATAGAAAAAGTTAAAGTTTTTGGTAAATTTTTTTTAGCAGGTAAAAGGTCAAGATCACAAGGTCAAAGGATCAAGGGCCATTGTTTCAAATGATTGCCTATCAACTGACAAATACGTGTGTAAAATAGGAGCCCCCGTGGTTGAATTAGAGGTGCTTGAGTGCCTGTATCTCTCAACAGGCTTGAATGTACTGATTAACCAAATGTTGTTTTCTGGAATTCAATTTAAACTGAATCATCTTTGCTAAATCTAGTAAACAATTCTTGTCATTGAACTCTTTTAAAAAGTTCTAGAGAATCATTTTAAGGTCGAGTTATGTTAAATTCATTTACTTAAGTCAGACAAAATTTTCATTGTATACCTTATATTGACATAAAAACAAACCATAAAAGCCCTATTTTTCAACCCATAACAATTATATCATGGAATCTGACAGAGTCATCTGCAGATCATTCCTGTAAAATTTTGTTGAAATCCATTAACAGTTTTCTGAGAAGACTTTCAAAGTTTTCAGTATAAACCATATTTGGACATAAGCCCCATCCATCAACGCTATGTTTTTCATCCACTGAAATTAATTGAAGAAATCTAATAAAGGATCTAAAAAGGACAGTCCCTATAAAATTTGGTTGAAATCAATTGACTAATTTCTGAGAATTTTTTTTTAAAGTTTTCACTATATACCATGTATGGAAATAAGCCCCATCTGTTGAAGTCTTTTAAATCCAATTAAATTCTTTTAAATAGTCCAATAAAAAGCTACCAAATGATGATTCCTGTGAAATTTGGTTGAAATCTATCAAATGGTTTCTGAGATTTTTTTTAAAAGCTTTCATCCCATATGGAAATTAGCCCTGCCCATTTAAACCAATGTTTTTAATTAGATCAAAATTCTTTGAAGGTATCTGATTAAGGGTCACCCAAGGATTATTCCTGTGATATTTGGTTTCTGAGAAAATGTTTTCACCATGTACAACAAGATGTGTTTGTGAAACACAATGGCCCCACAACAGGACTAAACATTTGATCATGGTATGTGACCTTGACCTTATCACATGACCTTGACCTTGACATGAGGAGATCCATATTATGGAGATGTATCATTATGCCAAATATGAGCATTGTATCTTCAATAGGCTGGTAGTAATTGGCAATGTTAAGTTTTTATGTTAAGTTTTGCAGACAGACCGACAGATGGAAAGACTGAACGGCAGACAGACAGACGGACAGACGGACAACAGTAAAACAATATGCCCCCGTTGTACCCTGTTGAGACCTATCTACATACCAAATATTAGCATTGTAACTTAATTAGGGATGAAGTTATAGGAAAATGTTTAGTTGGCAGGTTAAGTTTTTGAGAAAAATTTTAGGGAAAAGGGTTAAAAAAAATTTGACCTTGACCTTGATGAAATGACCTTCCCCAGTTGTACCCTGTTGAGACCTATCTACATACCAAATATTAGCGTTGTAACTTAATTAGGGAGGAAGTTATAGGAAAATGTTTTGTTGGCAGGTTAAGTTTTTGAGCAACGTTTTAGGAAAGGGTTAAAATTTTGACCTTGACCTTGATGAAATCACCTTTCCCAGTTGCACCTTGTTGAGACCTATTTACATACCAAATATTTTCATTGGAACTTAATTAGTAATGAAGTAATAGGAAAATGTTTAGTTGGCAGGTTAAGTTTTGCAGACAGACAGACAGATAGAAGGACACAGGTAAAACAATATGTCCCCGATCTATCAATGCGGGGGCATAAAAACAAAAACAAATCTTAAACTTCAATGTATACTTTGTGATCTTAAACAATTGCAGAAGAGAAATCGTTATACTAAGAAGAAAGAGAAAAGGTAAAAAGGTTCTTAACCCATTCCAACACAAGAAAATTCTAGACTGGTCCAAATTGAAAGAAGCTGCAGACGACAATTTCAAGTTGATGGAATTTTAATTTTTTTCGTCTTTTGGGATAGAAAACATTGTGGATAATGAAGAAATTGCTTGTTATAAGCAATTTCTTCATTGTCCACAATGTTTCCAAAACTTTTTTCTTGTGGGGCGTAAAAAGGAGGGCTTGAGTTGGAATGGGTTAAATTAAATGGATTACAAGTAATCATTCTATTCACAGGTAGGTTAAGAAATGGGCTGTAATCATTAATAGATTTTTTTCTTCAATCGGTTTAATGGCAGGGATACAAACAGAAATTACTGAAGTATCATACGGCAACTCCCGAAGTCATGAACTCATCAATACGTCTTCAGGTCCTGCTCACGCGAAAATAGGAGGACCTGATTTACAGTATCTTCTTGGAAAGGTCTAAACTACTGAAATCAATTACAAATGCTTTATGAAATAATGTTTCTTTTATTGTCATCTGCTATCTGAATGAATTAGATTCAGTTTTTATTAACCCTTGTCATGCTGAACCATGAATATTCCTGCTTTGGCAGAAGGTATAGACTAAGATCAACCAGCATATGTGCATTAGGATCTTAGTTTGCACCACCTGTTTGGCATTTTGAGATTTGTAAGTAGAATTAATTAACAAAAAATAATGACCCATACAATCTGGCATTCTAGTGCTTTTAGCCCTTTCAGTTTATTTCAATTCTGAATAAGGATTTTATTAAGCAAGACAAGGTTAGAATTATGCTTATACTTCGCTTTTGAACAGGTCTGATTTCATTTGGTAATACTTACGATGGACCATTTCCACCATCCCCAAATCCATAAAGATAAACTGTTTTATTTGATCGCCCCTTCTCTAGGAAATTGTTTTTGGACTTCAATAGCTTCAAATAATGAAAAGAAGAGACATGATTATGAATTACTTATTTTCCTTTTGAAAACTATCAAGTTTATTTCATGAGTGCATAATACAAGCACTTGACTAAGATTAAATGCAATGTTTAGCCCACTTCCAAACAATCCTTTTTATGCTCTTCAGAAATTACCTTGGGAAATCATTGTGAAAAGCAATTAATTCATTTCCCATAATATTTCCTTATGCTTAATCAAAGATTTTATACGTGATGAACTTTAAATTGTCATCTGCAACTTCTTTCAATTTCTGCATGTCCAAAATTTTGTTGCAGGGTAATGGCTTAATCCCTTATTCTGAGACAGTATTTACAGAAAACCAGATAGGGAAAGATATAAATTCTTTTCACACAATTTTTTTCACACATTGTTCTTCTTTTTAAGGTATAAATAAAACCCATTTCCACTCAGTCCTGTGTTATTACATAACAAGCAAATAAAGTTATTGAATATATTGTGGGAAAACACGTGGCAAGTGGGCTCTGCTATTTGTAAAATGTAGATTTTGTTCTTCACTCAATGAAAAATTAATCTATCATACACTTACAACAATAATCATATAATTGATATCTTTCATAATATCCTTTACCTGTGAGACTGTTCCATCACCTCCATATGTATCTGCAGGAGGGAAATGTGTGAGAACACGGCTTCCATCTAAACCTTCCCACCAGAATGTATGATTCTAAAATAGGTGAGAAATAAATCAATTGACAGCTTCAAAGTCGAAAAAAAGCTTTAACCTTTTCCGGTTTTGCAAAATCTTAAAACTTGTCTAAGTTCAAAGGTTTTGCAAACAAAAGACAAAAACTTAAAGTGGATATATCTTGAAAAATAGCTATTCATTAGGATAGAAAATATAGTAGAAAAAGAGCAATTTCTTTTTTTTCTATGTTTTCTCAATTATAAAATCACAGGCAAATAAAAACCAGGGATTGAACAGGTAAGTTTATTTGGAAAATAGCTTGAAGCTAATGTTTCTTTCCTTGTAAATATCCGACACTAAGTAAAATGCTCCCTCTTAGAAATATATTTATAAACACTGCTTTTTAAAAATATATTTATAAAACCTTGCCTCTTAGTGATATATTTGGAAAACATGTTTCTTAGTACTAGTAATAAGCTTTTCTTTGCCTCAAACTTACCGGAAATTTGTTGACAAGACTCCAGCTCATTTTCTGTGTTAAAAATCGCTTAATACCACAATGATTCAATATCTGTGGTAACTGGCCAGTGTAACCAAAGGTGTCTGGAAGCCAAAACTGAAATGACATAAGACTCAATGACATTAGGGAGCTAACAGAAGTAGCAGTAAAAGTTTAAGATATGAGTTACTCTGCTTTAACAAATAATCGTTAACCTAACAATTTTAGACAAGTTCAGCTGCCGTCAAAGTGCAGTCGATAGCTCATTAGACTACTTCAAATCAAAAACAGTAGCTAATGACTATCTTAAATATGGAATATGGAATATCTTGGTCTTTAGGGCTGATACATTGAGGATAATGAAACAGATGCTTGTAACAATTTTATTTTCTGAAATATTTCAAAACCTTTTTTTCTTGAGAGATGAAAAAAAAGGATTATGTTTCCCTTATATTGGTTTACCCATTCCCACACAGTGACGCTTTTGAACGCCTCTCAAGAAAAATAATTTGGAAAACATTGTGTAAAATGAAGAAATTGCTTGTAACAAGCAATTTCTTCATTTTAAATGTTTTCTACCCATAAAAGGTGAAAAATCTAAAATTTCATAAACTTTATATTGTCGTCTGCAACTCCTTTAAATTTGACCCAGTCCAAAATTTTGCCATCTGTTAATGGGTTAAATAATACTAATTATCATATATCTAGCTGAGCTGATGATAAATGTGCAATCCATTTAGAATTATTGTCATAAAACCAGCAATTTCTCCATTTCTAACATCATTTTTTACCCTTCCTTCCACCAATGGCTTCTGACAGACTGATGGATGGAAGGATGGTAGGACAGATGCACAGACTGGCAACTTTTTGGGGAGCATTAAAATTTTGTCATCCTAAACCATGAGTAATTTTTATGTCAAATCGGGTGACATAACTAATTAACTAATTAATTTTTTGTTTCAAAAAATATGCATCTTGCACATCTGCAACTCAAAATGGACATGTTTTTATTATGAACCAGAGGCAATAACTCATTAATTCAATGTAATTTCACAAAAATTACATATTACACATCTACAATTGCAAACGGAAAATGTAGGAGTTGTTCGCACAGGCATTTTTAAGTCAAATAAATCACAATTTCTCATTAATTCTTTATGTAAACTTTTCAAAATGATTGCCTTGCACCTTTACATCTCCTAATGAGCACTTCTGCCACTTTTCATGTGAAAAGGACTGAAATTGTAGAAGGCGTTGTCTGAACGAGAAGTACGAGATATTGAGGACAGATAGACTGCTCGACTGTTAGGCTGTTTCCATTATTCCTCTCCCCCTCCAACAAAATTCCTTTGTTGGGGTAAAAAAAGCAGATAAGATCAATGTTAGATAAATGAAAGTCTAGCCTAGAAGATTACATAATCAAAATGTCTTGTTACAAATTTTTTAGGAAGAGCTGACAGGAAACAGAGATATATATCTTTCAGAATATATTTCTAAACCTTTTCCTGTACAAACCCAAGATTCTACATCAAGGTAATATTTGTATTTGAGAAAACATTGTGGAAAAGGATTGCTTGTAACAAGCAATATAATGCGATTTAAAATGAAAGCGGGACTTCCTTTTGGAGTCAATGGGTGGGGCTAACAATGTAAGTGGGCAGGGCCAGCAATTGGTCAATCACAAATGCATAATGAATAACAGCTGAAAAAGAAACAATAGTGATAATTGATTTTTGAACTGCAATAGATTTAAATTCAGAAGTGACTGATACTCTTAACCCTTTCCTGTTTTTTTTGAATTTTATACTGGTCCAAAGCCAAAGAAGTTGCAGAAAACAATGACAATTTGGTGCAATTTGAAATGAAACCATCCTATGTGGTAGAAAAAAATTGTGGGAAAAGAAGAAATTGCTTGTTACAAGCAATTTCTTCTCTTTCCACAATGTTATATGAAGTAAAAAAACACAGTGATGTAAATTCCTGGATTTGTACAGGAAAGATTTAATGATCAAAAGTTTCTCACCTCTTTACAAGTGAACCCAAATTCCTTCTGGAAAAATCTCTGTCCATACAAAAACTGCCTTACAAATGATTCTCCACCAGGAATTAAGCCATCCTAAAATACAAAGCAGAATGAATTTGGAACTAGAAAATATATTTGAAGAGAGAAATTGAGTCAAAGACAAGTAATTTTTTTTGGTTAAAAATCGGTGAAGTAAGGTGACTTATAAACATAAGATCACCTATTAGGTCTGTTTTGAAATTTGTCAATAAAAAAAATCTATCAAAAAATCAAATATTTCATTTAGACCAAAACTGAACTTTGAACTCCTAGTCTATACTAATTTATTTTAGTTTGATGGCGACAAAAGCTTTAAGCTTATAGAGTCTCTCTCAAACACTCACAATCGTGATGTTTTCACATCCCTGAAAGAGAGGCAGTGACTGAATCCCACTGATGCTACCCACTTTTACAGCTGGGTAGACTGAGGCTTGCTATTAAGTGTCTTGCCAATAGCCACACTCTGGTGATGGCATGGCTCCAACCCATGACTTTCAGATCACAAGCAAAGCACCTTTACCAACCTGCCATCCAGGCAATCAATGAACTTTGAAATTATACATTGGCTGACATTTATGTGAAGTATTTTTCCTGAATTTACAATTCAAATAATGTAACTACACCCTATTTAACCAATTCCAACTCAACAAAATTTTAGACTGGTCCAAATTGAAAGAAGCTGCAAATGGTATTCAAGAAAAAAGCTTTGGAAAACATTGTGGAAAATGAAGAAATTGCTTGTATCAAGCAATTTCTTCATTATCCATAATGTTTTCTATCCAAAAAGACAAAGAAAATTTTAATTCCACCAACTTGAAAATATCGTCTGCAGCTTCTTTATATTTGGACCAGTCAAAAATTTCCCTGTGTTGGAATAGGTTAACCTTCAACTGTTACCTTGACCTTTGCTATATCCATACAAACCTTTTGCATGATTCTTGTACTTAAATCAATTTCTTTTCTAAATAATGTTACAGGCTTTTTGATACCTGCTTGGGTAATAATCAGATTTCTATCACTTTTAGCATAATCATGACAAATTGACTTCAGAGTAAACCATACCCAAACAATGATGATATTAGACGCGCCCAAGGAAAAAGCTTAGGAAAACTTTTTGGAAAATGAAAAGATTGCTTATTACAAGCAATTTCTTCATTTTCAAAAATGGTACCAGAGAGCTGAAAAAATCTAAAATTTCAGGAACTTTAAATTGTCATCTGCTACTTTCAATTTGGACCAGTCTAATATTTTCTTGTCTGTAATTGGTTAAAGTGTAATCATCTCACCATTTCAACCCAGGTCCCACCAACTGGTATAAACTGTCCTAGTTTTACATACTTCTTGATTTCCTCAAACATGCTTGGATATTGCTGTTTCAGCCACTCATATTGCTGGGCCTAGAAAAAAGGATTATCACAATTACACAAAGGTCTTGAGTTCATTAGAATATAAACTACATACAAATTTATGGATGGTTAATTGGAAACTTAAACCCTTTCCTGTTTAGAAAATTATTAGACCTTTCCATATCTAAACATTTTGAATATTAAAAGTGGATTCAATTTGAAAAATAACCATTCAATAGGGTAGAAAATATTGTTGAAAAAGAAGAAATTGCTTGTTACATGTAATTTCTTCTTTTTCTACAATTATTTCTCAGTTATAAAATCACAAGGACATAAAACCTAGGAATTGAACAGGAAAGGGTTATTTTTCAAATTAAATGCACTTTAAATTTTCATCTGCAAAACATATGAATTTGGATTAAGGTCTTAAATTTTTGAAACACAGGAAAGGGTTAATTCACTCACCTGAATTTAGTGTTAAGACAACCAATCTGACCCATTTTCAGTTAATTTGAGTAGAGAATGTGATTACAGTGTCAATTTTTTTTTTATAAGAATTGATGTAGTGTATTATTCCAGGTGACCAAACTCCAAACTCATTCATGCTTTAATCAAGCCATATATATTGACTAATATTTTGTTGAATTAGCAAAACATATTGTCTCAAGGTAGTATTCTAAGATTTAACGCCTTGTCATGCTGAATGCGGAAAATTACTGTTTTGGCAGAAGGCATAGACAAAGATCAGCCTGCACATATGTGCAGTCTGATCTTTGTCTAGAAGTCTTGCTTTATCTCTTAAAAGCCAGCATCGTTTATTCCATTAATGGTCTAAATAATTACCAACCCAATTTTAGTACTTTCTGTGCTTTTCATTCAGTCCTTTGATTTACACACTATTTCCCAGAGGAGATTTTTACAAATTTGACCTCTATAACCCTAAGTGGCCCAAATTTCCAGCTTGTCAAATATTTCACCAAAACAAACATTTCAACAGATTTTCAGGTTAATTCAGCACAGCCTCTTGGATGTTTACAAGGTTTTGTAAGAAATACCTCAAGACCTAGCTTTTGAACTTGTGTAAGATTTCATCAAGCCAAACATTCTTACCAAATTTCTGGTTGAGCAAGCGCAAGTTGTGGCCTCTAGAGTGTCTACAAGGCTTTCCTTAAGAATTTACCTAATGACCTAGTTTTAACTCAAAGCATCTTCAAAACTTTTTCATTAACTTTTAGGTTGATTGATCACAAATTGGGCTACTAGAGTGACTACCAGGTTTTTAAAACTTTGACCTTGTGACCTGGTTTTTGATCCCAAGTGACCCATCCTAAAACTTGTCCCAGATATCATCAAAACAAACATTCTGACCAATTCATAGATTGATTTAGTATCAAATATTGCTTCTAGAGTGCCCATGCGGACTTTCTAAGATTTCTCCCAGTTTTTGACACCAAGTGACAAATCTACAAATATGTCAGAGTCACCATCAAGACTTATCCCTTATCCTGCTGAATAATTATCCTTTCTTTGCAAAATTTTGCTAAATCTACTTAAAGTTCAAATATTTGCTCAATACTAAAACAACAAGCAGGTAGTGTAGATTAAGATCAGACTGTACATTTGTGCAGGTTGATCTTAGTCTATACACCTGCCACAGCTATTGTCAATACAGGAATATTCGAGGATCAGCATGACAAGGGTTAAATCATGATAAATTTTCAGGTTGATTGAGCATCAAATGTGGTCTCTATAGCATCAACAGGGATTTCTTAAGATTTTATCTTGTGATCTAATTTTAGACCCAAAGTGACCCAATTTCGAAGCTCTCACAAATTTAATCAAGACACACATCCTGACCAATTTTCAAGAAGTTTGAGAAAATTTGCAGCCTTTAATCTCTAAAGAGTAAAAGTGAAATATGATTGAAATCAATCTACTAGTTATCACTATATACCATTAATGGAAATAAGCCCTGCCTAAATTTAAGCCTTCATTTTTTATCCAATCAAAATTCTTTTAAATAATCTGATAAAAAGTCACCAAAAGATCATTCCTGGGAAATTTGATTGACATCAATACTGGTTTCTGAGATGAAGATTTTCAAAGCTTTCACCATTTAAAGAAATTAGCCCTACCCATTAAAGCCATGTTTTTTATTCAATTAAATTCCATGAGGAGTCACCTCATGATTGTTCAGGTAATATTTTGTTGAAATCCATCAACTGTTTCTGGGAAGAAGATTTTTTAAGCTTTAACCCATTACCACACAACAAAATCTTAGACTGGCCCAAATTTAAAGGAGAGGACCATGATGGTCCTAAATCGCTCCCCTGAGTATGATGATTCATGGCTTTATGATATAAACAAAATAGCAAAGCCCTCTGTCTAATTATTTTGGAGACGATGTTTAAGGATTTCTCTTTTAATCCTAGGTATATTGATGATCCCACCATATAACACTAATTTCCTGAATATGGTAATGCTTTGAAGTATAGACATCAATACATACAAAGTATAAAAGCTCTAGGCCTAATGATTTAGGAGAAGAAGGTTCTCAAAGACATCATTATTCATTCCCAACTAAAATTGGGGATCGCAAAAACAGGACTAATTTGCAGAATACGGTAATTCTTTGAGGTAATTTGGTAGAGGGTCAATAGCTGATAATATGTACCAAATATCAAAGCTGAAGGCCTATTCAATTGGGAGAAGATGACTTTAAAAGATTTCCTTCATTATTCCTTGGTGAAATCAGGGATTGCACAGAAATGGGCTAATTTTCAGAGTACAATTATTCTTTAAGTATTTTGGTAGAGTGTCAAAAGATGATGATAAGTACCAAATATAAAAGCTCTAAGCCTTATGATTTGGGAGAAGACGATTTTCAAAGATTTCCTTCTTTATTCCTTTGTAAAATCAGGGATCACACAGAAAAGGGCTAATTTTCAGACTACGGTAATTCTTTAAAGTATTTTGGTAGAAGGTCAATAGATGATGAAAAGTACCAAATATAAAAGCTCTAGGCCTTATACTTGGGAGAAAAAGATTTTTAAAGTTTTCCTTCTTTATTCCTTTGTAAAATCAGGGATCACACAGAAAAGGGCTAATTTTCAGAATACAGTATATTCTTTGAGGTATTTTGGTAGAGAGTCAATAGATGATTTGTACTAAATAGCAAAGCTCTAGGCAATATGGTTAGGGAGAACACATTTTTAAAGTTTTTCTTCTTTATTACTAGGTAAAATCAGGGATTATAGAAAAGGGATACTTTTCAGAATACAGTAATTGTTTAACCCTTTCCTGTACAAACACATGATTTTACATTGTTGTTATTGTATACTTGAGAAAACATTGTGGTAAAAGAAGAAATTGCATGTAACAAGCAATTTCTTCTTTTTCCTCAATGATTTCTACCCTATCGAATGGTTATTATTCAAATTAAATCAACTTTAAAATATCGTCTGCAAAACCCTTTGAATTTGGACAGGTTTAAAATTTCCAAAAACAGGAAAGGGTTAAAGTATTACGGTTGAAGGTCAATAGGTGATGATTTGTAAAAAATATCAAAGCTCTAGACCTTATGGCTTGGGACAAGATTCTTTAATTTTTTTCACCCCCTTGCCATGGCAACCAGATTTCTTCATGGATTACATTTCTTTGAAGTCTTTTGAAAGAGCATGACCTAAGGTTCATTTATGTGAAGTTTTGTTGTAATTCCATGGTTAGTTTAGGTGGAGAAGATTTTTTTGTAATTGTGAATGGAGGGACGGACAGACAGACAGACAATTGATGATGACCGATCAAAATAGCTCACCTGAGCACAAAATCGCAGAGAAAATGGCTAATTTTTAGAATACAGTAATTCTATAAAGTACTTTGGTAGAGGGTCAATAGATGATGATTTATACCAAATATCAAAGCTCTAGGCCTTATGGTAAGGGAGAAGAAGATTTCTTAAGATTTTCTTCTTTTATTCTATGTACAATCAGGGATAGGCCAGAAAGGGCTTATTTTCAGAATAGGGTAATTCTTTGAAGTATTTTTGTAGAGGGTCAATAGATGATGATATATACCAATTATCAAAGCTCTAGGCTTTATGGTTTGGGAGAAGAAGATTTTTTCAAGTTTTCCTTCTTTAATTCTTTGTAAAATCAGGAATTGCACAGAAATGGGCTTATTTTCTGAAAACAGTAATTCTTTGAAAAATTTTGGTAGCGGGTCAATAGTTGATGATTTGTATCACATATCAAAGCTCTGAGCCTAATGGCTTGGGAGAAGAAGATTTTTAAAGTTTTCCTTCTTTATTTCTTTGTAAAATCAGGGATCGCACAGAAAAGGGCTAATTTTCAGACTACGGTAATTCTTTAAAGTATTTTGGTAGAGAGTCAATAGATGATGATTTGTACCAAATATCAAAGCTCTAGGCCCTATTCATTCTTTATTTCTATATAAACCTCACCCAAGGATCATGATTTTAGCTATTTTGCAAGAGGTCAATATACTGATGCTTCATGCAAATTATCAAGGCCTTATTCCTTCTGGGTCAGGAGGAGAAGATTTTTAAAGATTATTTTAAAATTCCTTTTTTGTTGCCATGGCAACCAGAGTTTTTAACGGATTTCAATTGTTTTAATTATTTTTAAAGAGGACCACCTAAGGAACATTTCTGCCAAATTTGGTTCAAATTGGCCCAGTGGTATAGGAGGAGATGTTGTTTAAAGAAATTGTTCATGGACAACGGATGACGGACGACTGACAATGGACAAAAGGTGATCACAATAGGGCACTTGAAGTGCTCAGGTGAGCTTAAAACAGTTGGAATTCTTGTTTACACCTTCTGTCAATGTGAACTGGGTCACTGCAATGTTCATGTGGGCAACATTTGGTCACTGTATATGCTGTCCGTAGAATTTTTAAATTAAGACCTATCTTCAATATCTAATAAAAAGGTCAGGCTTACCTGAGAACAGGTAAATTGGAATTCAGAATATTTCTCCATTAACCTGAGAGAACAAGACCAGCTTCTAGCACATTTACGTTTTGTCTCACTGTAAGGCCACAACCATGCTATATGAAAAATACATATTGGGATACTTAACCCATTACCCAAACAGAAACATTTTAGACTGGTTAAAATTGAAAGGAGTTGCAGAAGAGAATTTAAAGTTCATCAAAATTTAGATTTTTTTTTAAATTTCTGGGTTGAAACATTCAAGCAATTTCTTCATTTTCACAATGATATCAACAATGGCTTTCCTTTGGGGCACCAAAAAAGCTTCAGTGTGAGGGAATTGATACTTAATTTACATAACATAACTGTTTTAATATTATTTCTGCATCAATTTAATCCTGTTTTTGCATGACATGTTGCTCAAATGCGATTTACATTACTCTATGCCTCCCTACTTTAGACAAAAAATCTTAGAATGGTTCAAACTGAAAGATATTACAAGTAACTATGGAAAATGCACAGACTTGTAAGAGAAAATAACTTAAGTTTGACAATAGATCTTTAATCTTGGTATCATGTCAAGACCTAACAAATTATGAAATTAAAGAAAGATGACTTTAATTTAAAAGAAATCATTTTAGTTGAAATATATATGCCAAAATAACTTTCATAGTGTAAAATGAAACAAAATGCTACAAAAATGATTTCCTAAAGGACGACATCCAGTTATAAGTTAGTGAAATTGAAGCAAAATCTTTAAAATATTTTTATTAATGCAGATATCACTTATTACAAATTCTTCACTTATTACAACAATTGTTTCTAAATTCTATTCTTGAGAGTTGTGGATTGAGTGGGAATGAAGTAAATTGTACACATCAGTCTGTTCTCATAGTCTATTACCCATTATTAATTACCAGATAAAATTGCTTAGACAATTTTTTGTTGATATAATTTCAAAATCTCAGCCTTTTGGGGCGGAAAAAATAGTGGATAATAAAGAAATTGCTTGTAACAAGCAATATCTTTATTTCCCCAATGTTTTCCAAAGTATTTTTAGTGGGGCATCAAAAAGAGTCATTGTGTGAGAAAGGGTTAACCAATTCTAATATAGTCCATATTTTCTACACCCCTCAAGACAAAAGTTTTGGAAAACAGTGGAAAATGAAGATATTGCTTATAACAAGCAATTTCTTCATTATCCACAATGTTTACTATCCCAGTATACAAAGATGTTTAAAATAACACTAATTTGAAATTGAAACTATTGTGTGAGAATGGGTTAGATAATAGTAACTCACAAGAAATATGACATTCCAACTGACTTTTCTTTTAATTCTAGGCAAGATTGACAGAGCTAAATAAAATCAGATTACCTGTGTCTATATGAGCATGCCCCATTGCATATGTTGTGTGTTGACTATCACCATTTTTCTGTGTCAAAATTTTTTTGGCTATTTCATGACACCTGAAATCGAGATACTGCATTATTCCTATGTACAATTCTTGAAAAACAATTTACCAATCACTGGCCCCACCTAGTAACTCCATTGGCCCTGCCCACTGACTCCAACAGGAAGATCCACTTTGATTTTAAAACATGTCATTTGCAAAATTGATGGCCAGTTGCATGTAACAAACTTGAGAAGCTTGAGCGCCTTTATCACTCCACAGGCCTGATTGTACCAAATAAACAAAAGGTGTTTTCAGGAATTCAATATAAACCAAATCATATTCACCATGTGTGGCAAATAAATCTTGTCAATGAATTCTTTTAATATTTCAAACTTTTTATTTGTTTTACAAAGTCAATTCATTTACTAAGACAGATGAAGAAGGTATTAACAAATTTTCAAATAATTTCAATGATACCATAAATAGACATAAGCCAAAATCTTAAAAGCCAAGTAATCAACCAATCAAAATTAATTGATGGAATCTGAAAAACAGTCAATAGAGGAAAATACCAGTGAAATTTGGTTGAAATCCATCTGCTAGTTTCTGAGAAGATTTTCAAAGGTTTCACCATTTATGTTAATTAGCCCTGCCCATTACAGCAATTTTTTATCCAATCAAAATTCTTTGAAGAAATCTGAAAAAAGGTAATCTTAGTATCATTCCTGTGAAATTTGGTTGAAATCCATCTACTGATTTCTGAGAAGATCTTTGAAGCTTTCACCATATATGGAAATCAGCCCCACCCACAAAAGCCATGTTTGTCATCTGATTAAAATTCTTTGAAGGAATTTGATAAAGGGTCATTCGATGATCATTCTTATAAAATTTGGTTGAAATCCATCCACTGGTTTCTAAGAAGATTTTTAAAGGTAGGTATCAATTTTTTTTTTATGTCATAGATTTTAATTATTCTCATTCCCTTTCATACACTATTTAATAAAATATTCTGAAAAGTGGTTTTGCAAAAATGAGAGGTCCTTTATCAGAACAAGAGCACCGCCCTCGGTAGCGAACCCTAGGCTGCAGGTGCTGTATAATGAAAAAATTCTAAGTAGAAAAAGGAGCATAACTCTTACAAAAATGCTTTAGAGTTATCCCCCTTGATAGTCTAGAAAGCTCTTGTGATGGTCAATACACATGCCATGTTTCATGAGGATATCTTCAATAACAACAGAGATATGACGAAGGTTAAAGTTTGTGACGCCAACGCCAAGGTTGACACGAACAACTACGCCAAGGTGATCAAAATACCTCGGGTTTTCAACGAAAACAGCAGAGCTAATTAAATAGGGTATTCCCCAATAGCCTAAACAGGCTGTGAATCTTTTTTTAGATTAAGCAAAGACAGTTGAAATTGATATTTGGTCATTTATGTGCTGCTGATTACCGTTGGGATTCCACATTCAGTTTGAATTTTATCAAACCGTCATTGTAACGACAGCAGGAGTTATGTTCCACTTAATCTTTCCTTTTAACCACACAAAGCCATTTTAAGCTTATCAGAATACCACTAAGATAACATCTGACTTAATTTTAAGTTTTGTTTGTTTAAACATATCTTTTGGCAGTTGGGAAAATTTTCTTATCTTGGTTTCAGAAACATCAATACCTCCATTTTAAAGTTTCACCATATATGGTAATAAATCCCACCCATTAAAGTCATGTTTTCCATCCAATAGAAAGTCTATGAAGGGATCTAATAAAGGGTCACTCAAGGATCATTTCTGTAGAAGTTGATTGAATTCTGTTCTGTACTTTTTGAGGAGAAGATTTTTAAAGTAAAAGTTTGTTTGAACAGACAAATGATAAACTGCATGGAGTATTACATTCCACTTGATAAAAAAGGTCATATGGTGACAAGGCCTTGGTTTAACGTCTCATCCAAAGGGCTGGAGATGTAGAGGGTCAGTTTTGGTTTCCACACTTAGTTTCTGAGAGTTACTTAACCCATTATCAAATGGCAAAATTTCAGACTGGTCCAAATTGAAAGGAGTTGCAGATCACATTTCAAAGTTTGTGAACTTTTTTGTCAACTTTTTGGATAGAAAACATTGTATGAAATGAAGAAATTGCTTGTTACAAGCAATTTCTTCATTCTACACAATGTTTTCAAAACTGGTTTCTTGAGGGGTTCAAAAGCATCATTTTGTAGGAAAGGGTTAAGTCAATCAAGTCTTGTCAAGAATTCAATTTTGTAAACTAAGAAAAATGTATTTATTAATGAAAATTATAATGAAAAAATAAAACTCTAGAAATGTGCCCCCACATAATTGCTTGTCAAGTGACCTTCAGTTGTGACCTTGAACTTGGGAGTATCCAGCACAGCTCTACCCATGACACTAGACAGTAGAACTCTTCAAGGGGAACATTTCTTTTTCTTTGAATGGGGTTTTACGCCGCTTTCAACAATCTTTCAGTTATATCGCGGCGACTGGAGAACCTAACAATGGAATCCTGGTATTTCTCACACCAGTACTACCATTACATCCTTTCCTAGCCTCCAGCTGCTATCCCACAAAGGTCTACGATTATAGACCAATTGGTGAGAGACAAATAGTCGGAAAGGATGAGTGCCGCCGTCGGGGATCAAAACCCGGGACCTCTAGATTGACAGCATGACGCGCTACCAACTGCGCTATGACGGTGGCTTCAAGGGGAACAACTGTGCCAAGTTCTTTCTAAACCCATCAATTAAAGTAAAAGCATGCTCTAGATAAGAATTGGACACACACTGACACACACTCACACATTCCACATTGATAGCTTAGTGCAAAAACATCATAAGTGTCTATACTTTGTATAGACACTTATGATTTTTTTGCACTAAGCCACTAATATGTCTGTTGCTGTTACATGACGGAGCATAAAAGGGGTTATCTCTTCTTCAAAGCCATTGGTGCAGAATGTTTGATGCAACCAGTGAGAACAACAATATTTCATCATACCAAACCAATTGCAAGGCCTCACATTCTGAACTTAAACAGAAGTTCAACTACTATTTCACAGGGCATTATTTTGAAAAATTTATGTCCAGTGAATTGTGCCTATTCTGATAGATAGTTGGGTAGGAGACCTAAATCTCTTTACTAAAACTTGAATAAGCTGCAATTACAGCCTTTAAGTCGCCAAGCCAACAAAAATGCTCATCATAAATGACGGCTAATGTAGAAGTTCAAAGTTCATTTCCACTCTATTGAAACTCTACTGAATTCTTTCAAACAATCAATCAATCATTTCTGTCAATCTATTCTATCAAATGTTTGATTGACAGCCAGAAGGTTATGGGAAGATGGAGTTGAACCTTATGTGATGCAAACATAATATTTATCTACATCAGTTATTTACATATCACTCAAATAGTCAGATGGTATGAACAAGATGGCCCAAGATCTTGGTCCTAGATCTCTAGATTCCTTCAAAATATAACAGGCTATATAAAATTTAAATATATTCTTCTCCAAAACCTTTCAGTAGACAAATTGGAGTGTTTCTATGTAAATTCAGCAGAGAATTACATTGCACTTTCATTAAAATAGATAAACTTTCTTAAAACCTTTCCTGTTTTGTGAAATTTTACATCTGTTCAAATCGAAAAAGGCTGCAGACAACGAAAGAAAATTGGTTGCAATTTTAAGCAATTGCTTCTTTTTCAACAGTTCCAAAATATTTTCTCAAGTATAAAATCACAATGACGAGAAATCCCGGGTTTGTACAGGAAAGGTTTAAGCATCACACTATGAACCAAGAAAGCTCAGTTGGTAATATGCTGTGCTCTCAATCCTTGGGTTGTGAGGTCAAATCCATTTGAGTTCCCATGTTTGAGAAACCACAGGAAACCATAGTAAGGTGCAAAATGCTGTTGAAAGTGCCTTACACTCCATACAATCAATAACATAATGGACATAATCAATACATTTTGTTTTTTTGGTAAAAATTTCCCAGAAATGGCTTAATCTTTGAAGCAGTATTGTTAACAAAGGAGCTCCACTAAAATAAACTGTCACCACATTAATTTTGCTTTTAGGGGTTTTGTTTAAATGGAGTTTTACGCCACTTTCAACAATCTTCCAGTTATATTGCGGCGGCTGGAGCACCCATTTCTCACACCAGTACTACCATTACATCCCTTCCTATCCTCCAGCTGCTATTGGACATAGGTCTATGATTATCGACCCATTGGTGAGAGACAAATAGTCGGAAAGGATGAGTGCCGCCGTCGAAATCAAACCTGGAACCTCTAGATTGACAGTCCGATGCGCTACCAACTGGCATTTAGGGGAGACTTAAAGTGATCCCAGAAATATTATGTGGAAAAAGAACTCTTTAAAAAGTTTTGAATTATATTTGCATTTAGTTGAGTTATTTTAAATGCATTGTGGCTTTTGAATTGCTAATTTAGCTGAAATTTTTGTGTGATCAATTATCATTTTGACATGTAGTTTTGAAGCCAGAACAAAAGCATCTGCTAAAAGTTTTAACCCATAACCCAACAGCAGCATTTTAGACTGGTCAAAATTAAAAGGTGTTGCAGATGACTATTTTAAGTTTTTCAACTTTCTGGATAGGAAACATTGTGTAAAATGAAGAAATTGCTTGTTGCAAGCAATTCCTTTATTTTACACAATGTTTTCCAATTCTTTTTTCTTGAGGGGAATCAAAAAGTGTCAATGTGTGGGAATGGGTTAAACAAATATGTCACAGACCTAGGATTCTTACAAACTTGATATAATCAACTCATTTCAATATCTAATTCATCCATTAGGACACCAGACATAGAATTTTAAATATCTCTTTCTTTCTGTGTAGTAAACAGTCAGGAACAAGAGCTTTGCAGAGAGGTGCATATATGCCCGAAGGGGCAAAATTTTAGACAGGTCCATATTGAAAAAAGCTGCAGACTACAATTTCAAGTTGATGGAATTTTATTTTTCTTTTTTGTCTTTTTGCATAGAAAACATGGTGTATAATAAAGAAGTTGCTTGATACAAGCAATTTCTTAACTTTCACAATGTTTTCCTAATCTTTTTTCTTGCAGGGTGTAAATGGAAGGATTGTGTCGGAATGGATTAAAAGATTTGTTACCAATATTAGAAATAACCTTTGTGTGTGTTTTGCCTTGCTTTCCAAAAGGTAGGACAAACAAAGAATGACCTACTATATGATTATCATAAAAGATATGGAAACTCAAATTTAAAACCAGAGTGAAAAGGGAATCAATTCAATATCTCCTTCTTTTCCATTGATGGATCACTGTTATCAATCAAAATATTAATTGACCAATCAAATCATTTATTTAGAGTAGAAGTGAACTTTGAACTCAGATATTTATGTTATTCAGTTTTGTTGGTTTGGCAACTTAAACTTAGTGACTACAGCTTATTCAACCATCCATTTGCCTTTTTATCTTAATTCCGCAACCACAAATTTTACAAAGTACATATGTTGTTTATCCCTTTTCCATACAGTGCCTTGTTTTTATGTCCCTGTGATTTCAAACTTAAAAGAAAAGAATATTATGAAGAAAAGAAGAAATTGCTTGTTACAAGCAATTTCTTCTTTTCTCACAATATTTTCTACCATATAAGATGGTTTCATTTCAAATTACACTCAATTTTCATTGTTGTCTCTAATGTCTTTTAAATTTGACAGGTCTAAAATTTTGAAAAATGGGAAAGGGTTATGTCATGTAGAAGGTCAGTGGGCGTGGCCAGCAATCTGCCAATGACTTGTCACAGAAATTGTTTTTACCTTTGAAAGGTGTCTGTATTAGTGACATCACAAGTGTTAATCATATCATTCACAGTATACAGAGCTTGGTAACCTCGATCATCACCCTCTGGCAATTCCTGGAAAAAACAAAAACAAGAGAGCTCTTTCACTTATTAAATAAGAGGGCCGTTGGCTTTGGGCGCTTACCTGAGATAAGGTTCTTTTTCTGTCAACAGTCTACTTTTATGTTATGGTTAGGATTATGATAAAAGTGGGCCTGACCATACTTTATACATATGTAGGCTCTGCACCTTGGAATCCCCGAGTCTTAATGACAAATTCCAAGGCTTTAGGACTAAGTTGAAAGAAGAAGATCACTTTTTCCTACCAATGATTAAAAAATGTGAAAGAAGTCAGAGAATTGATGCTTTGTTTCAAATTGGCCAAATGGTTTTCAAGGAGATCTCGTTTTAGAATTGTTGTTTTAATATATACCCTGGCCCCCCTGGGAACAAAAGGATCTTTTTTTTTTTAATTTCACTTTTGTTGCCATAGCAACTAGAGTTTTAAAAAGATTTCAATTCTTTTGGCTGTTTTAAAGGTGATCACCATTCCTGGTTCAAATTGGCCCAGAAGTTTATCATTCAAAAATCATTCTTAAATTCTTTATAAATCCCAACCCCCTGCCCCTGGGGACACGAGGGTCATGATTTTAGATATTTTGAAAGAGCTTAAACTTATATTTAATGCCAAATAACAAAGCTCTATGCCTACAGGGTCAGAAGCAGATTTTAAAGGATTATATCAAAATTTCACTTTTGTTGCCATGGCAACAAGAATCTGTAAAAGATTTTTCCAAATTTCACTTTTGTTGCCAATTCAACCAGAGACTTTAAAGGATTTCAATTCTTACAACTATTTTTAAAGGGGACCACCTAAGGACCATTTCTGCCAAATTTGGTTCAAATTGGCCAAATGGTTTGGGAGGAGACGTTGATTAAAAATCATTCTTTATTTCTATATAAACCATGTGGCTCCACCCCTGGGGACCCGAGGTTAATGATTTTGGCTATTTTGAAAAAGGTCAATATACAGATGTTTCATTCAAAATATCAAGGCTCTACGCCTTCTGGG
This sequence comes from Fragum fragum, assembly GCA_946902895.1. Classification (NCBI taxonomy): domain Eukaryota; kingdom Metazoa; phylum Mollusca; class Bivalvia; order Cardiida; family Cardiidae; genus Fragum; species Fragum fragum. The sequence continues at coordinate 49,186,086 of OX336368.1, forward strand.
TCAGGATAAGATTCTAAAAAGATTATTTAAAAATTTGACTTTTGTTGCCATGGCAACCAGAAATTTCAACAGATTCAATTCTTTTAGTTATTTTTAAAGGGGACCATAAGAAATTGTTGACCTCGTTTTCAGGTGTGCTATAAAGCTAACACAGCAATTATTGAAAATGAAGAAATTGCTGATAACAAACAATTTCTTCATTCTACACATTGTTTACTACTGGATAAGACAAAGAATTTTTCAATTTTGTCAATTTACAATTGTCATTTGCAACTTCATTCAATTAAAACAAGTCCATAATTTATTTACAACTAGGGTTGATACCATTAAAGTGCCAGATGTTGCAAACAAGAGGACCATGATGGTCCTATATTGTTCACCTGACTATGATGGTCCTATGTTGTTCACCCGAGAATGATGGCCAAGTTGTTTATTGTTTGTTTGAATGGGGTCTTACGATGCTTTCAACAATCTTTCAGTTATATCGCGGCGGCTGGAGCACCTAACAATGGAATCCTGGTATTTCTCACACCAGTACTACCAATACATCCTTTCCTAGCCTCCAGCTTCTATCCAACATAGGTCTACGATTATCGAACCATTGGTGGGAGACAAATAGTAGGAAAGGATGAGTGCCACCGTCGGGTTTAGGAGAAGAAGGTAATTTAATGATTGTGAACAGACTGACAGACAGACAGATGGATGGATTGATGCCTGACGATGACCAATCACAATAGCTAATCCAGAGTAACTCGTGCTCAGGTGAGCTAAACAAGAGGGCCAGAATGGCCCAAAAATCGCACATCTGACTAATGTAAGATGATTCAAAATTTTGCCAACACTTATGAAAAGGGTCACCAAAGGAATATTCATTTAAGTTTAGTTGAAATTGGCCAAATGGTTACTGAGATGTTTAAAAATTTCAAAGTCAAAAACTGCCCAGCCCTGCCACGCCCATATTGGGGCGTAAATCAAAATTCTGCAAACACCTTTTGAATAGGGTCACCAAAGGAACATTCATGCCATGTTTTGTTGAAATTGGCCCAATGATTACTGAGGAGAGGATATTTAAAGATTTCTAAATAAAAACTGCCCCTACCTGCCACGCCCATATTTAGGCGTCAATCAAATTTCACAAACAACTTTTGAAAAGGGTCAACCAAGGAACATTCATGCCAAGTTTGGTTGAAATTGGCCCAATACTTATTGAGGAGAAGATATTTAAAGATTTCTAAATAAAAAACGGCCATGCCCATATTTTGGCGTCAATCAAATTTCCTAAACACGATTTGAAAAGGGTCACCCAAGGAACATTCATACCAAGTTTGGTTGAAATTGGCCCAATGGTTACTGATGAGAAGATGTTTGCAGATTTCTAAGTAAAAAAATGCCCCACCCTTCCAAGCCCTTATTTGGGCATCAATCAAAATTCTAGAACAACTTTTGAAAAGGGTCACCCAAGGAACATTCATACCAAATTTGGTTGAAATTGGCCCCAAAAGTTACTGAGGAGAAGATGTTTAAAGATTTCAAAGTCAAAAACCGCCACGCCCATATTTGGGCGTGACACAAAATTCTGCGAACAACTTTTGAAAAGGGTCACCCAAGGAACATTCATGCAAAGTTTGGTTGAAATTGGCCCAATGGTTACTGAGGAGAAGATGTATAAAGATTTCAAAGTCAAAAAAACTACCACGCCCGGCTACGCCCATATTTGGGCATAAATCAAAATTCTGCAAACAACTTTTAAAAAGGGTCACCCAAGGAACATTCATGCAAAGTTTGGTTGAAATTGGTGCAATGGTAACTGAGGAGAAGATGTTTAAAGATTTCTAAGTCAAAAACTGCCACGCCCTGCCACGCCCATATTTGGGCATAAATAAAAATTCCACCAACAACTTTTGAAAAGGGTCAACCAAGGAACATTCATGCCAAGTTTGGTTGAAATTGGCCCAATGGTTACTGAGAAGATGCTTAAAGATTTCTGAGTCAAAAACTGCTACGCCCTGCCACGCCCATATTTGGGCATAAATCAAAATTTCGCGAACAACTTTTGTAAAGGGTCACCTAAGGAACTTTCATACCAAATATGGTTGAAATTGGTCTAATGGTTACCGAGGAGAAGATGTTTACCGATTTCAAAGTCAAAAACTGCCACACCCTGCCACGCCCATATTTTGGGGTCAATCAAAAATCCGCGAACAACTTTTGAGAAGAGTCACCAAAATAACATTCCTACCAAGTTGGGTTGAATTTCGCCCAGTGGTTACTGAGGAGAAGATGTTTAAAGAATTGTTGACGCCTTCCGACGCACGAAGCACAACGTACAAAGCACATCGCACGACGGACAAAGGGTGATACCAAAAGCTCACCTTGAGCACGTTGTGCTCAGGTGAGCTAAAAATTGGTCAAATATTCAACATGTTTGCACACAACAAAATTTTAGACAGGCCAAAATTGAAAAAAGTTGCAACAAGTAAGTGGGCTAGAGTTGGAAAATAATAGACCTTTTCACGCAAAGCGCCAGATGACTAAAAAGTCTACATCCGTTAGACGCTTTCAAAAAATAACAACAACAACATTTTCCCGTTGCGGGGAGTTTTTACTTCCGGTTTGAAAAACACAATAGAAAATAAGAAGGCTCGATACGACCCCTAACTTTAACAGTGTTAAAATGTCAGAAAACAAGTTTCTTTTTGTGAAGTCAGTGTTTACAAATCCGAACAATAGATGGGAAAATGGTTTGAAAAAAGTTTCGGCCTTTGACATATCAAAATTAAAAAAATATTTAGTGGAATCGCGGGACAAATGGTTTTACAAAGAAAGCGTCCGGGCCTACAAGTCGTTGAAGGCGTTTAAATACTTTGAAGAGGGTTTTGTCCAGAGACTCAGTCACATTGAAAAAACTGTGGAAAATACCAGCTTGTATTTAATCAGTTCCCGTGTCCTTGCTTAATACCAGGAAAAATCCTACCAAACTTACGTTACATTTTAATTGAAATCGTACCTCGCAGGGGATTTGGCAATGCAGCATTTCGCATTCCGTCATTTCATCTGACCCCTCATGTGAAATCTGAACTTCGTTCTGCACATTTCAAAGATCAATTTCTGGCAACAAAACGCGTTTCTTGGTTTCTACTGCTCCGTCATATTTGGACAATTTTATACTGGAAACAGTAGCTCTCCTTTGCCTCAATGTTACTGGCAAAGTCACCGGAAGATTCATTGTCGGTATAAAGTCCACAGACGTTGGATCATCACTTCTATTCCCATTCACAAAATGTCGACCACAAAATAAAGAATTCTTCGTTGGTGCAAATTTATTTCTTCCATGGAGGACTCTTCCAGTTGCCTTTATCCATAATTTTCTTCTAAACTCCGGTTTCTTCGGAATTCTATGGAAGGATATATTAGAGTTCTACCTTGTCGATCTACAATCTGCCACGCAACAATTGTCATTTCCACCCATCTTTTTAGGATAATATATATCCCACAGCAAAAAGTATCCACTCAAAGTTGTTAAGCGTATTCAGTTTATTTTTATTTTGGTAAAAGATTGAAATGACAATGATAAATAAATAAACACCATGCAATAATATTCCCGTGCCGATTGAAAACGACGTCTGGTCGGATTTTTGATTCGTCGATGAGGGCCCAGTACTTGGCGGCATATCGGTTGAAACATAAAAAGACAAATTTGTTTCATCAATTCCTAAATTTTACTAATATACATAAAGAGTGTGCGGTGTTGTTTATTGGGTGCTTGGTGACATGTTGCCGTCTACACATAACACCATATAGATATGTGATATACCAAAGGGAACCCTTTACATCAAGACTGTTTACCGAACAGCACTCCATTATAATCATTACATTTGATTATTTCTATTTTTCATTCTTTTCTTCGCACTATTAACATCGTCATCATACTATTATGATTTCTATAATAATCCTTTTTTCGTTAATATATAGTGCTCTCAATTTTGAATTTCCATATACACTTTTTAATCGGTATATGGCATATCTAGACGGAAAGCAGATTATATAAATCAAAGAATATATTTTCTCCTTTCCTCCAACACTTCTAGTACCAGAACGCTGCGAATGTCAATTTGAGAAGAAGCATATGAAAACATTGTTGAAAATGAAGAAATTGCTTGGATAAAGTGATTTCTTCGGTAACCACAATATTTTTCCTGTCCCATTAGGAAAAAAAAAATAATAAAATAAAAAATAAATAAACAATCAAATTCCTTTAGCTCTAAAATGTCGTCTGCAGCTTCTTTTGGACCAGTCAAAAATTCATTCATCGGGAATCGATTAATATTGGAATGTTATTTTAGTCAATATTATATCTGTCAAGATGTTTGACACTTGTCCGTATATTGCAAGGCGGGATTTTCCATTCATCAACGTAATCATTCAGTGTTTGCGTCGAGTGTCAAACTATTTACTTTTTCTTCCTTGTATGTGAGGGGGGAGTTAAAAATATGTCCAAAATATCTTATTTCGTAGGAGATATTATTGTATGAAAGGGTAATTTTTGCAAAACTCGAGGTACGTAATGTTTCATATGGCCTAGACACCAGGTCGTTTTAAACTTAATTTTGTTACTAATACACGCTAATATAATCAATATTACTCGCTACAACTAGTCTGCATATATCTGCCCACATATTGAAACCCTTTTTGCACCCAAATTTTGATTTTTAACCTTTATTTTTGCTCTTTCAAAATAGACAATTTGTATAGGATTATATAGAGATAAATTATCAAGTCCCCGCAATCGATCACGTGACAAAGTCTCGGGTAAATATCGCCTTTAACGAGATTCGATTTGACGCATGCGCTGTGAGACCGTGAAAAGGTCTATTGCTTAAAAAGGTAGAAAAACATTGTGAGAAAGAAGAAATAGCTTGTTATTATTTTATTTTTTCCCAGAAGGTTTTCCACTATTTTATTTCTTTAGGACGTGAAATTAGTACGTGAAATTATGCAGTAAATGGTTAAACAGATTTTCGAAGGCAAAAATAACTAGATGGTTGTCCCAGGACAACTGTTGTCAAGCCCGCAAAGTTGTGTAGGTATAACGCTCTAGATAAGCACAATTTTAGTGTTTGACCTTGAGCTTTGACCTTGAACTTGAAGCTATCCAAAAATTTCTTTCAAATGGCACATCTACTCATGATGGAGAACAATTGTGCCAATGTATTTTGAAATCCATCAATAATTGTAGGAGAAATACTCCGAACAAGTTCAATTTTAGTGTTTGACCTTGGGCTGTGACCTTGAACTTGAAGCTATCCAAAGAATTCTTTCAAATTGCACATCTACTCATGATGGAGAATAATTGTGCCATGTTATTTTGAAATCAATCCATAAATGTAAGAGTAAGAATTGGGATGGACAGACCGACAAATGCACTATTGCACTAACACACTAACGCAACTAACAACTATGTCTCGCTCACCTCAAGCGGGCTCAACAAAAATATGCAAAAAAGCTAATGATATCCTATCTTTCAGTTAGACACAGTACCTTAGCCATGTTATACAGCAACTCAATTTCTCTCCACAGATTATAGACCCTTCTATCAAACACAGCTATCTCACAACAACCTAGTGTAAACTGTTTGTTTGGGTTAGGTGGAGCTATCATACTGTTTGTCCCAGCACCAAACATACCATTACAGGCCATCTCTATGTATATTACATGGCTAAAAGAAAGAAAGGTGTCTAAATAAAACATTAATGCCCCTCAAGTTGGTAAACCTAAAGGATATAAGCTTGAAATTCCTGAATTCAGTCAAAGGTACTTTTTCAAGAAACATACAATGGTGCAACAGCATTCCCTTGTCTTACATAGAACACTTGCATCTAGAAACATTTAGAGTAAAAAGGCAACATGTTTTTTGTTTTTTTTTCAAGAAGTGTTATATGCTTCTTGCCTTGACAAGATAAAATCATTATAATTTTATCTTAGCCTTCAAAACTTCATGAAAAAATATCACCATCACCCACTTCCAGTAAACATACTTTTTGAAACTGACTGTACAAAAATTAACTATAGTTTAACCTACTCCAACATAACACTTTTGACTACCTTAGAAGAAAAGCTTTGAGAAATATTGTGGACAGTGAAAAATTACTCCTTACAAAGAATTGTTTGTTATCCACAATATATTCAACCTAATAAGACAAATACAAATGTGCCATAGACAGAGATTTATCCACTTAATTATTTTGGTCAATAGGCATTGATACATACCTAATATCACTCTCAGCCTTATGGTTTTGGATAAGAAGACCATCATTCTTTATTGCTATGTATATCAGGGATCACAGAGAGATGGGCTAATTTTCAGAGTTCAGTAATTGTTTGAACTTTTTTGATAGAGGGTCAATAGATGAGGATATATGCCAAACATCAAAGCTTAAGGCCTTATGGTTTGGCAAAAGAAGATTTGATAAGTTTTTTCCCTCAGTTGCCATGGCAACCAATTTCTTCATTGATTTGAATTCTTTGGAGTAATTTGAAAGAGAATGACCTAAAGATAAAGACTTGTTGTAATTCAATGGTCTCATTTAAGGATGAGAAGATTTTTTTGTAATTGTGAACAGACTGAAAGACAGATGGACCGACAAATGCCGGATGATGACCAATCACATTAGCTCACCCACAGCACTTTGTGCGCACATGTGCTAAAAAAAACTCTAGCTTGAAAAGGACAAACAGGGGTTGCACTTATTTGCAGGCTGGTCTTTATCTATATCTCCAGCCAAAACAGGAATATTCCAGGTTCAGCATGCCAAGGAGTAATTTTTGCACTTGAAAGTCTATAAACTAATTTGTCTTCTTATAATTTAACCCATTCCCACTCAACAAAATTTTAGACTTGTCCATATTGAAAGGAGTTGCAGACGACAATTCAAAGTTTCTGAAATTTTATATTTTTTTCAAATTTCTGGGTTGAAAACATTGTTTAAAATGAAGAAATTGCTTGTTACAAACAATTTCTTCATTTGACACAATGTTTTCCCCGTTAAATTTCTTGAGGGGCGTCCAAAAGTGTCATTGTGTTGGAATGGGTTAACTTACTGTAATAGAGACTTCTCTACACATTCAGAAAGAGGGTAGTCTAGTCTGTCATACTCTGAACACAAACCCTGAAATAAAAGTATTGGATCCTTCAAGCAAACAGTGACAATCTTGAACATCTGTATTCCAGTATAGGTCAACTGAGGATTACTATTTTCATAAAAAAATCTGTTTCATTGTAATGACTAATTCAGATTCACCAAGTGTGCCATAATTGTTCATTGTGCAAGTATTGCATAGGCTGACCAGGGCAAATACTGTTTGCACTTCCTGGAAACTCCTTTTCAGCTTTCTTTGTATGGGGTTTAACCCATTCCCACACAATCCCTCCTTTTTACGCCTCTCAAGAAAAAAAGCTTTGGAAAACATAATGGACATTGAAGAAATTGCTTGAGTCAAGCAATTTCTTCTTTGTCCATAATGTTTTCTGCCAAAGACAAAGAATATTAGAATTTCATCAACCTAATATTGTCCTCAGCATCTTCTTCATATTTAGACGAGTCTAAAATTTTCTCATGTGGGAATTGGTTGATGCAACTTTCAACAGTTTTCAGTAATACCATGGTGGCTGGTGCAGCTAGTCATGGATTCTGTAATTTCTCACATCAACCACAACAATACTGTTTAAGTGCCTTTATCCCATTCCCACACAGTGACACATTTTGATACCCCCTAAGAAATAAAGCTGTGGAAAACATCACAGACAATGAAGAAATTGCTTGTTACAAGCAATTTCTTCAATATCCACAATGTTTCCCACCTCAAAGGACAGAACAAATAATATTTCATCAACTGAAAATTTTCATCAGCAATTGCTTTCAATTTGGACCAGTCTAAAATGTTGTCATCTGGTAATTGGTTAAACCAAAAGCAACAACATACAACAACCACAACATGTTATCACAGCCACCAGCCGCTCAACCTACTTAGGCGCACTACTTTCGACAAATAAGGCTTGCTACTATGACCTTGGTTAACCAATTACCAGATGGCAAAATTTTAGACTGGTCCAAATTGAAAGGAGTTGCAAACGGCAATTTAAAGTTTATGTAGTTCTAGATTTATCCACTTTCTAAAAAGAAAACATTGTGTAAGATGAAGAGATTGCTTGTTACTAGCAAATTTCTTTATTTTACACAATGTTTTCTTAATCATTATTCTTGAGGGATGTCAAAACAGTAATTGTGTGGGAATGGGTAAAATGTCTGAAAAGAATGTTGGTCAAAGTGGAGTTTGGTCACAGTAACACACACAAAGAATAGAATGGTTGGTTGCCGACTAAAACATCATAACTTCAGCTTGAAATAGCAGTAGTTGTAATGTTTAACCCTTTCCTGTACAAACCCAGGATTTTATGTTGCTGAGATTTTATACTTAAGAAAATTTTGTGGAAAAAGAAGAAATTGCTTGTGAAAAGCAATATATCCTTTTCCCATAATATTTTCAACCACATATGATGGTTTCATTTCAGATTGCACCCAAGTTTCAAAGTCATCTGCAACCTCTTTCAAATTGGACCAGTCTAAAATTTCAAAAAAAAGGAACAGGTCAAGTCAATAAACCTATAAAAATTTCTTCCAATGTCAGAGTTCAAAGGTCATATCCATCCCAAATGGATTATTTGGTTGGTGTTTGATTTTCTAGTTTACAGTTGTGATCCATAATTCTAAATGCCTTTGGAGAGAAAAAACAATAGCAACAACCTGCATAGGGTGTCCTTCTTTCCACACCAAGGCCTCTGATCCAGAATTCCACCTCAGTCTTACTTCCTTGCCTATCCATGATTCTGGGATGTCTATATCTATTTTAAACCAGTGAGTTGACCATCTAAAATAGCAAGAAACAAAATTATTGTACGTTTACCCTTGTCATGCTGAACCCTGAAAATTCCTGTTTTGGCAGGAGGTGTAGACCAAGATCAGCCTGCACATAAGTGCAGTCTGATCTTGGTCTACACCCCCTGCTTGTTTTTTTCCTGTCAGAGATAATTATGAAATGGATTTCAAATAGAATTAATGACCTTTGGACAACAATTTCTATCAGTCCTTTGGTTTTAAAGCAATTTAGTAAGGTAATTTATGCAGCATGACAAAGGTTAAGAAAAGTCTTTAACCTTTATACAATCTTTCATAGGTTATCTCTGCCCTACAATCTTTCATCGGTTATCTCTGCCCTGATATATGTGTATAGGATATTCAATTAACTTTAAGGTCATGACAAAATCAATTAACTTTAAGGTCATGACAAAACCAAATACATATGAAAGATCATCTAAAAACAGATGAAAATAATAGGAAAAGCCTAGTTTTTTTCTATTTAAGTTATAATGTTTATCCCATTAACAAACAACAAAATTTTGGTCCAATTCCAAAAAAGTTGCAAACAACAACTTCAAAGCAATAAAATCTTACATATTTCAGACTTTCTTGGTAGAAAAAAAGTGGAAAATGAATGAAAAACAATTTCTAGATTTTCCACATATTTTTTCCAACAATCCTTTCTTGCGGGTCATAAAAAATTGGGATTGTGTTGGAGTGGGTTTAATAAACTTTATTTATTATAATAAACTATGAAAGCAAGTGTGATGTTCTTCATAGATTATGTCCTAAATGTTAATTTCTTAAACTCTTTGAATTTATCAATTAATGCTATTCTATACAACATAAGTACAAGGTAATTTATATTCAGTGCTTCGGATAGGGTCAGTATCCATGTTATTTACGGAAGACAATTTTGTATTTATGGATGGTTTTCATCTGAATTCCGTACCAGATACAGAGAATTATATTATGGGTACAGACATTATTATATACAGTGGTGTAAATAAATGGAAGCTTACTCTTTCTGACTCAGATTTCAGTTGTATTCGTGACCATTGAGAGTCTTAACTACCTCACTCCGTGAGAAAGAAATATGCCAAAGATAACATCAGAAATTGTACCCAGCAATCAATATCTTAATATCTTTATCTTAATTTTACTAAGTCTTGGAACCAGCAGCTCAGAATGAATTACCAGTAACCGCAATTGACCTTCTACATTTGCTCGGTTTTACTCGATTTAGATTGTGAAATTGACCCAGTTTTCAAATTTGCTTGTGATCAAGTTGCACCCCCCCTGAAAAACAAAAAACTGTGACAAGTAACTTTTGATTTCAATCATCTCCATAAACTTGGGTAATATCTAACCGACAAGTAAATTACATCATTTTGTCTTGTAAACTTTTGTACATTTATTGCGAAAGTTTATTCCATTTGAACAATGTCAATCCCTTCCTTAGTCTTGTTCACATCAATCTTATGTTAATCCAAACAATGATCATATGATTATTTATGGAAAAATACAATGCAATTTCGTAAGGTTTGGGATATTCATTTTAAAATCATTAGTGATGCTTTGTTTTGTTTTTTATTCTAACATTATAACAAAACAGGAAGTTGATGTCAGAAAAAGAAAATGAAGTTTCATGCATCTACTTTACCAATCTCTATCATAGGAATAAGGAAATATTTCAAAGAAAGACTTAAATCCTTTGAAATTCAATCCCTTGTTTATCCCTTGCATTGTGAAATATCAAATAAGCCAAACCCAACAACATTTTACTTGCTCTGATTGAAAGAAGCTGCAGATGTCTGATGATATTTCAGAATTTGTAGTTCTAAAGGTTGAAGCTAAATGTATGATGAGCACTAAGTCTAACTATTTTATAGTAAATATTATTGGTATTTTCTGTGAACAAAGTTATACTTCTGATTTTGAGTTACAGTGGACAAAAAATAAAGCTACTTTAATTTTAATTTTCTGTCTAAAACGTTGCACAGGTTTCATAATACTATAAATGTAAAATGTTTTTCTTTGATGAATTTTATGCTCTATATAAGGTAACAATGGAAACTTGACCTTTTCAAAAATCTAACTAGCAGTACTAATCCCAATATACCAGTACTGATTCATTTTGAACTTGATCAGTACAGTACCAATGCATGAAAATATTATCTGGAGCACTGATAGACTGTCATTTACAGGATCAGTTTTGTAAAATTAAATACATGCTATACTATAAATTTCTTTGTATTTTTTTCTTTCTTTTTTTTTTCAATCATCATTTTTCTCTCCTCGTTGTGAGAAGTGCTTAGAGCTCATGGTGTACCAATAATCGCACAGCACACTCCAATTCTACTTACGTTGGTCCAAATGTGTCCCCTATTTTAGCTGGTGTATATTTCTGTTTAGCAGCCAATTCAAATGGTGTGTAACTCCCTGTTGGTGCTGACCAGTAGCTTACAGATGTAACATCTTGTTTTTCTGGATATAATCTGTTGATATGTCACATTAGTCTATTGACAGAGTAATTCACTTAGAACCTCAAGAATACTTAACCAAACCACCTAATTGTAGGGAGGAGTTGCTTTCTTTATTTCTATATAGGCACCACCAATCTAAATTTCCATTGGATTTCAATTCTTTAACCCTTTCCTGTTTCTCTAATTTTAGACTGGTCCAATTTGAAATATACATTGTATTGTGTACAAAAATGAAAAATGAGTGCATTTTGAAATGAAACCATTCTATGTGGTAAAAAATATTGTGATAAAAGAAGAAATTGCTTGATACAAGCAATGTCTTCTTTTATCACAATATTTTCTTTAGTATAGTTTACATAGACGTAAAAACCAGGGATTGTACAGGAAAGGGTTCAGCAAATTTTCAAAGGGAACCACCTAAGGGACATGACTGCCAAAATTGTATGAAATTGGCCCTGTGGTTTGGGAGGAGATGGTGTTTTAGAAACCTTTAATGCTATATAAGCCCCAACCCGCCCTGAGGCTCCGCCCCTGAGGACCTGAGGGTAATGATTTTAGAAATTCTAAAAGAGGTCAATGTACTAATGCTTCATGCAAATAACAAAGCTCTAGGCCTTCTTGGTCAGGAGGAGATGATTTTTAAAGAGTTTTTATAGATTTTTTCTTGTTGCTATGGCAACCAAACTTTTTAACAGGTTCAATTCTTTCAGCAAATGTTAAACAGGGCCATTTCTTGAACATTTCTGCTAGATTTTGTAGAAATTTGCCCTGGGGTTTTGGAGGAGTTGTCAATTAAAGAAATTGTTGACATATGATGGACAGAAGGTGATCACAATACCTTACCTTGAGCACTTCATGCTCAGGTGAGCAAAAAATTTAGGCCGAAATTGAAAGAAGTTATATGCAACAATTTTTGTTTGATGGAATTTTAAAATACTTTATCCTTATAGGTAGAAAACATTGTGGGTAATTAAGAAATTGCATGTTGCAAGCGAATTTTTAAGAAATTGCTTGTTAATTGCAAATTTCTTCATTTCCACGATATTTTCCTCAGCTTTTTCCTTGTGTGGAAATGGATTAAATATCTCTGTTTCTGGGTAGAAAAAAATGCAGAAAATATAGAAATTTCTTTTAACAATCAATTTCTTTTTACACATTGTTTTCTCAAACCCTTTTCTAGAGGAGTTTAAAAAAGCAGGACTGTGTGGAAATGGGTTAAACTGAGTTACCAGATGAAGATGCTATGCATGCTGTTAAGTTAGCATTAGAAGGTGTTTCTTTTGCTGTCACTCAAAAAGACATCCAATACAACCTATGATTCATTTTTATGAAATCAAAACAACAATGTCAGGAAGTATATTAAACAAATGCATGTTAATAATCATGGTGTTTAGGCCATGTCAATGAATGCAAATATTGCTAAGTGTGTTTTGGAATATAACAAAACCTTAAGAGACAATTATGCTCAACCAGATGAAGTAATCATAAAATAAAACTCTAAATCTAATTAGGAACTAGGTTTGTATCTTATTCTCTGTAAATACACAGATAGCACTCTGTACATATTTAAAGCATAATCAAGGGTATACTACTTTGAGTAATATTTGATGTGACCTCACCAATCCACCAAACAAGAGCACCAGTCGCCCTGGCTCTCACCAGAGAAAAGGCTCTTTTTCTTCAAAGCTAAACGTTTTTTAGTAATCCTCCTTCATTTCTATATTGGGTTGAAATTGGTCCAGTAGTTTGAGAGAAGTTTTTTTTTAATAATCCTTCTTCATTTCTATACAGGCCCCACCCCATCTCCCTCGGGCACTGCCTCTGGGGACCCATGGGGAATTATTCGAGCAATTTCAAAAGAGCTCAACTTACTGATGCTTCATGCAAATTATCAAGGCTTTATGCCTTCTCAGTCAGGTCTTTTTCACAATCTCACTTTGTTGCCATTGCAACCAGAGTTTTAAACTGATTTTAGCAAATAAAGGGGCCAACAAATGAACAGAACATGACTCCCAAATAAATTTGGTTGAAATTGGCCCAGTGGTTTGGGAGAAAAACTTTTTAAAGATATTATTGAGTCATGATGGATTACGGACACAGGACAGAATGTGATCAAAATACCTCGTCATGAGCACTCCATCCTAAGGTGAGCTAAAAAGTGAGCGAGATTGAGGCACCTTACAGGAGGCTAATTTTATCCAAGTTTATATTGGAAATGGACATAATATAAAATCATGATTAAAAACTGTGTTTGTGAAATCTATCGATGCAGGGGCATAATAATGTGGAAACTATGCTTTATAATAAATCCTTTATACAATTTTGCCAGGAAACAAGACAATTTATTCTCAGCTGAAAAATTTATGTCAACCCTGGTCTCTGGAGACATCATTTCTAAAGCTGCAGAGTTTACCTAGCATTCTTGTTCTTTTACCTCAAAGAAACAGACTTCAATCTTAACCCTTGTCGTGCTGAGCCCGGAATATTCTGGTTTTGGCAGGAGATGTAGACCAAGATCAGCCTGCACATAAGTGCAGTCTGATCTTGGTCTACACCTCCTGTTTGTAATTTTCCTGTCAGAATCGTTAATGAAATTGATTTCTAAAAGAAATATTGATTTTCGAACAAGTTCTATCAATGCTTTTAGCTCTTTGATTTTAAGGCAATTCAAGGAGGTAATTAATACAGCATGACAAGGGTTAACCATGATTTGATTTGAATGGGAATGGGTTTTAGCTACAGGTCCTTTATGATCATAATCAAGTCCTGTGTAAAGATCTATGGTGATATATCAAATAGAAATGAAGTTACAAAATTTAATCAGAAATATAGCATCCATTGTAAAGTGCAAGGGTAAATAATTGAACTCTTAACAGAAGTATCATTATAATTCATTATACTATATTTCTTACAGAAATACTTTGCATAAATATCAAGGTCCCATATCAAATAGCTTCTGATAAAGCTTTATCTATCAGTAATTAAGCAAAAATTTCAAATTCAAGGGGGGAGATCAATTTAGAACTACAGCAATAGTGTTATGAAAACAGAATACACACAACTAGAAAGATCGTTTTGAATTATTGAATTCAGAGCGTACAATACTATAAGAGCATTGCTTCGAATAACAATAATTCAGTACAAATCAATTGATCGCTGGCCACGCCCACCGAGTTTGGGTCCAATTTCGACTACTAAGCAGCCTTATTTTGAGAAATTTACAGTAACTTAATACAAAAGAATAAAATTATCTGTTGGCCACCTAAATGTCGAAACTAAAGCTTGAATAACCTATGGTTTTGATTTTTAAGTCAACAAACATTTACAAAAATTCTTCAGAATAATATTAATCAAAATCAAGAGTTCAAAGTTCATTTCCAACATAAATAGATGATTTGATTGATCAATTGATTTTTTGATTTACAGCAGTGATCTGTCAAATATATGTTAACCCATTACCTCATGATGACGCTTTTGGACCCCCTTCAAGAAAAACAATTCAGAAAACATTGTGTAAAATGAAGAAATTGCTTGCAATAAGCAATTTCTTCATTTTTCAGGAAGTTTTCTTCTCAGAAAGTTGAAAAAAATCATCAATTTGTATAAACTTTAAACTGTTGTCTGCAAGTCCTTTTGATTTGGACCAGTCTAAAATATGGTTGTGGGGTAATGGGTAAAAGGGGAGTCATAAGTATACATACTGACATTACTGTATCCTGTTTGTAATGAAGGAACAAGCCAAACACATGGCTTAGAGGACATACCTGCTTGTGAGGTTAACATCAGAAAAATATTGTGTTGAAATAAACTTCTCTGCTCTCTCCAATGTTGTCCTTCTGTGTTTCATGGGAACATGATTCATTTTGTCAGTGTATGGCTGGTTCTTCCTAAGCTAATTTCCAAAGTAGATAAAAATAGATATTTTGATAATAATTTTTTTTATTATAATTGTGAAAATTTTTTGAAAGGGATCTGGATGAGATACTGTTAATAATAAGACTGACATTGCTCACCTGAATTTACAGACAAGACAACTAATTAGACCCATTTTCCTGTCATTTGAGCAGAAAATATGATAACAGGGCAGGGTTAACAAGGTGTTTCTAAGAATTGATGTAGCGTTTAATTCTTGACAAAATTCTAGCAGGCCAAAACAAAAATAAAGGTTTTTATAGAAGCTCATTGTATTAAATAAAAGTCTTTTAGTTTAAAATATTTTAAAAAAAATAAAGAGTAAATAAAGGCTATTTTTTTTGGAAGTTCTCATTTCTTTATTTAACCCACACTCATACCAAAGTCATTTTTTGATGTTGTATACTGTTTGAATTATGCAATATAATACATACCTTATTTGATGTGTATAGTACAGCAACCAGTCAGAGCAAATATAAAGGTTTTGAGTGAAAATTACAGGCTTTTTTGTATTTTAAAGGTTTTAAGGGGAATTGTAAGGGTTTTAAAGGTTTGCTCTGAAATTAAAGGATTTTGAAGGTTTTAAGTTTCAGTAGGAGGCCTGCAAACACATTCAGATTTTTACTGAGACATCTAAATCGACCAGTACTTAGGTTGATTGAATAGAAAATATTGTCTTGAGAAAATATTCAGAGATTTGAACCAATTTCAATCAAGTCCAAGATTTCATAAAGACAAACATCTGACCAATTTTCACATAGATTGAACTAAAATAGTGGTCTCTTGATTGTCTTCAAGGTTTTTTTAAGTATTGACCTCATGACCTAGTTACTGACCACAAGTGACCAAATTTCAGAGAAAATCTTTCTGGCCTATTTTCAGGTTGATTGAGCACAAACTGTGGCCTACATTACAACTACAAGGTTCTAAGAATTGACCTCATTACCTAGCTTTTACCTCAAGTGACCCAATTACGAAATGTGAACATCTACAAGATCTCAGAAAGATGAAAATTCTGAAGCATTTTCCGGTTGATTGAGTACAAACTGTTTACAGTGTCGTCAAGGTTTTTTTAAAAGGTGATGTAGTTATTGACCACAAGTCTGACTAGTCCAGAATTTCATCAACATATACATTTCAGTGGAGTGAGCTAAAATTGTGGCCTCTAGAGTGGCAAGGTTTTTAGTAAGAATTCGCCATGTGACCTAGCTTTTAACCCCAAGTGACCCACATCTGTCCAAGATTTGATCAAAACAAAATATTCTCACCAAATTTCAAGTTGAGTAAGTGAAAATATTAGCCTTTTGAGTGTCTACAAGGTATTTCTTAGAACTGACTTCATGATCTACATGTATTTTTTTTACCTCAAGTGACCAAATTTCGAACTTGTCAAACAATTGATTATAAAAAAACTATAGGCTCTATAATGTCTACAAGATAAATGTTTGCAATGTACACTAGAGCAGACACCACACAACCACAAAGGCACACCTTGAGCATTTTGCGCTCAGGTGACCTAACAAGGCAAGGGGGCCTTTGTCCCTACAACTTTCACCTGGGAAAAAGCTTATGTATACCTGGTTAGGGCCCAAAAATTATCTACGGGGCATCACATGAACAAATTTGGAAGAAGGCCATAAAAAGATGCTTCATACTAAACAGAAGTGCTAAGGGTTTGTGGAGAAGATTTCTAAAGTTTTCCTCATTTGAAATATTCAGGTAAATATTTAGAAAGAAGACCATAAGGCAATTATATCACATGCAAATTCAAAGAGCTGTAGACTTTGTATTTTTGGAGATTTCTAAAGATTTTCCTATTTATTTTTGTGATTAATCTCGGATCACAGCATTTGGGCTTATTTTCAGAGTAGAGTAACTATTTGAAGTATTTTGGTAAAGGGTCAATACTCACCAGACAGAGATATGTACCACATATCAAACCTCAAGGCCCAATGGTTTTGGAGATTTTATAAAGTCATATAATTATTCCTTTGAAAAATCCCTCAATATTGGGCTAATTTTCAGAGTAGAGCAAGTCTTTCAGTATACTGTCATCAGGAATTGATATATACCTAATATCAAACTCTTAAGCCTGATTTGGTTAGGTTGGTATTTTAAAGATATGCTTCTGTATTCCCATATAGATCAGAACACTCACAAAATAGTGATAATGTTCCAGGTAGATTAATATTCTTTGAAGTTTTTTGCTAGAGGGTCACTAGGGGATGGCACTAGGTCAAATATCAAGATTCAAGGCCTTATGGTCTGGGGGAATAAGAATCTGAAAGATTTCCTACTTTATTCCATGACATTCAGGGTTTTCAGAGTAGAGTAATTCTTTTAACAATTTCAAAAGAGGGTCATGTGTCGAAACATACCAAATATCAAAGCTCTAGACCTCTATTGGTGAAGAAGATTCTTTTCACTTGGTTGTCATGGCAGCAATAGTTCTTCATGGATATAATTAAATGAAGTATTTGGAAATAGCATGACTTAAGGATTAGTATCAAGAAGTTTGATTAAAGTTTCATGGTTTGTTAGGGAAAAGATTTTTGGTAATTGTGGATAAATGCATGGTCAGACTGACAATGATCGCTCACAATAGCTCACTTGACTGCCTCATGGCCGAGTGGTATGGGTGCTTGACTCATGATCTGAAGGTCGCGGTTCGAGCCCCAACGTCACCGAGGTGTGTTCACGGGCAAGACACTTAAAAGCCAGCCCCAGTCTACCTAGCTGCGATATCGTAGCCCTCTTTCTGATAATCTGCTGGCGAGGCAACAGATTATCAGAAAGAGGGCTACGATATCGCAGCTACAGTCTACCCAGCTGTAAAAGTGGGTAGAAGTGGGATTCAGCCACTGCCTCTCTTTCAGGGACGTGAAAAACATCTGGATTGTGAGTGTATCACCTGCCAGTAATACCCGAAAGGGGAGTTAGGCAGTATAAATAGATAGATAGATAGAGCACAGTATGCTCAGGTTGGCTTAAAATAAAAGCAAAAAGCGGAAAGTGTGGCTTTGGTTTTGGGGGGAATTGGTAAACTTTGAAGAATTCTGTCAGAATCCGAAGGTCTATCACTTCGTGTTCCCATTTTTATAGCAATAACTTATGACAAAAAGATATCAAAATTTGGTTAATCCACGATGAATTGAACCATCCGGCGTACTCTTCCCAGTTAGTCATTCTTCCTTAATGCCATAAATTCATGATTTTAGTAGTTATGAAACAAGTGAGCTCATAAGCGAACATAATTTTCAGTAAACTGAAAGGGAATGAACTAAAGTATCTATATCAAATAGTGTGTCATTTGTTTTAATAAGGATTCGAATTTACAAATTGTAAAGTTTTCTTTTCAAACGGACCTCACGACACGGTGACTTGAATATAAAACTCTCGTGATATTAATCCTACCCCGCAAAACGCTCGCGCGCGCACGCGTGCACACACATATTGAACAGATCATGATCAAAGCCATTTTCATATAATATTAAATAATTGGAAAGCCTAGAAAACAGGCGAAAGAACAATCACTAACAACATACAGCCTTGCTCAATAAATTTAGACTTCACGTGATAGTTTCAATCGAACTTTTAATATGTTTTATGTAGATCTAGATCTACCTCTCCCTTTTCTAACACCAGAAAAATCTATTTACAGCAAAAGTAAGCAGATGACTAACAGAAGAACTATTATGTTCAAAATTATTACTTTTGATGGCATTGAAAACATAATTCACAATTATAAGTTCGTTGTAAGCAATGATCTAAAGTAGTCATGTCTTAACTGTTTTCAAAAAATAGACCTGTCCAAATTCAAAGGTTTTTGAAGACAAAAAATATCAATCAGTTTGATTTAGAAAATAACTAGATTTTTGTCTATGTAGATTCTAGTAGGGTGGAAAATATTGAAATGTTCCTCCACCTGACAGTTCTATCCCCATCAGAGTAAAGGATTTTAACGATGACGAAAGGCTAAAATAGTGACCATCATTTTCTTCATTTTCCCAAGAAAGAAAGAGAGAAAGAAAGAAAGGAAAGAACGAAAGAAAGAAAGAAAGAAAGAAAGAAAAAGTAACGTGTTATTATGGTCAACATTTCTCATGTTTTAATAATTGTTGTTCAAAATTCCGTTTTTGACTTCATGATTTTCAATTTGTTACTATATGTTACAATTTCTGTAGATCTGAAAACTTTGGCTCTTTGCTGTCCAGTGAAAAAACTACAGATCAGAACTCGATTCACAATGTGCATAAAAAGCCCCATACACTACGATAGAAGTCTAAAACATATTTATGACCCGTACCGGGAAAAGGGGGCCTCTGCGGCAAAAAATAATTTCGACCCAGTTCAATTTGCGCAGACTTAGGCCTCCTATTTTTCGCCTTTTATTGTTTACATTTTCTTAATCTGGAATGGTATATCTACTTCGCTATACCTTCCATTTGAAACTAATATCTCTGATTGACCTCTGCTGGATTATGTTTAGTTTTTAAATATTTTACATCGGATGTACCTCCTACGCTTGACGGGTTATATTAGCCCATTACCGGACGACACAATTTATTCAGACTGGTCAAAATTAGTTAATACGAATTCATTTTAGTTCGACTGCGACGAATGCTGTAAGGTTATAGACTCGCTCATAATCCAGACGTTTTCGAGACAGTGAAAGGGAGGCAGTGGACTTAACCCACCACTACCCAGTTATACAGCTGGGTAGACTGGGGCTGGCTATTAAGTAAGTGACTTCCCCATTAACACACTTATAGACGGTGTTCGGCTCGAACTACTGACCATCAGATCACGTGTCAAGCACCTATGATGACTCGGCCATCAATGCAGTGTTATCCAATGTTACAGACGACATCTTCAGTTTATGATTTTTTTTAAAAAAGCAATTTCTTCATTTTCTACAATGTTTTCCAGATCTTTTTTCTGGGGTGTCAAAAGCGTGATTGTGTGGGAATGCGTTAATAAGTCTATTTGAGAGCCGACTGCCTTTATGAACTTTCTGTGAGGCGGCAGTGGTTCAAGACACGTGTGAAGATTGTTCATCGGTCGGTTAATTGAAATTTAAAAGATTGATTAACCCATTCCAACACAAGAAAATTTTAGACTGGTCCAAATTGAAAGAAGCTGCAGACGACAATTCCAAGTTGATTGAATTTTAATTTTTTTCGTCTTTTTGGGATAGAAAACATTGTGGATTATGAAGAAATTGCTTGTTACAAGCAATTTCTTCATTGTCCACAATGTTTTCCAAAGCTTTTTTCTTGTGGGGCGTAAAAAGGAGGGCTTGAGTTGGAATGGGTTAAATTGTAATGTTATCAGATATCATTCGCCCTCTCCTGTACAATCCCTTGAGTTTACATCCAAGCCATTTCATACACGAGAAGATATTGTGGGAAAATAAGAAATTGCTTGTAACAATGACTTTCTTCTTTTCCAACAGTGGTTTCTCCCTATGAATTGGTTACTTTTCAAATTTCACTCAGTTTTAATCGTCGTCTGCACCTTATTACAAATTAGACAGGTCTAATGTTTGAGAAAAAACAGGAACGAGTAATGATTAATGTGAAAGTTATTGGTTATCTCTAAGGCACATTCACCCAACTTTAAGCCCGCATGACCCCCACCCCCACCCCACCCGCACACACACAACCACCAGCAACCCAATGATTGACGAATATTGGTATGGTAATCGACGGAAGAGGTATCCGCGCAGCACACCGGCTTAGTAGCCATTTTACCCAATACCCACAGGATGAAATTTTAGACCATTCCAAATTCAAAGAAGTCGCAGACGACAATTTAAAGCTGACAAAATATTCAAAAATTCTGCCTTACAGGCTAAAAAATATTGTGGATAATGAAGAAATTGCTTGTAACAAGCAATTTCTTCATTATCCACAATGTTTTCCAAAGCTTTCATATTGCGGGACGTTTAAAAGCGTCAATGTGTGGGAATGGGTTGGGAGATTGATCATTGAGCTTGCAGAAATATTCCCAGGCGAGATGCGCAGCGCGCACAAATCCAGAATCGAGGCATTTCGCCAGTGATAAATTCGCTGAATCTCGAAGGTTATTCTCCCTATGTGTAGATGTATTTTCGCAATACTATCTTCGATTGACCTTTGCTAGATTTTCATACGCCTAAAGGGTCCCGTCAGTCCGCCCGTCTGTCTCTCCGTTAGCAATATTTTGTATGCGCAACTCCTCCTTAACTTTCAATAGGAATAAACTAAAACTTGCGACAATGAATCTCAATGATGACAAAATTATTTTGGTCTATCAAGTCGTTTCAGAATCATCTGCAATTTACTTAGCAAAATAGGTTAAATTTACCTCGCGTATTTTATTCTCCAATCACCCATTCAACCGCGGTGTCAATCAATGAAATCATTCATTGCGACCAGAAATGAGTTTTTAAGTCCAACATAGGCCGCCATTTTGTTTATATCTGTGTTGGTTTGGCGACCTAAGAGTCGTTACTATAGCTTATTCAAGATGTAGTAACGACGTTTAGGTCGCCAACCAACTATTCTGCTCTTTTACAAGTTACATTCTACTGATCATAAATTTTGGAAAATAACTACATTTTAAATCGAAGTGGAATTTCCTGTAGGAGTCAATGAGCGGAGCTAACACATTAAGTGGATGGGGCCGACAGCGATTGGTCACTTGCAAGGTTAGACCCAAACATGCATGTTAAATACATTTTCGTTTGTAGAGACATAAACGTAACTGCATCTATTTCAAGCCGTAGTTACAACGTATAGATCGTCAGCCAAAGATTTAAATTGGTTTTTATGCCCCAAGCCATATATTTCACAGACTAACATCGTTAGATGTCGCAGTCTAACCTCTTTCGGAGGTCAATGCAAGTGATCGCGATTCGTCAAATATATATCAGCACTGTTTCGTCATCTGAACGATGAACAATGTTTACATTAACGATGATACCTACTGTATAAGTTAGTCAAAGAAATTGAAGATCTAGGGCAGTATATTACGTTATTCAAGATAAATAGCGTAGACGATAATTTTTGGCTCGAGCATGGAATTAAAACAAACATTTGCAGTCTTTATCTATTTGCTGTTAACCCTTTCCTGTTTTGCCAAAGTTTAGACCTGTTCAAATTCAATTTTTTTTTGCAGAAGAGAATTTAAAGTGGATATAATTTGAAAAATAAACCTACAGTAGGGTAGGAAATATTGCAGAAAAAGAAGAAATTGCTTGTTACAAGCAATTTCTTCTTTTTTCTACAATGCTTTCTGAAAAATAAAACCACATGGGACGTAAAAACCAGGGGTTGAACAGGAAAGGTTTAATGCATGTTGACATTGCACATTGCAGGTAAGCTTTTCTCACAGGACATGATCATTTGGGTGGGGTTCGACTCAATATTGGTCTATGAGGTGGAAGGGGGTCAAAAACGGACCCATATGGACATGACTACGTGCATGGCGGATATAAACCAGTAACCGGACGAAAAAAGATTTATACTGTGTCCGACACCTTTCACAGACAGCAGAGACCGGTAAAGCTTGGTCTGATTCTTGTCTTCATTACCAGCTTGTCAATTTATTCTGCATTATTGAATACAGGATGCTTGTTTCGATGTAAGATCGATTCATATTTCATTTCCTGAACAACAAATCCATGTTCTGACGAGTTGTGGGGCGTTTATTAACGTCTGTTTAATGGCGAAATGAAGTCACGAATCCCCAAAACTTAATATTTGCCCTTTTCCCGGGAAATGAATAAGTTTGTTTCTACGTATCAAAGTCTAGATAGAGTCCTCACTTCGCACTCTTCGGTATGATATTGAATCAGAGCTACATTGTGCTATCAGCGAATATTCCAAAAATTGGGCCCTGCATGTCTCGGCTGCTGAAGCCCCGCCAAATTACTCCGCTTGTCACAGCCACTGACTCCGACAGGAAGTTTCAAATCGATAAACAACAACATTTTGAAAAAAAAATATAGCTAATCAGATGCATTAAAAAATAAATGGTTGGTTGGCGACCAGAACGTCGTAACTACAGCTTATTCTAGCTCAAAAGAATTCCTGTTGAACAACAACAACAAAACAAAGCAACCCCCCCCCACCCCATCCCCCCAAAAAAACACGAAAACTAACACTATCCCATATAATTCTTATTACATAAATCTAAATCAAAACGGTTCGCTATAATATACTGAAAATTCAACATAAGTCAGGGAAAAAGAAACCTTTTTTTTTTTTTTTTTTTATCAAAATGAGGCGACGTCAAAATAATAAGTCCTTGCGTTTTATTCCCATCCATTTTATGTGTGCGTGAATTGACCATTGATACTCATTGATTTTTCATGAGATTGTTTCAAAAACACTTTCTTGGAGTTTTTATTTTTACCTTTTCGTTTTTACGGCATCGCTTATGTCCCTTACCTTCCCTAACCCTTCCCTAAAACAAACAAATAAAACAAAACAAAACAAAACAAAACAAAAAATCACCCGTTTCTAAAGAATTCCTGTTTAAGGGGCATGGTGTTCTTGTTCTCTGGGGAAATTGTGCAACGCAGACAACCCTCTCAAGACTGTCTCGACGATTTCTTTGATGTATATCACAACCCTACGCTCCCGGAGAGTAGAATGGTCAGACCTAATTGGTCAATTCACGCACACCATTCAAACTGTACACGTAGTAACAAAGATAGGACGTAAGGTTTCTTATAAACTATTTACATTTTTATCACAAGATAACGTAACTTAACATAAACTTGGCAGAATAAGCCTTTTTTTTTAAATTCAAGTCTAACTTCCTGTCGGAGTCAATGGGCGTGGTCAGCTAACTGTCAATTGACAGATGCCCTTTTTCTCCTTTCAGACACCAGTGCTATCTACTGGGCTCGTTTAGGTCTGTTTACCAATAACCATTCAATGACGCTTTCTTACGCACCGAAGAAATATGTCAATAGGAAAGTTTGAGAGAAAAGGAGAAATTGATTTTTAAAAGCAATTTTCTCCTTTTATCACAATGTTTCTATCCTATTTGGCAATTATAATCCAGTTTTAGCAAAATTCGAAATTTCGTCTGCAACTTTTTTCCAATTTGGACCAGTCCAAAACCTTGTCGTCTGGTAATGGGTTAGACAACTGGTTATGGACTCAGACTATTAACTACTTCTCAATTTGTATTTGTTTTAGACTGCATAAAATGTTACGATTGCAGTAAATCACACACACACACACACACACCCACACACACACATGTAGGCGATTGTACCAGACTGGTCACGTGCCCTGGAAATGGATGATGTAAAGCATTTCGATTCGGCGCTGTGAATCAAGGATCAATTGGTCAACGAAATTGCTTATCTATATCTCATATGAATTTTGAGTTTCAAAATTTACGATGTTGATCTCCCACATCTATGTGAATTTGTTTGAATTGGGTTTTACGCCGCTTTCAACAATATTTCAGTTATATCGCGGCGGCTGGAGCACCTAACAATGGAATCCTGGTATTTCTCACACCAGTACTACCATTACATCCTTTCCTAGCCTCCAGCTGCTTTCCCACATAGGTCTACGATTATCGACCCATTGGTGAGAGACAAATAGTCGGAAAGGTTGAGTGCCGCCGTCGGGAATCGAACCCGGGACCTCTAGATTGATAGTCCGACGCGCTACCAACACATCTATGTGAAGCAATTCTGTTGGTTTTGCGACTTACACGACATAACTACAGTTTTACATTGAGCCAACCAATGTTTTGACCACGTATTTCTCAAGTTAATGCCGTATGTTTCTTAGTCGAAATGCCATGTTGGAGGCCAATGGGTGTGGTCAGCGGTCAAGCAATTGGTTTGGTCTATATAACGTCATAATTCAGCAAGACAAGGATTAAACCCTTTCCCGTTCAAATACGGGATTTTACGTTCCTGTGATTTTATACTCAAGAAAACATTGTGGAAAAAGAAGAAATTGCTTGTAACAAGCAATTTCCCCTTTTTCCACAATATTTTCTACCACATAGGATGGTTTCTTTTCAAATGGCATCCAGTTTTCATTGCCGTCTGCAACCTCTTTGAATTTGGACCAGTCTAAAATTTCCAAAAAACGGGAAAGGGTTAATTCGGACAGTTTCCTTAGAAAGAGCATTATCTCGTTCAAGGCAGATTTATAAAGGATCAGGGACAAGTTTTAATAAATAACGTACTATAGTCGCTCACAATAATTGATGAACAGCGACTAAAAAAAAAAAAGTCGCCAGACAAATCAAATTGAACAATCGCTTGTCCCGACTTCTTTCGTCCCACCTATTGACTCCAACAGGAAGTTCTGCTTCGAGTTTACAACGGTGTTATTCTGAAAGATTTATGGCCAGTAGTATGTTACAAAATAAGTATAATGGTTGGTTGGCGACCTAAACGTCGTAACTAAATCTTGAAAGAGCAGTAGTTACGACGTTTAAGTAACCAAACCAACAAAAATGCGTGATATATCAGTTAAGTACATGGAGGAGAGGGGTTTCGTGACTTTTCTTGAAAAAGTAATTTTAATGACCCCTATTATTAAAACGGTGGTATTTTCCATAATAAATGTAATTCGATGTACGGATGCAATGATGTCAATTCAAAAATAGAACGTTAACGGGATACTTTCTGATTCACGACGTAATCACGTGGAATTGACGTCTTAAATGACGTAATTTGTTTTTATGTGTTAGACGAAGTTGCTGTATAAAGCTGATAAGCGAAGCTGTCGGTTTTACGCACGATTGGAATGTTTTGTCGTGCTTGGTCATTCATAGGATCATATTCGCACTATCTGAAAACAGTTTTGTCGTGCTCGGACTTTGTGTCTATATATTTTTACCTCCGAATTCTTCCCAAAGGATGCAACGTCTACATACTGCTTTTGAGAGGTGTATACAATCACGTTAACCTTGTAAACGACCGCCCGCCCTCTCTTGCTCTCTTTATCTGGAGATTATAAAGCACATATTTACATAACGAAATTGGTCTTTGTAGTAGAATACTCACATCTCACGCAAGAGCCTCCTAGTTCGAACCTAGCTACACGCTCCATTCCCCATCCCTCTAACTCTCTAGCTTTCTATCGCTAGCTCCACTGGCTGAAAGCCAACGAGCTTTTGTCATGATGTGGTGTCCGTCGTCCGTCCGTCAACTTTTACTTTAAAAAAATCTTCTCAGAAAGTACTGAACATCATTCAACCAAACTCAACCAAAATTCACAGGAAGGATCCTTGGGTGGCCTTTATCAGATCACTTCAAAGCATTTTGATCGGGTGAAAAATATGTAACGATATAAACATGTTAATATATCGTTACAATACCTCAACAGGAAAAAAATAAAAATAAAAAAAATTGCAGGCAGGTTGTGTCCCCTAGCGCACAAATTGACAGATCTTCGCATAATCGACAGTAGATTTGGGGTTATATATCTACTGTATACATATCGCAGGCTTTCAGCGCTTTCAGCGCTTTCAGCGCTTTGATTATCTTAGGAGCAGTTTAGGTCGCCAACCAACCAATTTACTTTTTTGTTATATGGTACTGGTCATCAATTTTGCGAAATAACGCTGTTTTAAATTGAAGCGGGACTTCCTGTTGGAGTCGGTGGGCGTGGCCAAAGCAGTGAGTGAAGGGTGTCAGCGATTAGTCAACTATCCCGAGTCTCAAAAAATTATACTTGAAAAATACTTAAAATCTCCAAATTATGAAAAGGTGGGAAAATCTGCAAATCGGCAAAATGGGAAATGGTGCCATTTTTGTCGTTTGGTCTTAATATGATGTATAGTCTTTACTTCAAATACCAATCAAAATCCCTTTTTAAATATCGTTGGGGGCGAATTACATGTCGTAGATACAGACGATATTTGTTTCACGGTTTTCCCAGATCTCATCTTTCGGAATAACTGACAAAAACTGTTGACCAGTCTCAGTTGATGGGCCATTATAATCACGTCTTATGATATATTGTTACCCCGTTTGAACTCTTACGGTTATATCGCCGCTGGCTTCACATGACAATGCTTCAATGGTATAAGCGGTACTGAGCTGTGGATCTGCGCATGCTTGCACAAAACCTTACCCACGTGATCAGTGGCCCAACGGGGATTTGAAACCATGACGTTAGACTGCTGTGAATAAACTGCCAAAACCGCTTTTACATGATGCAATACTATTGAAACGTGCTGAGCCGGTAGACAGAGATAATCCATTCAGAGATAAAGCATTGCGCTGTTGTGACATATTTCAAACTTGCTAGAAATGATAATGACCAAAAATATATGACATATGAAAAGTATCTAGTATCGATTTTCTATGTAGTTTTGCCTTTGAAAATAAATTGCCTATTATTTAGCTTTTTTGTGATTAATCTTTCCCTTACTTATGTCCAATCTGATCTCGTTTTTAACTGTTTTACAATTTACGGAATTAAACAACAACAACAACAACAACAACGTTGTTTAGTTATTTTGTTTTAAATTTATGGAGTTTAAAGCCGCCTTGAACGATTTTATTTTCCATGTACATCACGGCGAAGTTCATTATTATGTGCTGCCCGTGTATCACAGGTACTAGACAGGAATTCGACTGGGTTACTGCCCCTAGATCTATCGAGGCTATCGACAGCGGACAATCAGTTTAGATATGGATTCTTAAATGTCTTGACCAAGGAAATACCCTCTTGACTAGCGGCGTGACTGGGATTTGATCCTAAGACCCTCGACTTCTCTCAGATTGAGATTTCATAGCACTTACCACTTGGCCAAATAGCACGCCAATGTCGTATTTCGTTAACTTTTGAAAACATTAGTTGAGAGATAGAAATTGATTGTAACAAGCGACTTCTCATTGTACTACTAAATTCTAAAACATTTGACACTAATTAAGAAAAAAATAAAATAAACAAATAAATATAAAAAAAACCCCAAACCAAACCGAAACAACAACAACAACAAAAAAAAAAAAAACCAAAAAAACCCAACCAAACAAACAACAACAAAAACCACATATTGAATTGTGTGTGCAATTTGTTCCACCTTATACAAGATTAACATTATTTTGTTAAATGGGTTCTCTTTAATGTTTTTTTCCGATCAGCTATTCTTACAATTTGCTCATTTGAAACCGCCCAAAAGTTCGACATTCTATCTACGAAGGATTCTATACAATGATAGTGAAGCTTTTTGACATCCCGAATAAAAAAAAAAAAAAAAAAAAAATAGGGAAAATTTTGTGGAAAATAAAGAAATTGCTTGTCACAATCAATTTCTTCATGATCCATATTGTTTTCTATCCCCAAAAGACCAAGATTTTTCCAATTTCTCTTCATTTTATATTCACATGTTGGACCGATCGCCATCGACTCGTCGTCTAGGCTAGTATTTTACGTTGATAGCGGAAAAGGCGTTATAAAAACATCTAGGTCGTCTGTTAAAGCTTTAATTAATTCTAGCCTAGATCAACCTTCATCGATTGCCTTAGACGTTGTGGGAGGGTGTTACTCCACTTTATTTATATGAGACTCCGCGCTAATTCATATAGGAATAGAAATATACTTGAACCAACATCCAAAATGACGTTACTTTATGACGTTAGAAAATTTCAATGTTTTGATGACATCACAATTGAGCCTTTGCGTGACATTTCCAACCATTTCGCATGTGCGTGACTCGCACACATTGAGCACTCTGGGCAGCCATTGAAATTAGAATATTCGCTGGTCAGTATCTATCTACAGAGCGCAGAGTGAAGACTCTGATAAGACTGTGCGGATGATCTGAGTCTTTACTTGGCGCACATGTGTAATGGTTGGAAATGTCACGCATGCGCTCAATTATCCGATTGTTGCTACAACCTACGAGATGAAAGCTTAGGGGGAAAAATGGGGAAAATGAGGAAGTTCTTGTTACAAGCAATTTTTTCATCAACCACATTTTTTTCTATGTCAAAATAGAGATTGTAAAAATTACATCACTTTCAAATTGTCGTCTGCTTCTTCTTTTAATACAGACCAGTCTGAATTTTTGTCATCTGTTTTGGGGTTAATGTACAAAAAAGCAGTAACTTTGTCAGTTTTTAAGATATTTATTTTTTCTGATTTCATTTTATCTCCAAGGCCGGCCAACTATCTCATAGCGTTGTGTCCTTCTTACTTGGGATTCAATGCATGCTGTACGCGGACGTCGTTTTCTCCTCAACCCATTACCAGACAACAAAATTTTAGACTGTTCCAAATTCAAAATGTTTATAGACGACAAATTTCAGTTGATAAGTTCTGGTTCTTTTTCTTTTGGCGTAGAAAACATGATTTCTGCATTTTCCATAATTTTTTCCAAAACTTGTTTTCTTTGGGCGTCAAAAATCGTCATTGTGTGATTATGGGTTAAATGTTTACCTTTGGCTCGACCATTTCCGAAGTACAAAGCCGTAGTTACGACATTTTGCTCGCACACTGACGACTTCCGTTGCCTGTCAGCTATAAAAGACCTCATTAGAAGAGCGAGAATTGTCGTCTGCGTGAACAGGGTCGCGACTTTATGGTATTGGTAGATTTTCTGAATTTAGACGATCATTCTATCCCGCTATAGGTTTATTTTGAAATTCTATTTTCAATTGGCCTCCGCTATGTTCGATTCCCTTTTCAACTATTTGTCTACAGAGTAGCCGTTTAATTGCTTTCGCCTCAAAGGTCACAAGTACAAAATTGGTGTTATCATTAACTTATTAAATTTCTTTTTACCCCCCCCCCCCTTTAATTTTAGCATTTGAGGTTGTAAATATAATATCTGTAGCCACATGTATGTAAAGAACGGGACTTTTAAATCACAGTGTCTTTGTCCGGACGGCATGTTGCTGAAAACAGATGGAAAGACATGTGAATAGGGTGAGAGATATCTGACTTGGTATATAGAAGCTCATTGAAAGATCCATACCAGACAGTGTCGATTACGGTACCATATAAGATGGTCTTCATTTACTTTATTTTCATTTTGTATATGACGTCATAATGCAAATAAACATAATCAGAATGGTAACGGAGAAGGAAAGTACTTGTAGAAATACATTTTTTTGTCTTTATTATTTCATCGATTTTTTTTAACAAAAAAAAAGCTATATAATAAATGAAATTATATTACGATTGCAATACAACATATTGCATTTGCTTCAATAATGGATATTTTCTTGGTTTAAAGTAAATGCTGATCCCGGAATAATATATGTTTACGCTATTTTCACTTTTTGAGAAAAAAATCATGCATATGTACGGAAAATATTAATTTAGAATATTGCATATACACAATCATGAAATTCGGACACCTATGTGTCTGGGTTAAAAAACATGTTCTCGTTAAGATTCAGATTTAATTAACCAATCGCTGGCCCCGCCAACTGACTCACTAGACCCCGTCAATGAACTCCAACAGGAAGTCCCGCTTCGATTTTTAACAGCGTTATTTTGAAAGATTTATGGCCAGTAGCATACAACAAAAAGTAAAATGGTTGGTACGTGACCTAAACGTCGTTACTACAGGTTTAAGTCAGCAAACCAACAATAGAGGTAAATAAAATGGCGGTCGATGTTGGAGGTGATAAGCTCGGGTCGGGGCTGAATGAATTATTTGATTGGTCGTTTTAATCCTTGATTGACATATGCGATTGGTCAATTTCTCGTTTATATCAACATGTTAACAAACAAACGAACAAAAAACCCTGCCAATATTTTGACAAAATTCTTGTATGAATATGAACTTATTTTATAGTCTCCTTTAAAGTACAAAGAAATATAGAAATAGCACAGCAAACTTCAACTAAAACATCTTTTTCCAAAACAAGATGCCGTGACTTCCAAGGTCATATGGTGACGCATCGCCAGCTCCTTAGGGGAAGTCTCACTCACTATATTCTTACTTTAATGACGATCAAAGCAGCTCGGGTATATGTAATCAACAGTGATAATGTTAAATTTAAACCGACTATTGACTACACAAGCAACAATCTAGCAGCCAAGATGTATGGTGCATCGCTGAATTCAAACTTCTTCCAATTGTCCAATATCCAATTATTGCTGGTTCCCCAAACAATGTAGAAAAATTACAATTTATTAACCCTAAATTCATATTTTAAGGGCTGTTCGTTGTAAATGAAGTCGTCAAACACGAAGAGTATTATATTTTTGTCACAAGAACAAATTCTTCAAAGAAGAGTAGATTGGGGATGTTAGATGCAAAATAAGTGATATGGTCAACCGAAACTACATTGTATGTGGTTTTGTCCTATGTCTTTTTACGAACGATCTCAGAAAGGGCAGCCAAATTAAGGGGAACACCTTCATCTTTTCATTTAGAACAACACAGATGACCGGGGATGCTACATACAAGATTTCTTCAGCTTACAAAAGAATTTTCGAAGGGTCCGTTTTTGCGTGATTGGTCTTCTGCACTTATTTCGTTTTTTATTGTTAACTTGGTGACAATTACATATCACCAAACCACTGACGCTGAAGGCATCTTCACATATTCTGACACAATTTATGGAAAAATGCCCTTTTCGCGGGGTAACCTTTTTTCAACGAAGTAAGTTGTTAATGCAGAATCTAATTACTTCAGGTTGTATGCTGACCACATCATATAAATAATAATTTCTTGTCAATGCGGTGTAAGACCGGTGTCGACTTTCGTCAATAAACACATACACGTGTTTGATGTTTCCCAAAAGATTGTTAATAATGTATGTAATTAGCTTGTACAGGACTGCGCACGAAACGCACAAACACTGACTCGTTACTGAATATTCCCACTGATATACTAATATATGAGATTCAAAACATCGTAATTACGCCTTGGTTAAGCTGGTGTCACGTTGTTTATAAAACGAACCGACACGAGTTACGTTTATCATATACATGTCTATATAAAACAAGTGTTTTTTTTTTTCTTTACATATCGTTTCTAATTTCATCGATAGCATTATATCAGTTAAGCATTATATCGTCGGTGCGCGACCAAATCGTCGTAACTACAGCCTTGTCAAAGCTGTAGTTACGACATTTTGCTCGCTCACCGATAAAATTCTTTTCTTTCCGCATTTACTTCCGATATGACTATTTCTAGTATAAACGAGGGTTTTCACTTCCAGGGCCAATGTATTAAACCCTCAGTAAAACTTATAAAAATGATGGGTAATAGTAACAATAATAATGAATCAAAGTACTGAAAAGTAGTGTAAGCTAGCAAAGCATTGTTTTGTTCAGTAATCTTCTTTGTCAAACGTTATTATCATGAGAAAGAAGCGAGGTTAAAGTAACCAAGGAGTTAACCCATCCCCACACAATACCTCCCTTTTAAGTCGCTAAAAGAAACTAGTTGTGGAAAACAATGTGGAAATGTAGAAATTGCTTGTAACAAGCATTGTTACAATCATCGTTTCCTACCTAGAGAGATAAATATTTTATTATTTCTAACATTGTTTTCTTCCTAGAGAGATAAATATTTTATAATTTCTAACAATTTGAAATTGTCGTCTGCGACTTCTTTGAAGACTCTGATCAGAAACATTTTGAACACGAAGTGCTCAAGTGAGTAAAAAAACAAAAACTAGGAGATGAACTTGCAGATAGGGTTTGCAATATTCCTGAAATACTGTAATACACATGAACTACTTTTTATGGCGTAGGCATTCAATGAGTTAAGTGGTCAAGCCTCCAGTGGCAGTTTGCACTCATTGAATTTTGAGACGACCTATTAACTTAAGCTATAAAAGCTGACGCTGAAAAGAGATGTTGGTCTCCACATTTTTGAGCGGGTCATTTTTATGTCTTTTTAAATGTCATTCTATTATGTTTTAGTCAAGTGTTCGACCCGAACACTTAATGATTATCTTATCACTTAACTAAAACGTTGGTCACTTGATTTTTCATGTGTTGAATTTGGAATATTTTTTTTATCTATTTTGATTCACTATTGTTAATAAGACAAACCTTTTTGAGCCTAACAGTTTTTATTTTTCGAATTATTTGGTCAGATGTAAATTTTTACTTGAACTTTAACCCATTCCTAGACAACAAAATTTTAGACTAGTCCAAATTGAAAGAAGATGCAGACGACAAGTTTTAGTCGGTGGATTTTAAAAATTCTTTGTCTTTTGAGGTAGAAAACATTGTGTAACAAGCAATTTCTTCATTACCTACTATATTTTCCAAAGCCTTTTATCGTTAGGGGCGTCTGAAAGTGTCATTGTGTGGAAATGGGTTAAAGAAACATTGGTGGAAACAGAGAAAATTGAATGAGTGGTCATTGAATACCGAGCTAATTCAGCGAGTCTTCTATGAGGGACGGTCAGAAAATATCTCGAAAATCATTCAACATTTTTAAATCTTTTTACTCGTTTTCAAAATATTCTCCGCTTACGTCTTCGCACTTTTGCCATCTTCGTGGGAGGTTTTGTATTCCAGCTGTGAACCATGACTTGGACCCATGTTTTAGGTACTATGTAACAGCAAATATCAAAGCCGCCCTGGTCTTATATCTAGCAAGCACTTTTTTCAGTTCTTGAAACAAATAAAAGTCACAGGGGGCGAGGTCTGGGATATAAGGAGGATGAGACAACAATTGCCATTTGTTTGAGTTGATAACTCCCAATGTATCTCCGGCGGTATGGCAGGGGGCGTTACCGAGAAGAAGGAGGACATTTTTCTGTGCTAATCATTTGCTTGAGCTTTTCTCTGAGATTTTTCAGAATTAATTCAGAATGGTACTTGTTAGTGAGTTTGACCTTTTGGCATGAAATAAAAAAAGGATCATTCCTGTTGAATCCAAAAATGCAACAATCATGACTTTGCCAGCCGAAGGAGACAGCTTAAACTTTTCAGGAGGTGGGGAACTAGTTCGTTTCCACTGCTTTGACTGAACTTTTGTCCCAGGTTCGGAATAATGAAACCATATCTCATCTCCAGTGATAGTAAGGTTCAAAAACTTATCTCTTTCACCATTTAAACAACATACATGTTCTTTTGTATGGTTACTCTGGTTGCCTTTTGATCTGCGGACGGTTGTTCAGGCACCCACATTGCACTTACCTTGATCATACCTTGGTGTTCGTGTTAATTCTTATGTGCCGATGCCTTACAGATCCTTCAAAGTTACTCGACAAAAGCTTTAACATTTGCTACCATTGTTGGGGTCACTGCTTCAGCTGGCCGCCCAGTAATAGGCTTGTCACAAACACTTGTTCTGTCTTCACGTAACTGAGAAACACAGTTGTAGAAGGTTGAACGTGATAGACATTAATCAGAACAACTTTTTTAGCCTCTGGAAGATGTGGCGGGGACTTTCACCTTCTGCAACCAGATTCTTAATTACAGCGCGTTGTTCCTCTAACATAGAGTCCATGATAGACGAAACACCTATTATATATCAGAGTGCAAAATACTGTGTTAACACAACTGTCATTGAAAATAAACGGACCACGTTATTGGCGAATGAGTGTAGTTTCACCAATATATAATGTGCGTATACAGCTGCACGTGGAAAGAGGGAAGCATGAAAAGTCCGGATATTTTCTGACCGTCCCTCGTTATGATATTATAAAAAGAGAACTTACTGAGTAATTATCTGTTTTATATAACACGTTTAATAAATTCAAGAGCAGAGGTTTAGCTTTGAAAGATGGCCCGTTCAATAAAATCTAACACGAATTTGATCTTCTTTTTACAATACATGTATTATATTTCGCTAAATTTATAAAGTCTAGAAATCGATCGATTAATGATATACCCGCAACCTGCACTACCGTTTTTGAATGACGTCTTTACATGCTTTAGCGTAACCGTAGATGCTCTTTGCATATTTTACCATTGTGTTATAATATACAATATCACAAATACTCATCGGGTTAAGTTCACTCCCGCGCCGACGGTCATTTAATTTTTAGTGTCGTATACCAAAAACGGACGTTCTGATTGGCCCAAAAAATTATTCATACCTCCATGAACAAAATTCTGAGCACGCAGCTATAGTGTATGCTTGTGCACAAATAGTCCTATAAAATATCAAAATTTCTAAGTTTTTTTTTTCTCGATGCTATTAAATTATAAGAAATGAAGAGAATATTTTTTGTTTTTATGGAAGTATGACCCAAAACTTCGCGTATTCATACAGTGTGATTATTTTTTTCGGTTCGCGTATTCATATAGGGTGATTAGTTTTTTCGGTTCATACCTCCATGAAAACAAAAACAAACACAAAAAGAAAATCCCTTCATCTCTTAAGGAAAGTAATAATCTAGTATTACGTAAAGCATTAACAGAAAAGAAAAAATCCACAAACGTTTTCTTCTTTACCCACGATACTCTCTCTCACCCCCACACACTATCTCTCTTTCTTTCTCTCTCTCCCTCTAATAATGATTGGAAATGAAATTTCTATTATAGAGTCTGCGGCTTTTTTCAAATTATCTAGTAATAAGTATTTTGAGAAGCGGTGAATCAAAATTTATTGGTACAAATATCTAAAATTTGACTATTTCAATAACTGCATAGGTCTATCAGCTATCCTACGTTCTTTTCGAGTTTGATAGTTTATTATCCAACAGGGCAATGGGCTTACACAACTAAAAATAAATTCGTCGTTTTGGCTTGAATAAAGCTGTAGTTACGACATTTTGTTCCGATGTAAAGTGGCTTATATTGTATTTTTGTTTATATATCGTCGCTACCATAGCATTTGCCCATATTAGCCATGCCCAATGTCTTAAAGCGGCTCAAGAACAGATTTTGGTGAACATTTTATAAAGGAAAATTATATGCTTTTCCATTCGATATTAATTTCGTTTCCAAATACTATTTCTTCGAGTTAAATCTACTAAATTCAAGATTTTTAAATTGATGCGATATATTCCCTATGCCCTACTAATAAAGATTGGGATTTATTGGGTGAAATCGCTAGTCTTCGTGTGATGTCGATAACGACTGTATTGGTAGCGGAATCAATGACGTAATTGATACGTCATTGAAACCACATGTAAGGCAATTTTCGGTGATGAATTCCCGTTCCATTGGGGACTTATTTGCGGTCTCGTATCGCCAAATATTTTTGCTTCTTTTCTTTCTTTTTTAAAGTTATGAGCAGTCATTTTTATCATAAATTATCTTAATTAAATTCTTGCAAATGTCTGAAAGAATTGTAGTTAGAAATCTGAAAATTGAGTGCCTAATGATTTCTTTCGAAATCTGTGCAAGAGCTATATAAATATTTTATTATTCAGGAAAAATATATCAACCGAAAGACGTTTAAATGACAATTTAATGACAAAATGATAAATTCATTCTCCTATCAACTTAATCAAAATTGTTTCAAGGAATAACACACATGTATTTATGTCACTCCTAAATGCCTTAACCCATTATCAGACGGTAAAATTTTAGACTGGTCCAAATTAAAAGAAGTTGCAGACGCCAAATTAAAGTTAATGAAACTTATTTACTTTTCTTGGTAAGACATTGTAAGAAATTAAGAAATTGCCTGTTTATAAGCATTTTCTTCATTTAACACAATGTTTTCCCAACAATTCAATATATGTGACTAATATTAGACAGTGCATCCGCGCTGCGTGGTCAGACTTTCCAATATCAACTATACACTATATCACATTCCCGAGAACCTTGGCCCATATTAGGGCAGCAGTAAATACAGATTCGTGTCACATTATCAGCAACATTATTTATTAAGGACTATTATTTACTAAGGTCTAGGTGAAAAGAATGTTTGTCCTCTGATTATCAATGTAATTGTTAGATTAACTGATAGTCCAGCCAACCAGAATCCCTTGTTTTGTTCATTCAAACTACTGCTCTTGCTGATCTTGTGTAAACATTTAGAACCAAACTGTGGTCATTTATGAGGCGTTTTAAACCAATTGCATGACAGCAGTATGATGCTATAGCCCTTAACCTTCTGACTGCCTTTTGGTGAATTTTCTGAAAATCTCGTGAAGCCTGCTTCACTGTTTTGTTCATTCAAACTACCGCTCCTGCTGACCAAGCTATGGTCATTTATGAGGTGTTTTAAATCATTTGCTTAACAGCAGTTTGATGTTATAACAGTAAACCCTCTGACTGCATTTTGGTGAATTTTCTGAAAATCTCGGGAAGCCAGCTACACTGTATAGGCTCTGCAGTTAAACACTGACCGTAAATGAGCGAATATAACAGATGCACTGTAAATCCCATAATCGCCAAAATGAAAGGGGTTGCAGACGACAAAACACAGATGGTATAAATTAAAAAATTAAATAGGATCATATGAGTTAGAAAACATTGTGAGAAAAGAAGTAGCTACTTATTAAAAGAAAATTCATCTTTTTCCGCAATGTTTTCCAATACTTAATCGGCAAGTGGAAATGCGGGTTTGTATTGTAATGGGTTAATCTATAATCACACAATCCTGCGTTTTGATAAAAGAAATTTTGTTCGAAAAAAGAAATATGCTTGAAACAAGCAATGTCCTCTCGTCTCACATTTTTTTCTACGCTATATTGCACTTATATGTACTTTTCAATTTGAACACAATTTAATTATCGACTGTATCCTCTTGGAATTTAGCCCGTCTTAAATTTTGTCGTCTGATGATAAGTAAACAAGTGTATTCACTTTAATCCATTTCCCACACAATTCCGTATTTGCACGCCCCGCCTAAAAAACAACAACACCAACAACAACAAAAACAACAAACAAACAAACACAACAAACAAAAAATTTGGAAAACATTGTGGACAATGATGAAATTGCTTGTAACATGCAATTTCTTCAATATTCACCATGTTTTCCATGCTTAAAGGCGAAGATTTCCAGAATTCAATCAACTAAAATTTGTGACCTGCCACTTCTTTTAAATTTAACCAGTCCTAAATGTTGTTGTCTGTTAATGGGTTGAGCTCATTCGGTGAGGCTGTTTGAGCTGTGTCATGCAACAGCTCATTTTTCAAACGTTTTGTAATCCCAATCAAAACCTTCTCGCTCTCAAACAGTGAAGTGAATGAAACAAGTATTACGAGGGCTTAATCGTTGCACAGGGGAAAATTTACAACAATGCTTATGCAACACTAAGCTCTCGTTTACCAACCGGTCGATTGTACCTATTTTTTTCTTGACCTTCTTTCAGAATAAAAACAAAAACAAAAAATACAAATTTGTCCAAAATACATCAAAACAGGCATAAACTGAATAAATGTGCCTTTAATCCTTTCCCGTTTTTCAAAATTTTAGACCTGTCTGAATTCGATGGTTTTGCGGACGTCAATTCAAAGATAATCATGCTAAAAGAATAATTATTCTGAAGGTTGAAAAAAATGCTGAAAAAGAAGAAATTGCTTGTTACAAGCAATTTCTTCTTCTTCCACGATGTTTTCTCAAGTATGAAATTATAGGGACGTAAAAATCAGGGATTAAACAGGAAAGGGTTAACAGAGCTACTGTAGTGACAAGCGTTTTTCAATTCTAAATTCCAAAAAGATTATTCCTTTTTGAAAAAAAAATCTTGTTGTTGGTAAAGTACATGTTGATGTCCTAATCAAAATACAGGTATATGTAATCAATAAAACACTAAAAGATATCTGATCTGTATCAGTCGTTTTTATCCCCTCCACAAAAACACTTCCATACGATACAACACAAAATTCCGAATGCAAAAAATCCTCCAATCCCCGCTGCAAGTCCTATAAACATTGTGGATTCAAGGAACGGCTGGAAGCAGACAAAATATAATGCTATTAATACAAATCTATCAAAATGTGACTCGTTACGCGGAAAACGTCCATCTTGAAACGAATAAAGTATCGACCCGGTTAACCTATCACCAGACGACGAAATTTTAGACTGGTCCAAATTCATTGGAAGATGCAGACGGAATTATTTTAGTTAATGAAACCTTGACTTTTGTGTGTGCGTGTTTTATTTCAGCTTAAGGAAACGTGATTGAGTGGGAATGGGTTTATGCAACTCGATCTGCGCTAAGTGTCCGGTGTCGAAACTTTTCACATGAGGTAGATTTTTAGTGTATTGCATATTGTATTGTTAGAAGTTATTTCTTATTTTTTTTACAATATTATCTACCGTACTGAATGATTATTTTTCATATTAGATAAAGTCTAAATTGTCGTCTGCAAATCTTTGAAATTTGGATAGGTTTAAAATTAAAAAAACAAAGCAACAACAACAACAACAACAAAAACAGAAAAGGGTTTGCAGACGAAAGTGGGGATGAGATTGCGCACGTCATGAATAATAACAATAATATTCATTAAATCATTCAATCGTTCCGGCATTCATTCATTCATTCATTCATTCATTCATTCAATCAATCAATCAATCAATCAATCAATCAATCAATCAATCAATCAATCATTCAATAATTCATTGATTCATTGATTCATATATTGGTTGGTTGATTGATTGATTCATTCATTCATGCGAAATTGATGGCCAATAACATGTAGAAAATGTAAAATGGTTAGTTTGCGACCTAAACTTTGTATCTACAGCTTGAATAAGCTGCAGTTACGACGTGTAAAGTCGCCAAATCAACAAACCCGGAAAAATTCAATGAACATTTTAAAAATCTAATGTTTGTATATCAACCTAATTCCTAAACGGATAAGTGGTCGCGTGGTATATTATGCAAAGGCATGAAGCAGTCAACATGGGTTCGAAACAGCCAAGAAACCATAATTGATTGTGTTTTTTACAACGTTTTACTTCTTCTTTTTAAATCAAATGTTTGTAAAAGAAAGTGCATCTGCACGATTCAACATTGATAACATGTATCTGAAAGCGGATAAACAGTAACAATAGTATTATTCAGTGACCATTGTCATGTCTTCTAATAACAGTTGAAGCGAATTTGGAGAACAACGGTACAGTATCAAGAAAACGTGATGAAACGAATGAACGACGAAGCTGTTTTATGTACAGTGCCGAGCACAAATAAGCCTGCTATTCTCTGACGTTTTGAAGTAGCAGACGAGTAATATCAAACATAAAAAGAAAAGTTCGCTCTCGCCTCGAACTCCCGACTTTAACTGCAGTGAGACTTCGCTATATGACATTCGTAGACATTTCGGTTTATGAATTCATGTTTAAATGCTATTTCGACTAGCGGAATAAAACGAGAAAATCGAAGACAATAATTATGCAAATAGAGGTGACGGTCCGTCAGGTCAATAAAATCTTACTTTCTAGTATCAATTAATTTCTTCATTTCCACAATGTTTTCCAAAGCTTTTTTCTTGTGTGGCGTAAAAAAGAGGGGTTAAATGGTAATAGGTTAAACAAAGTACTTGGCAGTCTATCTTACCTCTTTTGTAGTGGTCGGGGATGGTGCCACAGTTGTACCTGCAAAGGAAGAGATAAAGGCATATAAACATAGCTACTGATTAACTCTGATCTGTACAAACCCGGGATTTTACGCCGCTCTAATAGTGTACTTGGAAAACTATGTGGTAAAAGGATGAATTACTTGAAACTGGGAATTTATCCTTTTCTCACGATATTTTCTACCACACACAGGATGCATCATTCCAAATTACATCCAATTTTCATTATCGTCTGCAACCTCTATCAATTTTTGCCTAGTCTAAAAATTTTAAAAAACGGGAACGGGTTAAGTATAACGTGACAGTCAAAATATGGCCAGAGAAATGGAAATTTAGAACTTTTCGACAGGACCTCTTTTTTTTATATATTTATAGATGTCCCGTTTATTAAATTCGGTATTCCTAGATTACTATTTCAATATCCTTTGTTTATTTTCGAAATGTGTTGCCCTTCGTATAATATCAAAGGCGAATCGTTGGTTCGTAACCTTAACATCGAAACTTAAAGAAGCAATGGTTACTGCGTTTACCGATACATCAACAAAAGCCCTGAACATAAATATAAGAGTTCAAAGTTCATTTCAAGTATAAAAAAATAGTCAGTCTATATTTATTGACTGTCGTAAAACGCCAATTATCTTGCATTTTAGAAGGAGTGTGTAACCATATTCATTTTAAATTTTCATCAATAAATCGTGATCGACAAATCATCGGCGCAGGAGCAAAATGCCGTAACTACAGCTTTTATCAAAGCTGTAGTTACGATATTTTGCTCGCGCACCGGCGAAATATTTTCCACTGCAGGAGTCTCAAGTTAACGATAAATCACTTTATTGAACACAACAAAGTATTTAAAATCCCATAATCCCTAGGCAATTTTCGAGTGAAACAAAATCAATCAAGTTTCCCAACGAACAAGCGGTATAAATGATGCATGCAAAGTTATTAAACCAATCCAATAAAAAAGAATAATCGTTTACTTTGACAATTTACGTGTTTTCAGTCAACAAGGACACAGGAAAAATAGAAAATCTCCAACTTGATCAAAATGTTGACTAGAATCAGATTGTCCGTATACGGCACAGAGTGATTTTTGTGCGAGAGCAAATTGTCCTAACTAAAACGTTTGAACGCCCAACGACGTTATACGCGTGCACAAACCTCTCATTTAATAAAAATGGACCGATCTTACAGGCTATTTTCTCATCCGAGATTTTACCTTAATACATAAAAACAACGTGTGAACAAACTCTGAAAGCGATTTATACATAAAATGGTGTTCTTTATACCAATAGATGGACGATCTAACCTTAAACCGAAGAAATACTTTCTAAGTACTAAATACATATTCTCCTTTTCCCCAAAATGGTTTTCAAAAGTTATTTCTCTTAACTGCTA
Organism: Fragum fragum; assembly: GCA_946902895.1. Taxonomy (NCBI): domain Eukaryota; kingdom Metazoa; phylum Mollusca; class Bivalvia; order Cardiida; family Cardiidae; genus Fragum; species Fragum fragum. The sequence continues at coordinate 49,228,187 of OX336368.1, forward strand.
TCAAATGCGGAATTGTGTTTTAGTAGCAGATGGGTTATAGAAAACGTTTGGCGCTTGAATTGTTAGACATAAAGTTACTCTTGTCATCATTATTTTCAGAACTATGGAAGGCGCTAAGCCCTTTCTCCCGTTCCTCCTAGCTCAGATCTCGGATAACCTAGACTACATCTATACAAATAGACGCTCATGATATTAAATGACGAATTGGTGGTCGCCCACCAATCTTTCACCTGACGGTTCGACTGTAGTAATAAACTACATTATATTGTAAAATATGTGACTGGGGATATAGAATAGAAGGCAAGTAGTTAGTCGACAGCTTAAACGTAGTTACCACATTTAAGTAGAAAAACCAACCAAATTGCTGAACATAAAACTTTAAAGTTCACTGGCGGTTTAAATAAATGAGTTTATTCGTTAATCTATTGTTGATTGGCAGAGGCGATGCGTCAATTGTAAACACACAACCATGTTTTGATTATTATTTCGCAATTAGATATTCCATGAACCAAAATCTAAATGCCTTTTTGACATTGTTTAGTCCATCATATAATGTGGAACGCGAGGCTCGAAAGTAGTCTAGGCCTACGATGATGAGAGCATCGAAATTACGCGAGAACGACAGAACAAAAGTAAAAATCGTAGAATTTTGTGTTCTAGTTGTCGTAATGTCGCACTCTCGGCCTTTCGTTTAAGTTGTCTAGCAATCTCGTGTTCTCGTTGTCGCACTCTCGTTAGGGTAGTCTCGTAATCTCGTTGTGATAATCTTGCACTCTCGTGTTCTCGTAATCATAGCCGAGCACTCTCGTGTTCTCTTTGTCGTAGTCTCGTTGTCGTAGTCTCGTATTGTAGTGTTCTTGGTGTCGTAGTCTCGCATTCCCGCGTTCTCCTTGTCGTAGTCTCGCACTCTCGTGTTCTCGTTGTTATAGTTTTGCACTCTCGTGTTCTCAATATAGTAGTATCGCACTCTCTTTATCATAGTCTCGTACTTTCGTGTTCTCTTTCTCGTACCTAGGTGGGATAGCAGCTTGTGGCTAGGAAAGGATGTAGTGGTAGTACTGGTGTGAGAAATACCAGGAATCCATTGTTAGGTGCTCCAGCCGCCGCGGTATGACTGAAATACTATAAAAAAGGGTGTTTAACCCCGTCAAAACAATCAATTAATCTCCTTGACGTAGTTTCGTACTCACGTGTCCCAAAATGTCATAGTCTCGCACCCTAGTGCTCTCGTCATTGTCTCTCGTTGTTATTGTCTCGCACTCTCGTGTTCTCGTTGTCATAGTGTCGTACTCTAATGTTCTCATTGTCGTATTCTCAGATTCACGTGTCCCCGTTTTTATAGTCTCGTGCCCTCGTGTTCTCGTTGTCTCGCACTCTCCTATTCTCGTTGTCGTAGTCGCGTTCTTTAACGCTTTAATTGTCGCATTCTCGCTGCGGTAGTTTTGTCGATGGGCTAAAAATTTACTGCACGACGTGTCGTATTTTATCATATACCTATATAAGATATGGATTAAAAGCTGGCTATCCAATACAAATCGACAGAAACAATCCGTATTCAACCGTATTCGTTGAGTACCGGTAAACACGGACTACTTTTTTGTGTATTGACGTTCGTTTTTGTTTTGTTTTCTTTTTCGGAAAGTTGGTTATTTCTTAATCATTTAAGAGGTTTTTCTTAATGTCATGTCCCAAAAGGTATATAATAAAAAGAATATTACAACAGTATGTTTTTCTCTTTGTTGTTATTTTGTTCGAGAATAGTGTGAAGGTATTTTTTGTTGGATGAGACAACACGATTCTCGAACACGATAACAACGCATAGAAAAAGACACTGTTGTAGTATTCCCTATGTATCACGGATCAGGATAAAGTATTGGTTTCAGATTTTAATTGATTTATCGTAATTGTATACCTATAACAATATTACAACATATCCCACTCATTGAATTTAGGACAATAACAGCATGAATAAAATATCAACCCCTGGAATGATATCGAGGGCAATAAATTTCATCAATTATTGTCGATGGTCTCTGATTATTGCACCCATCTCTACGGGTATCGCTTGACAAACCAAAATAGAATACGAAAAGAAATAAATAATTAGAAAAAAAATCATAATAATAAAAAAGGAAATAACAACAACAAAACAAAGACAAAACAAAGAAAAAACAACAACAACAAAAAACAAAGCAAAAACTAACCTAAACTTGTGTTTATTACATTTTGAGATCGACTGCTCCCGATTACATAGCGGAAATGTTCGCTAATCTTAAGCATTGACTGTTATATACACTGGTGCTGATGACTAAACTTTACGGACGTTTTCGTTCATCTCCGTGACCAAGCTAGTTGTTTGAACGACTAGCGAAGGTTAAAACGTCATCACTGTTGTCATTGTTTTATGTATATAAAAGTAAAATTGTGGAAAATATCGTAGCTTCTTTCATTATTTAGATCTTACAATTTCAATCGTCATAATTATTGATTCTTTTGTCCCTCGATAATGTTTTTCTTATTAATTGTGTTGAATGTTCAGAGGGCTTTAAGATATGGCTTTTAAGCTAGGTTGTAGAATTAGCATGCTGTCCTTTTTTCAAATCAGTTTTAACCCTTTCCCGTACAATCACTGGTTTTTAGGTCTCTGTGTTTTTATACTTGGGAAAACATTGTGGAAAAAAGAAGAAATTGCTTGTAACAAGCAATTTCTTCTTTTTCCACAATATTTTCTAACCTACTGAGTGATTATTTATAAAATGAATTCAACTTTGAGTTGTCGTCTGCAAAACCTTTGAATTTGGACCAGTCTAAAATTTCAAAAAAACAGGAAAGGGTTAAGCTAAGAAATAGTTGTCTTTAAATTTCTTGAATTAAAAATTTCTTTTGCCACCCTCTTGAATTGGGGCCACCTGCGTCACCTGGATAAGGATTAAAACGACCGACTTGATGAACTGTCATTAATTCGAATGGAAACCAGCCTCAAATCGAGCCGGAAAAAAAGCGTCAAGTTATCTGTCTACTCGCCAATTATGTAATTCTATACTAAGGATTGTTTTATGGTGATCATTGTTTATTTAATACCCTGTCATGCATAGCTTATATTTCGCAGAATCACGCAGAAAACAGTCTCTGAAATTGTATCGCTTTATGGCACTATCATATTTTAGACCTGGTGTCCAACTTCAACTTTTAATGTTCCTTTTCGATCCCTTTGATCTATAACGAGTTCATATGCTATGTTAAAAAGGTGCGTTTATGGTCTGTTTCAACCGATTTAACACTTTAATCCATTCCGACACAATAAAATTTGAGACTGGTCCAAATTGAAAAAAAGCTGCAGATGACAATTTGAAGTTTATGGAATTTCTAATTCTTTCGTCTTTTTGGGTTGAGAACATTATAGATGATGAAATGGTTTGATAAAAGCAATTTATACAGTTTCTACAATGTTATCAAAAGGCTTTTTTCTCGAGGGGCGTAAAAAGGAGGGATTACATGGGAATTGGTTAAACACCGATCATTGAAATGAAAGTCGGCTTTTAACATACTGTGCACCTGGCAACCCCAGCGCATTGGCTTACAACTCTCACAGGACCTCAATTATTCACCTGAATGGAGAGAAGCACTGTGGAGTTAGTGTTTTTGCTCAGAAAAAGTCCACTGTCTGGGCGGAAGTCGATCCCAGGATCCTCCGATCCCGAGCTCGCGTCTGACCACTTTTTGCCCAATTTTTATTGAACAGTGTTTTTCAACGCCTCTGGGGATTGATGATTAGAAGCATAATGTCAAATAGATATTGCTCGTACCAAGGAAATGTAGTTACAAAAAAGAAACGATTTCTCCTTATTCCATGATGTTTTCTTCTGTCAAGTAGTTATTTTCTCTAACAATTGAATCTGGGCCCATTTGAAAAAGTATAACATTGTATTACACTGAAGTTCCTTACACTGCACTTAACCCCCCTTTTTTTAAATAAATTGTCCTCTGCAACGCATTTGAAAATTATGCTGTGTGGTAATGGGTAAAATGACATCGTCCAATACCCCGTCCTTTTCCCCTCTGTTTACGCGACTTTAATGACTATTAACATGTCCGCAGATCAATTTCGCGGACGTAATCTACTGCAGACGACATTATGTATTGTTGGTTTGGACACGGAAAATGGTCTTTTAATTATCCTATACGTAGACGACGGGAGAAATCAATAATCGATTCCGGTTTCCCGTAACCTTAGGCTACATTGATATGACTTTTTCCCTCCCTTAAGGAAAAGTTTGAAAGGAAGCCTAATTGCGGGCATGTTTCTTTCTAGTGATTGACTCTAGACAAACATGTCAAAATGAGAAACTGGTAAGGGAAAAGAGGCACTGCTTGTTTTGTAATTTATATGACAATTATCTGTGGAAAGGAGACAAGTAAAATTGTCAAAAATGTTGCAGTGTTTATCTTTGAATGATCACAATGCAGACCAAAGACGATGAATTCTTAAGAATTTGGTTTTTTCGTTTTAATTACAATTAAACTTGTATTAAGCGACCACTGAAGGGACGGCCAAAATGCGGTCGTTAAAGGGAATGGTCGCTTAATGCATATTTTTGTGACATTTTTGAGGGATTCATATATAGATAATTGCAGCATTCTCACTTAAATCTATGTTGGTGGAACTTATTAGTATCGTCTCGATGAGACGATTCTAATGAGATCCATCATCATAGGATTTAGTTTTTGATAATTTTGATAGCAAAAACGCCCTATAATGAAGATCCTTTGTTGGTCGTTTAATGAAAAGTGATCTCTGAATAGAGGTGGCCGCTTGAGCGAGATTGGCTGTTTATACTTTGTTTCTGTTTACAAAGAAGATATAAGCTGATTGCTTGTATTAATAGAACACTATTTTATTGTTCATGCCCACTCACTTCAACAGGAAGTTCTTCTTCGATTTTAATTAAACAGACTTTTTTTGCACATTTTATGGCCAGTAATATGTAAGAAAAAGTAAAATCGTTGGTTGGCGACCTAAACGTTGTAACTACAGCTTGAATACAGCTGAGGTTTCGATGTTTCTATCGCCAAAGCAACAAAAATGATTCACAAAAATGTCGTTCAAAGTTTTGTCCAAAAGATCACGTCCTGTCTAGATAATTGATTTGATTGGTTAATTGATTATTTGATGGACAGCTCTGATTGGTCAATCGCTCTACCATTTTGTAATTTGTTTTTGTTTGAATTTAGAAACATATCTCCGTACAGAAACCGGTTAATTATTGACTTTAATAACAAATATCAGTATTTGACCACAATACGTTTGTTACTATATACGATCTCATATTTGAATAGTTCTGATAATTAACTTAATTAAGACTTCAAATGATTAACCCATTACCAGTCTACAAAAATTATAGACTGGTCAAAACTGAAAGCAGTTGCAGACGATAATTTTTAGTTCGTGGAATTTAAAAAATCTTTATCTTTTTGTAGGGAAAACAGTGTGGATAATGAAGAAATTGATTGTAACAAGCAATTTCTTTATGCTCGAGAGTATTTTCTACAAGAAAAATAGTCTTCAAATAAAATTTGTCATCTGGATCTTCTGTTAAATTCGACCAGTCTAAAATTATGCTGTTTGGTATGGGTAAAATGATTTTTGTGGGAGTCTCCTTGCACGTTCACGAGTCACAAAAAATTCCCTACTTACCAGCAAATACAGTGTCCAATTTGAATATCACAAGGAAAGAGAATACCACAAATGGCATCGTTCTACCCGAGACGGGTTTACCGGACAATGTCTTAAATATATTGCAACATTGAAAAGTTAATTGATCCATTCTGTGTTCTGTGTGTGCGAAATCTCCCCCCAAAACAACGTCATCAAGTTACAAGGCCAACCTGGAAATATAACGCAGAAATTAGTTGTTTTTATGTTCCCATTATTCATGCATATATAAGTTCTCCAATCCAAAGCGATTGTACATGTACGTTTGAGCTTTTTAGTCATGTTTTCGGAGCATTTGACCAATCGCTGGCTCCGCCCACTTGCTTCGTTAGCCCCACCCATTGACTTCGACATGGAAGTCCCGCTTCGATTTTAAAGTTGGTTGGCGACTTAAAGGTCGTAACTACAGCTTGAATAATAGCAACAACAAAAGACGAAGACGATCTCTAAAGTGATACTTAGGCATATCGAGGGGTTAGAGCAAAAAAATAGTATGGGTCTATACATTGTATAGACCCACACTATGTTTTTGCTCTAACCCCTCGATATGTTAAGATATGATTTCAACGGAAGTTGTGTTTAGTTAAAAATTTAGTACAAATGAAATTTCCCTTTACAGCAATGTCATCGAATATGTTCAGAAAGAAAATGTGAAATTCAAAAAGACCACATTCTTCGCCGAATCGTGAGTCATTGAAATCTTCTCATCTATGTACAAAGCACTTCAGAATATTACAATCCCCCTTTTTTGCAATTTAGTTTCGGTAAATCTCAATGTTCCTAACAAGTTTCCTTGTAAAAGCCGAAATGAAGGAAGCTATTGTTTCACAACTCCGCTTTGGCACCCAAAAAGAAAACATTTTTTTGTAAAACGCATTGTTGTTGTAAGGAATTTGCTTGTTAAAGGATTTTCTTCGTTTCGTATAATGTTTTCTTTCCCAAAAGTCATATCTTTAGAAAGAGTTTTCGAATACAACCAACTTAAAATTGGCGTCTATATATTCTTTGTGGTAAAGGGTTAACCCATTCCTACGCAGCGACGCTTTTTGAAGTTATTCAAGATAAGCAATCGGAAAGACATGTGTATTGAAGAAATTTCCTCATTTTCCACAATGCTTTCTACATGAACAGTTGAAAAAAATCGAAAATCAAAAACGTTTAATTTGTTATCAGTTTGGATCAGTCTAAAAAAATTCTGTCTGGTAATGGGTTAAAGGAACTAATTAGACTGAAAATCCATTGATATTCTTTTGATTGTAAGAAGGTATTCTTCTAAATATTGAAATTTGAATAATTAATTTAAGGTTCGGTCAGAATTCAGAACTTTTCTTACGGTGTGTGAAAATGTTCCATGTATACGGACCGCAGAGATAATAAGAGCTGGTTGTATATCATTTCGTAATCAACATGGGACTATATTGCCGGCAGAGCTGACATTAACATGGATTTGAAACAAAAGATTCTGTCTCTCAAAAAGAGAGAAAAAAAACCCAGCAATAAATTTACATTTCACAGAGAGAATAAATGAAAAAAATATCGTCTGATTGGATAAAGATAGAAAACAAGACGATTTGTCTAGTGTTTTAGTTGAATGATTGATTGAATGGGGTTTAACGCCGCTTTTAAAAGTATGTCAGTCATATCGCGACGGCTGGAGCACCTAACAATGGATTCCTGGTATTTCTCACACCAGTACTACAACAACATCCTTTCCTAGCCTCCAGCTGCTATCCCACTTAGGTTTACGATTATCCAACCATTGGTGAGAGACAAATATCGGAAAAAATAAGTGCCGTCGCCGGGGATCGAACCCATGACATCCTATGATTGAAGATTACGAGTCTGACGCGCTACTGACTGCGCTATCTAGTGTTTTAGTATAATGCAACGCCTAACATAGAACTTTCGTTTCTACAAAAATGTTAGTACTGTTGGACTTTTATGGAAACCCTGGATTTATTATACGTGTAATCGTTTGGAACACAGGCTATAAAATGTTACCAAGAAACCACTGCTAAAACACCACCATTACAGCAAAATATGCCACGACCTTTTTTTGTGTTCTCACTTGGATTGAATATATTTTTTTCTATATATATATAATTGAAATTAATGCTTTGTTTGTTAGTTTAAATAATGCTTAATGTTATTTTTAACAGTATTGTAGTCGAATCACGGCGGCAGGAGTCCTAATCGTGGTTTCTGATATTTTTCATACTAGTACCACTACTACATCATTTCTGAGCCTCAAGCTGCTCATCCCACAAAGGTTTACGATTATCCAGCCATTGTTTGGAGACTTATGTCGGAAAGGATATTCGCCGTGGCTAAGGGATCGAACATGGGACCCCTTGACTATGATTCCTACGCGATACCGATATGGCCGCGGTCAATATGAAATTAAATAAGACAAGCAACATTGAAACTACGCAGAAAAGAAGATCTTATCTCTTTATTCGATAGACCGATGTTTCTAAAGGTCTCCAATTTAAAGTCGCCATACGTCTTACTACGAAATACCTTGATATTATATGAGTGCACAGCAGTAAAATCGCGAGAACTTAGAATAACGAGAACACGAGATGCATGGTTTTACCATCGACTATTCGCGTTCCCCGCGATATCATCATATTATCGCTATACAGCATTGCTACTAACGAAAAACCGCCATTGTAAATTGACTATATCGTTATTGTTTTATTATTATCGCTATATCACAATAACACTAACGAGACACCATCATTTTACAATAGCGATATCATTATTGTGCTCTCGCAATATCACCATTGTATTACTGCGATACCGTGTAGCGAGAAACCGTCCTTGCACAATGGCGACATCGCTATTGTTCTAGCATGACTATCATCGTATAACTATCGCTATCCCGCAATTATACTAACGAGGAACCATAATTGTACAATAGCGATATCGTTATTTTGCTCTCGTAATATCATCATCGTATTATCGCTCTACCACAATGATACTAAAGAAAATCGTCATTGTACAATAGCGATATCGTAATTGTGCTTTCGCTATATCATCATCGCGTAATCGCTAAACCACAATGATACTATAGAGCAAGTGTAATTGTAGGATAGAGATATCGTTATTGTTCTAGCAAGATCAACATCGTATTATCACTATTCCGCAATGATATTAACGAGAAACCGCCATGATAAAATAACGATATCGTTATTGTGCTCTCGCTATATCATCATCGTATTATCGCTATACTGCAATGATACTAACGAGAAACTGTCATTCTACAATAGCGATATCGTTATTGTGATCTCGCGATATATCCATCGTTTTTTTCACGAAATCGCAATGGTACTGTCGTATCCTTGCTTTCAAACGTTCATACTGTAAATGTTTTTATCTCGTCGCACAATATACTTCAGTTTAGTATGATTACGTCGTAGATGCTTCCAACAGATAGCGATATCGTTTTTGTTCTAGCACTTTAAGAGAAATTCGGAATATTTTAATCGACGTAAGATGTCTTTTTAACAAAATTTAGTGCATTTTTGAACTGAATAAATGAGATGATAAACGTACGATGTGGAAAGAATTTGAGTAGAATGAGCATGTATTTCGTGACATTGTTTTATTTTCCTCTCTTCCTTTCGATACTTGAAAATAGCAACCAATTCATAAACAGTCCTTTTTACGACCACAAGGAAATGAATTGGGGAAATATTGTGGAAATGAATAAAATGCTTGTTACAAGCACTTTTTTTTTCATTTTCCACACTGTTTTCTATCTATAAAACGAAGATAAATATAATTCTATCAACTTGAAATTGTCGTCTGGTAATTGGTTACACAATAAATGATTTCAGAATCTCCTGGTATTATCAGTGATTGAATTTACTTATATAGATGTAGATGTTTGCTTTTTTACATCAGTAAAAAATCATTCAGTGCTGTCATTTGATGCATAGCTCACCACACCTACAGAACTCCGGTAAACCATTACCAGATAGAAAAAATAAACTTGTAACAAGTAATTTCTTCTCTTTTATTTCACGAGTTTCCCTACCTTATATGGAGCTTTTTTTTTCATTTTAATACTTGCAATACTGTATTACGAATAATCCTACTTTTAGAGGAGGTATAGACTAAGATTAGCTTGCACATATGTGCAGTATGGTTTTAGTCTACTTTACCTGTTTGGCCAATTAGAATTATATACAAATCTAATTTCAAACGGAAACCAGCCTGTCGAAATTAAATTGAATTTGGTTTTTAACGCCACCTTCAACAGCATTTAGAGGTGGCTTTTGTCGATATTCGCATCATTAGATTCGAGCCATCGGCTAGTCATCCCACTTACATTCGTCCATCGGCGAGAAGAGTATCCTGCTTATCGCAATTATTTTTTGTCAATTGTCGGGAAGACTACAGGCCGAGCCATGGTTCGAACTGACAACCCCAGGATTGCACGGACAGCGCGTTACTGACTGAGGTACAATATAATTGGGTTTGAAATTTTCGATCACAGACCAACGTATTGCTTTATTTTTATGTCCCTGACCATATATCATTTTAGGAAAGAAGAGAATATTTTTGTTTTCATGGAGGTATGAACGAAAAAACAAAACAAAACAAAACAAAAAAAACTAATCACACTGTATGAATACGCGAAGCGGATTCATACATAAGTGTGATTAGTTTTTTCGTTTAATACCTCCAAGAAAACAAAAAATATAGCATCGAGCGAAAAAAAAAAAAAAAAAAGCAAAAATTTGTCAATTTTTTATACCTTTTTAAATTGGACTATTTTGGACGGAAGCATAAAAATAGCTGCGTTCGCAAAATTTTGTTCATGGAGTTATGAATAGATTTTTTTTTTCAATCAGAACGCCCGATTACGATACGCGACGTTTTCAGGCGCCCCCCCCCCCTTGAAATTACAAACAATTTCTTCATTATTCGCAATGTTTCCATCCAAAGATAAAAGACCACAAACAAAACAACAATAAATCAACAACAACAAGAGGAAAGAAATAATCCATTTAAATTTGTGGTCTTAACGTCTTAGAATTTGGTACCAATCTACAATTTTATCGTCTGGTAAAAGGTAAACCCATTAACGGCAAAATTTTAGACTGGCCAAAATTGAGAGAAGTTGCACACGACAATTTAAAGTGAAGGGAATTTTGGATTTTTTCCACTTTCTGGGTTGAAAACATTGTGGAAAATGAAGAAATTGCTTGTGACAAGCAATTTATTCATTTTTCACAATGTTTTCTTAACCTTTTTTTCTTCTTAAAGCGTCACTGAGTGGGAATTGGTTAATACTTCAGTCGAAGTGTCATTTCGGAGGTTAGTGGGCGTGGCCAGCGATCTATCCATTAGATACGTTCCATAGGTCAAGCGACGGTTCCTTGTCTTGTTGCGAGTAACGCGTGTGATTAGCCAGGCGAAAAGAAACCTTCTGAGACGTTCGAATAGTGTCAACCCTGGTCACACTGCGCGGATTGTGCAGGGTTACAAGAGTCAAAGCTTTTCACTTTTGGACAATTTTCTGAATCTCGAAACGTGTGTACTGTTCCTTGTATATCCGGGTTCGATCCCCGACGGCGGCACTCATCCTTTCCGACTAATTGTCTCTCACCAATGGGTCGATAATCGTAGACCTATGTGGGATAGCAGCTGGAGGCTAGGAAGGGATGTAATGGTAGTACTGGTGTGAGAAATACCAGGATTCTATTGATAGGTGCTCCAGCCGCCGCGATATAGCTGAAAAATTGTTGAAAGCGGCGTAAAACTCCATTCAAATCAAATCCTTGTATATTTAATTTTGGAATTCGTCTCCTGGATGACCTCTGCTGTATATACCATCCCCTTTTCAAATATCTCTCATAGAACACCATGGATATCCCTTATAAGGTAAAGGGTGAGATATTTCCCTTCGTCTAGTCCAGGATTCCAGGATTCCTCGGATATTTGAGTCATCGATCCGCCAGAATGGTTTTTGTGCTTGGTTTTTAAATTGTTTTGTTGTCAACCAAGACCGGCTTTGAACTTTTATCGATCCCTTAACTATTACTGTAATATGGGCAGTCAGTTATTAGATAAACGGGTATTTAGATCCTCCGTGGTTTAATACTCATTAATGGAGGTTACTATCATTTGTTGTTGCTTGGACCTTTTTGGCTGTGGATTTAGCCACCAGAAAGGTCAAATTTAGGAGCTATTCGAAGAAGACGTTATGTGACCCTTTACAACACGACCCTGCATATTCATGCACTGAAGAAAATAGCTTAGGATACCAGCACTTTCTTCTTTTCTGTCTTAAAGTCACAAAGAGTTACAAAAATCAAAAATTGTCCACGACGAAGAGCAATATACACCTCCTTTCAATTTAGATTAGTCTCATAATATTGTCGTTTAGTTATGGGTTAAACTGAAAATCCGCGTGTAAGTGATCTTCCAAGAACTTAGCAGAGCTATACCAGATCCCTTAGGAATTAACCCTTGTCACGTTGAACCCAGAATGTTCCTGTTTTAGCAGGAGGTATATACAAAAACCAGACTGCACATAAGATCTTTGTATACATCACCGGCTTGTCCAATTTATGTCAGAACTGTTTATAATTCATTTGTCAAAAGAAATACTGACCCACAATTAATTGTTACAAGCAATTTCTTTAATTTCCACAATGTTATTTCAAACCTGTTTTCTTGTGGGGCGTAAAAAGCGGGTTGTGTGGGAATTGGTTAAAGGGTTAAAATAAACTAGCAATAAATTGGGTGTTGTGAAAACAAGTTGCAGAATCAATATGCCACGTTTTTCTATAAATATTCAGGAAAACTCTGTCACTTCTGACGTGTCGATAATTAGGGTTTATTCCTTGTTTCTTTAATGAGATTTAAGCTAGTGATTTCTCCATTGTTTTCTACCCGGACAAGACAACTTTACCCATTCCCTCAAAACCCCGCTCTTTTACTTTCCTCAAGAAAAATGCTTTGAGAAACATTGTCCCAAAAAAAAAAAAAAAAAAGACATTGCTTGTTTGAAGCACTTTCCTTAATATCCGCATTTTTTGTGTGTTTTATATTTTTTACAACATTCCATCACCTGTAAACTGCAATATGCAACTTCTTGGATTTTTGAAGAGTCTATTTGCCTGGTAATAGCTTAAACAGATAGAAGTTCAAAGTTTTTGACCGAGTACAAAACACGCACACGCACACTGACCAGTCTAAAAATTTCAGCGCTGACAGGTGTTCAGTATCTAGTTTGATTTTTCTTCCTTACTTAATATTTTCATGTATTTTAGAATTACTTTCTCTGGTTGACCTCCGCTACAGTCGATCTCTTTTACAAGTTTGTTTTACGGACCACTCGAGAGGTCCCTTTTCACTGGACGGTTCTCTCAAATGCAAAACTCTATTACTTGATTTTAACCCTTTACTGATCAATCCCTTGTTTTACGTGCCTGGGTTATCATAAGAAGCAATTTCCTCTTTTTCCACCATATTTCAACCCGACTGAATGATTTTTTTTTTCAAATAAATTCGACTTCCTATTGTCGTCTTCAAAACTTTTGAATGTGGACAGGTCTATAAATTTGCAATACAATAAAGGAAAAAAGCTTTCATTTTTTAAAGACTTGGACCTGTCCAAATTCAAAGATGATGCAGACAACAATTTAGGGTTGATTTCATATGAAAAATAATCATTTAGTATGGTAGAAAATATTGTGGAAAAAGAAGATATTGCTTGTTACAAGCAATTTCTTCTTTTTCCACAATGTTTTTTCAGGTGTAAAAACACAGACAAATAAAACCAGGGATTAAACAGGAAAGGATTAAATGTTCTAAAACTTGTGAATGGTCCCTTTCAGTTTGACGGATTTCAAAAAATATTTTTTATGATAGGTACATGATTTGATTATGAATAACACAACTTGTTTTATTGTACTGTACACGTTTGTTAAAACGAGCGTATTGTTACCCCCAAATGAATCATTGTTACGTTATTTATTTGCAATATTGTTTTGAAATAATGTTTTTATAAACATGTTCTATTGTCAACGCTAGCTTCAGAGTTGTTCAGATTTTTTTTTAAAACATGATTATAAATCGTCGCCGATTTTAAACATACATCGTCGTTTGGAGGGCAAAATTTCGTAGCAAATTGTTTGATAAAGTTGTAGTAACGATATTTTGCCAGCCCGACGACGACATGCACATGTATTGACCATAAATGATACCTGAAAAATATTTAAGAAATGAAGAGAATATTTATTGTTTTCATGGAGCTATGAACCGAAAAAAATAAACTAGGTTTTTCGGCATATATTCCCATGAAAACAAAAAAATGTTCTCTCCATTTCTTATATTTCAATAGCATCGAGCGAAAAAAGCAAATAATTTACAAATTTTTATACCTTTTTGTAAGAGACTATATAGTGCGGAAGCATAAAAAATCGCTGCGTGCTCAAAATTTTGTTCATCGAGTAATGATAATTTTTCCTACCAATCAGAACGCCTGTTTTTATGACGTAACTGAAAATGAATTATTTACATTTGTACAAATTCGAGAGAGTCTTTATATAGAAAGCAACTGATGTGTATACTCATTTAGAAACGTTCGATAGAAGGCAAATAATTTTGCAAAAGAGTGGATTCTATGTTTTGATTTAGATGGGACATCGGTTTCTTTTGGGCCATTAGACTGATTTATAATAAAGGGGGTTTCCATCCAAAGTCAACAAAGTTTGTTGGTTATCAACGTTCAACAACAAAAAAACTATTTGCACGGGACGAAATCTTTTGGTTGATATATTGTCGATTGGAGAGCAAAATATCGTAAATACAGTTTTATTGAAGCTGAATTTACGACATTTTGCTCGCTGAACGACGATATTTATTACAAATATATAGATTTATATATGTTATACACGTGACTAGCGGTGCGTCAGTGATTTGTATACTATGCTCTCGAGTTTCCCAGACATAAAAATCGCAATCGCCGCCTTAACCCTTTCCCTGGGTTTAACGTCCCTTTCTTTTTATACCCGAGAAAACATCGTTGCGGAAAGAAATTTCTTGTAACAATATTTTCTACCCTACTGAAAGATCATTTTACAAATAAATTCTACTTTAATTTGTTTTCTGCAAAACCCCTTTAATTTGGAGTAGTCTAAATATTGCAATACGGAAAAGAGTTAATCACCTAGCCACACTGGTAAAGTGCACCAAATGGGCCACAAAAGGTTATTTCAAGTCGAGCACGTTCAATGATCGTTTGCATGCGATTCACAATAGCCAAACAGAGTTGTCGTTAGTTACTCTCACCAAACACCTCTGCAATGGGCTAAATGACAAGATTCCTGTCAAACCAAGTAATGCAAGATATATCATTTTTCTTTTGATTCACGAGAAATAAAACGAATTGGACGTAACAAATATGACCCAGGATAAATAATATGTGCATTTGATAAAATTTGATAATCTACCTTTAAACCTATTTTAAATAGCTTACGGAAACACCCGTCATATTCATGCTTCAGTTTTTAAATTGGAATCAGTTTAGATGTACGAAGTCAAGTGATAAAATGATGACGTATTGGCAGACTATTTACTGAGCCCATTACAGAGGTGAATGGGAATGAACCGAGTGCAAGAAAGTGACGGATACATCCACGAAATTCTTGTTTTGCGATCAAATACCTAACGTAACACTAGCATAAAATATGGGTTAACCCATAAAATTCGAAATTTTACGCATATGCTTATTCCTTTATGCTTACGCGACTCAAAAATCCATTTCGTAATTGCCCGGTTTATTGGTGTTTTTCTTTTGGTCTGTGCTTGTTTGTGATGATATTTGCGTACAAATGAATGTATAATGCTTATGTAGCTTGAACACGTAAAAAATAGAATTCCGTTCAGTTCTTTTCTCAAAGTTGACTTCTGACCCAAACGCTACACCATGAACAGGGCCCACTTCTGATAATTGATCTAAGACATTAATATATCTTTAATCGTTAAATCTTATTTGCATTAATTCATGAGAAAAAAAACCCAACAAGCTATAAAACTAACGCACGATAACTTCACAGTTCATTTTCTTGTAATATCGATGCAAATCGATCGCAAATTACCTTTGAACACGCTTGGCTGAAAATCCATCTTTGTATTCCGTCGCGGTCTATTTTACTGTTGAATTTATTGACCAATATGGGGATCTAATACCCATTCATAATTCCGCTCAATTAGCGCTTAACCTCTTACCACACTTCACCATTTAAGGCTTTATCTAATTCGAATTTATGGTGAAATCGGGGAGTCCTTTCAATTTGACGGATAGCTGATGTAAATAAAGAAATCGATCAACCAATCAATTCATTTATTTAGATCGGAAATGAACTCTGACATATTTGTAAAGCATTTTCGTTAGTTCGGCAACATAGCCATTTACAAGATGGAAATGAAAAAAAAATGTTTGTTTAATTTTTATTGAATGGGATTTAACGCCACTTTTAACAGTAATTTATTCATATCGAGGCATCTAGAGCATCTAACCATGGATTTCTGGTATTTCTCACACAAGTACTACCACTACATCCTTTTCGACCCTCAATCTCCTTATCCAACTTAGGTTCACGATTATCCACCCATTGGTGTAAGACAAATGTTTGAAAGGATATTTGTCGCTACCGGAGATCGAACCCTGGACCTCCTGATTGAGAATCCGACACGTCAACAACTGCGCTTTGGCCACAGACAGGTCCAAATTGAAAGAAGTTGCAGATGAAAACTTATGGTTAATGAAATATCCAAACGCTTTATTTTCATTTTATTTTGGGGGGAGGGTAGTGTACATTGTGAGACTTAATAAAAGCAAATTCTTTAATATTCTCAACGTTTTTGAAAGCTTTTTCTAAAAGGGAATAAAAGAAAGGGATTGCTTCGGAATGGGTTAAACGTTGTAACTTCAGCTAAAAGGAGTGAAATAATGATGAGATTAAGGTGCATTCAAGAAATCGCGAAAAGTTTAAAACATTGCCACATTGCAATTGCAGGAAGATTTTCTGATCCAAGAGTGACCAATTTCGTTAACCTATTGTTTATTTTCAAAAATCTATTACTAGATTACTAGATGATATCTGCAGGATTGGACCTCTTTTTCATTTACTTTGTTATTTATTCATTTTTTATGGTAAAGGAGTCAAAAACATTGTGCTAGCATTTTCTTCTTTTTCACAATGTGTTCCTATTTATTTTATAAACCGCGTAAAAAGGAAGGATCGTATGGTAATGGCTTAAGCAATCTTTAAAATTTGTTTTAAAATTTAGTATAAAACACACATATCTGATTGGTCAAGAAGAATGGACGAATCGCTTACCAAGCACACTGACTCCGACAAGAACTTCAACTCAGTTATATAACGGTGTTATTTTGCAAAATCGGCAAGTAAGATGAAATGAAAAATAGAATAGTTGGTTTGCGACTTAAACGTCGTAACTACAGCTTTAATAAAACTAAATATCGTATCTTAAATGACATCATAACCTTATATTTTAACTTCTATATCCGTTTAATATTATATTGACTACTGAACAATAAAGTTTTACGGGTGTTTCAATATTTTTTTCATGTAGAATTTATTTTTGACGAAAGTCGACAACATATGGTAGTCACGACGATTTGTAACGACTAAAACGTTGTAACCACAATATCGTCATGAACAGTAGATATAATCAGTATTTTTGCGGTTGGAAAAGGAGACTTCGTAACTACAGCTTGAACGAGCTGGAGTTACTAGGTTTGGGTCGACCTCTAACGAATTAAGAATTGGCGTATCGCTGACTCCACCCACTTACTTCGTTAGCCCCGCCCAATGACTCCGAAAGGATGTCCCCCTTCGATTTATACACGTCGACATTTTGAAAGGTTTACGGCCAGTAGCATGTAACAAAAAAGTAAAATGGTTGGTTGGTGACTTAAACGTCGTAACTACAGATTGAATAAGCTGTAGTTACGACGTTTACGTCGCCAAACCAACAAAAAAGGTTAACAAAAATGGCGACAAATGTTGGAGTTGAAAAGCTCAGGTCCGGGCTGAATAAACGATTTGATTGGTCGGTTTATTCCTTAATCGACAGCTTGGACAGGTTAGTTTTACCGATGGGTAGAAAATATCCTATTTTGGCAGACTTTTACAGAGTACGTGTAGATTGTACAATTTTCAACAATTGTACATTGAATATAAAGTACATGTAGAACCAAAATATTTAGCATTATGCATTGAATATAGACATCAAGGTAAACAAATGATCATTTACATTCAATAAGTATCAATGTATATATGTAGTTCAACCCATTCCCACACAACAAAATTTTAGACTGGTCCAATTTGAAAGAAGCTGCAGACGACAATAATAAGACGATGAAATTTTGAATTTTTGTATAATCTTGGGTAGAAACATTGTCGATAATGAAGAAATTGATACAAGAAATTTCTTCTGTCCCAACAATGTTGTCCAAAATTTTTCTCCTTGAGGGGCGTAAAAGGAGGAACTGTGTTGGAACAGCTTAAATAAACACGTGTTGAAGTTCAGATCGAATAATGTTTTTGGTAGAGAAACTGTCTAATTTACAACTTATTGATTTTGTATTTAAACCTCGACTGAGATATCAATCATCATCAATTTTCGAATCATATAGCCAGATACATAAAACAACCCGTTAGTCTAAACCTAAATGTAGTAATTAAAGCTTGATAAGCTGTAGTTACAATGTTTAAGTGATTAACAGATGAACATGCTTGGAAAAAGGAAGGAAAACATTTCACTAAACGGTCAGTTTCTTTTTCATTTTACAGCAGCTATCTACCAATCAACCAATCAAATCCTTCATTGAGTCCTGGATTGATCATTGACCCCCGACACCAATAAGAAGTATTTTTAGCAAGCAAAGCGTCGGCTTTTATAGCTTAACCCATTCCAACACAGTGGAATTTTAGACCGATCCAAATTGAAAGGAGCTGAAGACGACAATTTCAAGTTGATGGAATTTTAATTTTTTGGATAGAAAACATTGATCCAAGCAATTTCTTCATTTTCCACAATGTTTTCCGAAGCCTTTCGTTGAGGGGCGTTAAAAGGAGGGATTGAGTGCGAATGGGTTAAGTTAACAGACACAATTTTTCGGTCGTTTCAAAGTTCAACGAGTATAAACTGCCACTGCAGCCTTAACTACTAAATCCATTGAATGCCTACGCCATAAAAACAGTTCTTTTGTATTTCAGGAATATTGCCAACTGTATTCAAATTGTAGAGAACTTTTTCAAAAGCATGCTATTTAACCCATTCCCAGTCAATTCCGGTTTTGAAGCATTTCAAGAAAAAAGCTTTGGAAAAAAATGTGGACAATGAAGAAATTGCTAGTAACAAGCAATTTCTATAATGTCCGAAATGTTTTTCTACCCAACAAGGGGAAGATTTTCTAAATTCAACCATGATTTGCTAACTTACAGTACTTTCAGTAATTTGATTTTTAGTTTTAACCTCGTAACTTAACCTATTCGCCGCGAATAAACCATTCTACCTTAATGTTACACTTACTGACCATGAATTTTGAAAAATAAAGCGGTTCAATTTGTAAATCAAATTTCGTCGTTGTCGTTCTAAGACGTCGTAACTACAGCTTGATACAAGCCGTAGTTACGACGTTTTAGAACGACTACGACGATTTTCTGTCTGAGGTCAGTGGGCGGAGCTAGTGATCCGTCAGCTGAGCAGCTTCAATCCCTGTGAGTCCTGTACCAGGGGTCGGCAATAACAGTGTCCCGGGATCCCGAGGATCCCTGAAAATTGGAAGGGACCCCAGCTGTCTCAGGCTAGGGATTCCGTCAGGACCCTTCAATATTTCCCCAGTTCAACAGATCTTAATGTATCAATTAATGCTCCTGATTTTTTGAGTTGCTTGTTTTTGTAGAAAACATTGTGGATAATGAAGAAATTGCTTGCAACAAGCATTTTCTTCATTTTCCACAATGTTTTCCAAGATTTTTTTTCGAGTTGGGTTTAGAAGGACAGGATTGTGTGTGAATGAGTTAATGTATATAAAGGAGCCGGGATCCCTGATTATCTTGAAGGAACCCTGAAGTAATAACTAGGGATTCCCGTGGAATCCCATCGAAGCAAAGTTAGTGTCAATCCCTGGTGACTACTATCGACATAGGGTTTAGAAAATATAAAATACTCATTGAAAGCCATTATAGTCATTTAGTTCGGCATTTTGACTGCTTATAAAATTGACATTTAATTCTATTTGTATATTCAAAATAGTAATTTAACATAGGTGGTCGTTTTAGTTGAGTTTGACAGTGTTAAACTTTAATAGGGAATGTTAGTCGACATACAGATAGGAATTCTTTGCTGGGGACGGGGGGTCTTTCTGAGGAATCAAGTTTTCCGAGAAAAATAATTGATATTTATAGAAGAAAGTTCCGCGTGATGAATGGAGAATAGGCATGAAATCTTTAGACATTTCTACAAAAGTTATTGAATAATTCGAAATCCATACCTTCTTAAATTGGTACAGTACATTTTGTTTGTAAATGTCCGAAAATTCCAGAATCGCTCCGATATTTAAAATCTACACGTCACCAGGTGAAATCGACTACATTCTGGTCACAGTTCCGCTGCAAAATGAAACTGTATGATTATATTGAGAAATACCCGACTAGACGCCGGCTATTACCGGTAATTATCGATCACTACCGATTCTATTCGGTAACATCTAATAATAGCCGCGTTATCTTAGTCGTGTCGATAGGTAGTTTGTTTGTTTGAATGGGGTTTAACGCCGCTTTTAACAATCTTTCAGTTATATCGCGGCGGCTGGAGCACCTTACAATGGATTCCTGGTATTTCTCGCACCAGTACTACCACTACACCCTTTCCTAGCCTCCAGCTGCTATCCTACATAGGCTTACGATTATCTGCCCATTGGTGGTAGACGAATGTCGGAAAGAGTATTGCCGCCGTCGGGGATCGAACCCGGGACCCTTTGAATGATAGTCCGACGCGCTACCAACTGCGCTATGACGGCGGCTGTCGATAGGTAGTATCAGACATTTCAAAATAATTTAATTTCAGTAGCGTCTATCCAGATTCAAGCATTTTGATAAGCTGATTATATTTTCATACATGTACTTCCATTATCAAAAATTTGAGCGGGCAACTATTTTGTATGCTTGCGTGCAAGGTTTTAATAAAATTTGCAAAATACATTCAAGGATTTTTTCATTGTTGTATACACCTAAAGCTGAATAATAATAAAAAAATGTGATTCACTTTAAAGGTTCATACCTAAATGGGAAAAAATATTTTCGTTCAAAAGTGATCTATAATTAAAGTGGAAAATGTATGAAAACTGATCCGAAGGATGTAGGCAATTTTTGAAGACGAAGAAAGACTTATGCTGAACATTACCTGCTTTGCAAGGAGTACAGATGATTTAGGATTTATAAACAATTTGGATAAAAAGTCATTTATATAATTTGAAGTATTTAACAGACATGACCACAGACTCATTTAGACGCAGATCAATGGAATGAAATTTAGAACGGAAATTAGAATGAAATTTAGAATAAGAATTAGGACTTTACCCCCCCCCCCCTCTAGTAAAATTAATCATTCTTAGTAATAGAATAGGAATCAAACTTTCATCATTGCAAGTGGAATAGACCTTTGTGATATAGCCGAAAAGTGTTGAAAAGCGCCTTAAGACCCAGTCAGTAAACCAGCTGGCTTAGAGTTTGTCTACCTGATGTATATTTTGTGTGACCAAAAACAGCTCAATGAAACATCCAACATTCTCTCTGTAAAATAACGTCTGATATCTACTATGAAGGAAGGTTTTGTTTTAAATGTTAGATGGAGAGAGTTTGTTACAGGGGTTAGCGCGAACGCAGACCCACACACGAAAAAATAACGTACCCGAGTAACCCACATTTGGGGCTATCGCAGACGTCAACCCAACCGAAGTGCAATGGAAGGGCCTCTTTCTGGGAGAACCGCCTTGCTGATCACGGTATCTCCTGTACCAGGTAAGTATGATTTGTTGGAGCTGAAATCGGCTTAAGTATGGTCCCAATTTACCTCTAGTGTTGGCTTTCAAATAATCGCGTTTTAGAGACCAATCGCTTGCTTTCCTGGTGAATCAAGTACGAATAACAATGAATTAATATACAACATTATGGAATATTTAATAGGTCCTAGCATTTCTTCTTTCTCAAATTTACGATTGGTAAATTTAAGAACAGAATTCAGTCTTTAGCCTCTGAAATGGCTAAAAATAGATTATCGTCGTGCATACGTTTTTTGTCCTTCATAAAAACCGACGAGATCAAATCAATTTAATTAAAACTCACTAGAAATAATACTTAAATTTAGAATAGAGTTCTTTGCCTCTTTTACGGAAACACCCTATATCTTCTGAAGTATTAAACAAACATGACCACAGACTCATTTAGACGCAAATAAATAGAATGAAATTTAGAATTGAAATTAGAATGGAAATTAGAATGAAATTTAGAACGGAAATTAGAATGAAATTTTGAATAAGAATTAGAACTTTACCCCCCCCCCCTCTACTAAAATTAATCATTCTTAGTAATAGAATAGGAATCAAACTTTCATCATTGCAAGTGGAATAGACCTTTGTGATATAGCCGAAAAGTGTTGAAAAGCGCCTTAAGACCCAGTCAGTAAACCAGCTGGCTTAGAGTTTGTCTACCTGATGTATATTTTGTGTGACCAAAAACAGCTCAATGAAACATCCAACATTCTCTCTGTAAAATAACGTCTGATATCTACTATGAAGGAAGGTTTTGTTTTAAATGTTAGATGGAGAGAGTTTGTTACAGGGGTTAGCGCGAACGCAGACCCCCACACGAAAAAATAACGTACCCGAGTAACCCACATTTGGGGCTATCGCAGACGTCAACCCAACCGAAGTGCAATGGAAGGGCCTCTTTCTGGGAGAACCGCCTTGCTGATCACGGTATCTCCTGTACCAGGTAAGTATGATTTGTTGGAGCTGAAATCGGCTTAAGTATGGTCCCAATTTACCTCTAGTGTTGGCTTTCAAATAATCGCGTTTTAGAGACCAATCGCTTGCTTTCCTGGTGAATCAAGTACGAATAACAATGAATTAATATACAACATTATGGAATATTTAATAGGTCCTAGCATTTCTTCTTTCTCAAATTTACGATTGGTAAATTTAAGAACAGAATTCAGTCTTTAGCCTCTGAAATGGCTAAAAATAGATTATCGTCGTGCATACGTTTTTTGTCCTTCATAAAAACCGACGAGATCAAATCAATTTAATTAAAACTCACTAGAAATAATACTTAAATTTAGAATAGAGTTCTTTGCCTCTTTTACGGAAACACCCTATATCTTCTGAAGTATTAAACAAACATGACCACAGACTCATTTAGACGCAAATAAATAGAATGAAATTTAGAATTGAAATTAGAATGGAAATTAGAATGAAATTTAGAACGGAAATTAGAATGAAATTTAGAATAAGAATTAGAACTTTAACCCCCCCCCCCCCCTCTAGTAAAATTAATCATTCTTAGTAATAGAATAGGAATCAAACTTTCATCATTGCAAGTGGAATAGACCTTTGTGATATAGCCGAAAAGTGTTGAAAAGCGCGTTAAGACCCAGTCAGTAAACCAGCTGGCTTAGAGTTTGTCTACCTGATGTATATTTTGTGTGACCAAAAACAGCTCAATGAAACATCCAACATTCTCTCTGTAAAATAACGTCTGATATCTACTATGAGGGAAGGTTTTGTTTTAAATGTTAGATGGAGAGAGTTTGTTACAGGGGTTAGCGCGAACGCAGACCCCCACACGAAAAAATAACGTACCCGAGTAACCCACATTTGGGGCTATCGCAGACGTCAACCCAACCGAAGTGCAATGGAAGGGCCTCTTTCTGGGAGAACCGCCTTGCTGATCACGGTATCTCCTGTACCAGGTAAGTATGATTTGTTGGAGCTGAAATCGGCTTAACCCATTCCAACACAGCAAAATTTTAGACTGGTCCAAATTGAAAAAAGCTGCAGACGACAATTTCAAGTTGATGGAATTTTGAATTTTTTCTTCTTTATGGATAGAAAACATTGTGGGTAATGAAGAAATTGCTTGATACAAGCAATTTCTTCATTTTCCACAATGTTTTCCAAAGTTTTTTTCTTGAGGGGCGTAAAAAGGAGGGATTGAGTTGGAATGGGTTAAGTATGGTCCCAATTTACCTCTAGTGTTGGCTTTCAAATAATCGCGTTTTAGAGACCAATCGCTTGCTTTCCTGGCGAATCAAGTACGAATAACAATGAATTAATATACAACATTATGGAATATTTAATAGGTCCTAGCATTTCTTCTTTCTCAAATTTACGATTGGTAAATTTAAGAACAGAATTCAGTCTTTAGCCTCTGAAATGGCTAAAAATAGATTATCGTCGTGCATACGTTTTTTGTCCTTCATAAAAACCGACGAGATCAAATCAATTTAATTAAAACTCACTAGAAATAATACTTAAATTTAGAATAGAGTTCTTTGCCTCTTTTACGGAAACACCCTATATCTTCTGAAGTATTAAACAAACATGACCACAGACTCATTTAGACGCAAATAAATAGAATGAAATTTAGAATTGAAATTAGAATGGAAATTAGAATGAAATTTAGAACGGAAATTAGAATGAAATTTAGAATAAGAATTAGAACTTTAACCCCCCCCCCCTCTAGTAAAATTAATCATTCTTAGTAATAGAATAGGAATCAAACTTTCATCATTGCAAGTGGAATAGACCTTTGTGATATAGCCGAAAAGTGTTGAAAAGCGCGTTAAGACCCAGTCAGTAAACCAGCTGGCTTAGAGTTTGTCTACCTGATGTATATTTTGTGTGACCAAAAAACAGCTCAATGAAACATCCAACATTCTCTCTGTAAAATAACGTCTGATATCTACTATGAAGGAAGGTTTTGTTTTAAATGTTAGATGGAGAGAGTTTGTTACAGGGGTTAGCGCGAACGCAGACCCCCACACGAAAAAATAACGTACCCGAGTAACCCACATTTGGGGCTATCGCAGACGTCAACCCAACCGAAGTGCAATGGAAGGGCCTCTTTCTGGGAGAACCGCCTTGCTGATCACGGTATCTCCTGTACCAGGTAAGTATGATTTGTTGGAGCTGAAATCGGCTTAAGTATGGTCCCAATTTACCTCTAGTGTTGGCTTTCAAATAATCGCGTTTTAGAGACCAATCGCTTGCTTTCCTGGTGAATCAAGTACGAATAACAATGAATTAATATACAACATTATGGAATATTTAATAGGTCCTAGCATTTCTTCTTTCTCAAATTTACGATTGGTAAATTTAAGAACAGAATTCAGTCTTTAGCCTCTGAAATGGCTAAAAATAGATTATCGTCGTGCATACGTTTTTTGTCCTTCATAAAAACCGACGAGATCAAATCAATTTAATTAAAACTCACTAGAAATAATACTTAAATTTAGAATAGAGTTCTTTGCCTCTTTTACGGAAACACCCTATATCTTCTGAAGTATTAAACAAACATGACCACAGACTCATTTAGACGCAAATAAATAGAATGAAATTTAGAATTGAAATTAGAATGGAAATTAGAATGAAATTTAGAACGGAAATTAGAATGAAATTTAGAATAAGAATTAGAACTTTACCCCCCCCCCTCTAGTAAAATTAATCATTCTTAGTAATAGAATAGGAATCAAACTTTCATCATTGCAAGTGGAATAGACCTTTGTGATATAGCCGAAAAGTGTTGAAAAGCGCGTTAAGACCCAGTCAGTAAACCAGCTGGCTTAGAGTTTGTCTACCTGATGTATATTTTGTGTGACCAAAAACAGCTCAATGAAACATCCAACATTCTCTCTGTAAAATAACGTCTGATATCTACTATGAAGGAAGGTTTTGTTTTAAATGTTAGATGGAGAGAGTTTGTTACAGGGGTTAGCGCGAACGCAGACCCCCACACGAAAAAATAACGTACCCGAGTAACCCACATTTGGGGCTATCGCAGACGTCAACCCAACCGAAGTGCAATGGAAGGGCCTCTTTCTGGGAGAACCGCCTTGCTGATCACGGTATCTCCTGTACCAGGTAAGTATGATTTGTTGGAGCTGAAATCGGCTTAAGTATGGTCCCAATTTACCTCTAGTGTTGGCTTTCAAATAATCGCGTTTTAGAGACCAATCGCTTGCTTTCCTGGCGAATCAAGTACGAATAACAATGAATTAATATACAACATTATGGAATATTTAATAGGTCCTAGCATTTCTTCTTTCTCAAATTTACGATTGGTAAATTTAAGAACAGAATTCAGTCTTTAGCCTCTGAAATGGCTAAAAATAGATTATCGTCGTGCATACGTTTTTTGTCCTTCATAAAAACCGACGAGATCAAATCAATTTAATTAAAACTCACTAGAAATAATACTTAAATTTAGAATAGAGTTCTTTGCCTCTTTTACGGAAACACCCTATATCTTCTGAAGTATTAAACAAACATGACCACAGACTCATTTAGACGCAAATAAATAGAATGAAATTTAGAATTGAAATTAGAATGGAAATTAGAATGAAATTTAGAACGGAAATTAGAATGAAATTTAGAATAAGAATTAGAACTTTACCCCCCCCCTCTAGTAAAATTAATCATTCTTAGTAATAGAATAGGAATCAAACTTTCATCATTGCAAGTGGAATAGACCTTTGTGATATAGCCGAAAAGTGTTGAAAAGCGCCTTAAGACCCAGTCAGTAAACCAGCTGGCTTAGAGTTTGTCTACCTGATGTATATTTTGTGTGACCAAAAACAGCTCAATGAAACATCCAACATTCTCTCTGTAAAATAACGTCTGATATCTACTATGAAGGAAGGTTTTGTTTTAAATGTTAGATGGAGAGAGTTTGTTACAGGGGTTAGCGCGAACGCAGACCCCCACACGAAAAAATAACGTACCCGAGTAACCCACATTTGGGGCTATCGCAGACGTCAACCCAACCGAAGTGCAATGGAAGGGCCTCTTTCTGGGAGAACCGCCTTGCTGATCACGGTATCTCCTGTACCAGGTAAGTATGATTTGTTGGAGCTGAAATCGGCTTAAGTATGGTCCCAATTTACCTCTAGTGTTGGCTTTCAAATAATCGCGTTTTAGAGACCAATCGCTTGCTTTCCTGGTGAATCAAGTACGAATAACAATGAATTAATATACAACATTATGGAATATTTAATAGGTCCTAGCATTTCTTCTTTCTCAAAATTACGATTGGTAAATTTAAGAACAGAATTCAGTCTTTAGCCTCTGAAATGGCTAAAAATAGATTATCGTCGTGCATACGTTTTTTGTCCTTCATAAAAACCGACGAGATCAAATCAATTTAATTAAAACTCACTAGAAATAATACTTAAATTTAGAATAGAGTTCTTTGCCTCTTTTACGGAAACACCCTATATCTTCTGAAGTATTAAACAAACATGACCACAGACTCATTTAGACGCAAATAAATAGAATGAAATTTAGAATTGAAATTAGAATGGAAATTAGAATGAAATTTAGAACGGAAATTAGAATGAAATTTTGAATAAGAATTAGAACTTTACCCCCCCCCCCCTCTACTAAAATTAATCATTCTTAGTAATAGAATAGGAATCAAACTTTCATCATTGCAAGTGGAATAGACCTTTGTGATATAGCCGAAAAGTGTTGAAAAGCGCCTTAAGACCCAGTCAGTAAACCAGCTGGCTTAGAGTTTGTCTACCTGATGTATATTTTGTGTGACCAAAAACAGCTCAATGAAACATCCAACATTCTCTCTGTAAAATAACGTCTGATATCTACTATGAAGGAAGGTTTTGTTTTAAATGTTAGATGGAGAGAGTTTGTTACAGGGGTTAGCGCGAACGCAGACCCCCACACGAAAAAATAACGTACCCGAGTAACCCACATTTGGGGCTATCGCAGACGTCAACCCAA